>OY804579.1:127326765-127926765 GCA_963680875.1 Bathymodiolus brooksi | reverse complement strand
ATGTTCTCTGACGGTTTTGGTATTATTTAATGGTGACAAGAAGCAAAGGGAGATATCAATATTGTTGCATGATAACCTATTCATGGTTTATTCATAGTTTTATTCAGTATTTTAATTCTGTTGATCATCAACACTTTTTACGCAATACACAGCTTTCCCGCCATTCTCGAAAAAAGCATGGCCGCATAGAACACAATTTTACCTTTTATTTATGTGTTTTATATTATAACCTTTTATCTTTTTAAACAGAAGAGCTATATTATTACAAATAGCCAGCATCATTTTAGATTTTATTCCAGTCATACTCGTAGTCGTAAATAGCTGAATTTTATTATTTTAAAATCGTCTCCCCTTCTCTTTTCCAATCAAAATTTCGCTTCAACAAGGTCGACAGTGGGACACACCACGACGTACCTTGATTTTTTGGCGATAGTTTTGTACACGTGTATATATTTCACACATGTCGAAGGGGAAATTACATAAATATTTAGCTCGTCCGTTCCAAAATCCAACTGGAACCCAAACTATAACTCCAATAATCTTGTCTGACAGCAAAGGATACAGTCTACGGGATCAGGCCACAAATATTGTTGAACAGAGTATTAAATGGTGGTGTAGAGCAGGTCGTAACTCCACTCAAGCCTTAGACTGGTTACGTCAAAATATAGACGAACAGATTGGTCATTACGACAATATTGCATTATACATTTGGATCGGTACTTGCGATCTAACAACAAAAAATAAACAATATATCTCTTTGACATCATGTGACAATAGTTCACTGGCAAATATAAAAGTAAACTTCGAAGGAATTATTACAATACTAGATTCATACCCGGCCTGTACTCTCACTTTCTTAGAAATTCCAGTGTATTCGATATATGAGCTTAATAAATCCAAAGGGCATAAAGATGTGAATCAATTTAAAGAACAGGACGAACAATTACTGGGCCAGATCCATTCATTAAATGAATACATAAGGCATCTAAATAGTAGAACAGAGAAGATTACTCCAAATTTCTCACAAGACCTTAGCCACAAGAAATCTAACAAATCGAAAAACAAACATTCACTTACAAGAGATAATTATAATTTTCAACTATATAGAGACGGTGTACATCCACATCCAGAACTAGCAAGAACATGGATGAGAAAATTAGCAGTGAAAATCAGAGACGAATGCTGGTGTTGATAGAAAACTGTAGTGACAATCTTGATCAGAATACCATTTCCCAAACACATTCAAATTCAAATTTAGTCCAGATAAACAGAGAGAAAAAATTCTCCCTTAATTTAGAGAAAACACTAGAAAAGAAAATTCTGGCAACAAAGAGAGAAGTTCAATTTGAGTACCATCAAACAGGAGGCGGCATTGTTGGAAATGCTGATGCAATTACATATGAACTAGTCAAAAATGCAATCACATATTATTATGATAATATGATCAATAGCACTCGTAGAGTAGAAATTACCAAAGATAATGACAAAAAAGGCCTCAACCTAAGCACTGTCTTCAAAGTATATGATGAAGATAAACATCAGTACACACTTACTCTGTATAACACAAAGTGTAAGTTTCTAGTAAATGGAAAAGGAACAAGAACCTTTATTGATGAAGACTTATCACATATACATAAAGTGATAAAAGAAGTTGTTTTGAATGGAAAACGTATTAATGTCAAAAATTTGAATGAAAAACTTGAAGATGAACTGAAAAAGTTGAAACTCCCACAACAACACCAGGACAAGGAAATCTCTACCAGTACTAAAAATACCGTAGTAATGGACAATGAGAGATGCTGTAAATGCAAACGTAACGTTCTGTCAAAGGCCCTGTATTGTGATCAAGGACAACATTGGGTGCACTATAGATGTCTGAAACTTAACTCAGAAGAAATAACAGCAATTGAAAATACGGAAGGAAAAAACAATTATATTTGTAAATTGTGTATAGAGAAGGATAAAACAACATGTACAAGTCCCGTTTATACTCACTCAATTACTAACAATGTAATAGTATCTCATAAATTTCAATCTGGTGCCCAAGCCATACTTGAAGAAGAACTAATAAACACATGTAATACATGTAACCTACCTATTCAAACGCAATTAGTAAGATGTACAGTCAGCAATCAACCTAATCATGAAGAATGTGCTATTTATGAGCAAGATGAATATATGTGCCCAAATTGCAAATTTGAAACAATGCACAATCAAAACGAAGATGAAACTTTATTAAAAGTGACGACAAGCCAAGAAACGATTGAATTAAACTCCATCAATACAGGCAATATAGAAAGACAATCATTAGATTCAAGTATAGTAGAATCAGAAAAGAAAAAAAAGGAGAATAGATCAAACGAACTGAAACTTAGGGAACAAAAACTAAGAAAAAGAGAAGAAGAGCTGAAAATTAGAGAGAAACTAAGTGAGGAGATGCAAAACGAAAGAATCTGGCTGCAATCCTACGTAACGAAATTAGAAGGTAGAATGAATGAACTAGAAAGATCAAACAAGATTTTACAACAGAAATGTGAATCCATGGCACACCATCAGAACGAACAATGCACACGGCAAAATTCAACCAAAGATCCTTCTTCGTCCAACACGCCTACGAGTTATATAGAGAAAACTCTAGAGAAGATGCATGAAAAAGTTTCACATTTTCTCGTACAACAAATGGACAAACAACTTGATAAAATGTTCGAATCTACAAATAGCTATACACCGGAATCTCCGGACAGAGTTACTTCACCATATGAACCATCAAGCGTCGATCAACAAGGTGGTGAACACTGCTCTACACCACACCATTTATGGTCTAAATCTTCGGTTTCAACACCCATAACTCCAACTGTTACTCAAGACAAAGATATCAACTATTACCAAGGTCAACAGTTGATACGTAGCCAAGATATACCATCACAGCAACTTGGAAATCCAAAAAATATAGCTACAAAACCTCATCACCTGCATTACCGGTACAATCTATCCACTAGCAATAAAGAGGGAGAAACTAACATCCAATATCAAACAGGTCATCCTCACGTACATGAAGCTTCTCAACTCTCAGATAACAATAGAATGTATCATCCATCAGTTCAGACGAATCCGCCTTTTTTATGGATAAACCCAGTACACCACAAAAGAATGTAGTGAAAATAGAAAGAGCCGAGGCTGTCGAAACAAAAGATGTTAACTTTTTATCTTTTAACTGTAAAAATATTAAAACTATTGGACCTTTTCTTCACCATCATCATACCAAAATAGATATACTACTTCTCCAAGAACACTGGTTATTCGACCATGAATTATCACTATTAAATGAAGTTAGTCAAAAATACTGCGGAACTGGTAAAGCCGTCAATACTGGAGATGAAGACTTCATTTTTACACGATGTCACAGAGGATACGGTGGAGTCGCTATTCTATGGTCTAAATGTATCGACCCGTTAGTAAAGGTATTTAAAGAGGGAAATTCAAGGATACAATGCATTGAGCTAAAAACTAATATTCCAATCTTATGCATCTCAACCTATTTACCAACAAAAGTGGAGAATGATCGTTATGAAGAGTACTCGGAATGTATTGATAAAATTTTCGAAATTATACAGAAGTACCAGAACTCGCATGAAATAGTCATTGGGGGTGATTTTAATGAGGATATATCTAAGAACAATAACTCCAGAAGAGCCAGTAAATTAAAAGAACTTATTGCTGACTGCGAACTTCAAATCAATTTTCATGGTCCTACATTTATAAATGCAAAAGGAGTGGAAGTCTCAGAGATTGACTATTTTTTGTATAAGACAACAGCGCAAGTACTTACAGAAAAAATAGATGATACACATGTATCTGATCATCATCCAATTAAACTTAAGCTTATCCGTACGTTAAAAAGGAAGGAAATCGAGCTAAACCAGCAAACCAGAACTAGATGGGATAAGATGGACACTCACAAATATGAATCTAAGGTTAACACAAAGATTTCAAAACTGAAAAATGACTCAATTAATGAAAATTACTCATTAACTCAAACTATAGAAAAAACTATGGAAATACTTAATGATTCGGCCAAACAATGCTCTAACCAAAGAAAGTATGGAAAAAACAAACTTAAACTGAATATCTGGAACAATGACATTAAAGTAGCCATAAAACAAAACAAATTAGCTCATAAACAGTGGAAAGAAGCGGGAAAACCAAAGCGTCCAGAACATCCACTCCTCTTGCATAAGGTTGAGACCAGGAAAATCTATCGTACTGAAATTAGAAAAGAAGAATCTAAACGAAAACATGAAGAAAGGGACAAAATAATCAATGTACAGTCTTATAACAAGAAAATATTTTACCAAATGATCAGAAAACAAAGAAACAACAAAAACATCATTGTGGAAGATCTTTATGTTGGTAATACTCTATATGATGGCGACAATATACTTAAAGGCTGGCATGAACACTTCCATAATTTGGCACAGCCCTCTGACGATCCAGATTTTGACACTCGATTCAAACAACAATGTCAACAGGATTACATCACTATAAAATCAATCTATAACAAAATTATTCCGAAAGTGGTTACCATGGATGAATTGAAAGAAGCAATCAAGGCAATTAATACTGGTAAATCCGAGGATATCTATGGTTTATCAATTGAAAATATAATATATGCAGGAGAGGACTTTCTACATCACCTACTAGACCTAATCAATAACATTATTGCACAAGATTCAATTCCAGAATTAGTTAAAGTTGGACTTTTGTCTCCGATATATTAAAACAAGGGAGAGAAAAATGACTCAAAGAATTATAGGGGAATAGTTGTATTGCCAATAATATGTAAACTACTAGAGCACATAGCAAGAACCAACTTCCGCACTATATTAACTGAGAAACAGTCTCCACTCCAACGAGGCTTTACTACAAACATCTCTCCATTAAATGCTGCCATCATAATCGAAGAGGTGTATAGGGAATATTCAGAAAAAAAGCTCCATTTTACATAGCATTACTAGACGCTAAATCTGCGTTTGATGTAGTGGACATAGACATCTTAATGAGAAAATTACATCTGTTAGACATACAACCATCAACATGGAAAATTATTGATAATCTACATCATGACACAAGAACTTGCATTAAGTGGAAGCAACAAGTATCAGACTCATTTGATTGCCAACAGGGGGTGAAACAGGGAGGATTATTAAGTTCTGAATTATACAAATTATACATTGAAGATCTACTTAAATTATACGAGAACTCAAAAATAGGGTGTCGAATTGGAACAATAACTATCAACGCTGTTGCATGTGCTGATGACATTGCTTTAGTTAGTGACAATCCACATGATCTACAAATTCTTGTTAATCAAGCTGTACAATATAGTATAACTCATCGATACAAGCTTCAACCTCAAAAAAGCGTAGTTATTGAAGTAAATAAAAAAGGAAGAAATCAACAAGACAAAAACCTGCCACTTAAGATCAATCAAGATGACATGCCTACAGTTGAAAAATCCGCACATCTCGGAATAATTAGATCTAAATCGAACCAAAAAACAGAAAATTCACAAATAGAGCAGAATATAACGAAGGCTAGACGAACAGCATATAGTCTTCTGTCAACTGGATTTTATGGAAAAAATGGGCTTGACCCAATTACTTCAATATCCTTGTACAAAACATATGTTCAACCAGTATTGATGTATGGACTAGAAATAGTTCAACCAAAGCAAACTAATCTGAAGAAACTAGAGGTATTCCAAAAAAACATACTTAAACAGATACTGTCTCTTCCTACTAATGCTCCAGATCCAGCAATATACATCATATCAGGCTTACTACCCATCGAAGCTATATTAGATATAAAATATATGACTCTATTTAACAACATATGTAGACAACATGATGACGCAATAGAAAAACAACTTGTGACCCGTCAACTCAACATCAAAACTAATGAGAGTAAGAGTTGGTTTACGATTCTCAAGAAAACATTAATTAAATACGACTTTTCGAACATCAATGAGTTAGTAGAAAAACCTCTGAAGAAATCCATATGGAAATCACTCATCATGAAAGCAGTAGAATGCTATTGGACCAAGAAAATCCGCGAAATAGCAACATGGTATCCCTCATTGGAACGTCTAAACAGCAAAATATATAAACCTAAAATATATCATCCTATTCTCGACATCTCTAGAGATTTAAATCCATCAAAAGCAGCAATGACGTTGGAATAAAAATCAGATTGGTGACTGGCACCTATTTTCTACAGGAAGTTCGTGCGAAATATACATGCGTATCACCACTGTGTGAGTTGTGTGTTGAAGATGTTGAAAATCTGGACCATTTCCTACTTAAATGCAAAGTTTTGCATGCTCCTCGATTACAACATCTCTCTAAAATAAATGACATACTTGAGGATCATATAGATACTAGTTTTGACAGCCTCGACTCGGCAACAAAAATTCAAATGATTATAGATTGTACAAAATTTCGAAATTCGAGGTTTGAACTTAATGATATTGCAGAGCAACAAATGGAACAGAATTCAAGAATAATGTGTTATGCCCTGCACTGCATAAGATCAAGGTCAATCACTTGCCACAGGAGAAAGTCAGACAAGGAGAAATAATAACAGATATAAAATCATGGCTGGGTAGAGAGGGGGGAATATTGACTCAGTGTTAATAGAAATTTATGGTATGAATGACATTTCCATGAATGTAGATAGTTATGTACATATATGTTCACGGTGATGGTTTCCAAAGATGTACATAGTTAAATTGTGCATGAAATTGGTACTGATCACCCAATGCTGGAGGACAGATGACAGGGTTCATGGTGATTGGATATGGCTATATACTACACTCATAGTGAGGTTGTCCTGAAGGACGGTTAAAGATTCAACGGTAAGGTAAGGTAAGGTTAGGTTAAAAACATTATCATTCGATCTGAACGATGTTTCACCAAAGTAAGAGTCTGTAAATTTTGGCAATCGATCGGTGCATATTTTACAGAAGTATGTTTCGTTGGATTCTCCTAGTTTTGTATATTCAGAGACAGTTATTTTAGTGCATTTTAAGTGAGTCCAGTTGTCACAGAAATCACATTGGATGGCCTTCTGATTTGATCTCACTGACTTCTGACATAGAGTACAGGGGTATTTTATCGGCCCAGGGTTGATATGTATGTCGCCGCTCAGTAAAATACTCAATATAAGACAATACGTTGATGGGTTGGCGATTTTTCTATTTCCTGTTATGATTTTTTCAGGTCGGCCATTTTGGTTTGATGTATCGAGTAGACCCGAACACAGTTTTTGGATGGTGTAGTCAAATTTGCTATCCTTAATGTCACACGAGCCCTATCAAAGCCAACCCTTGTTATAAAATGTCATTCATTGGTGGTGTGCTTAATAACCAAAATGAGCGACGACAGTTGTATATGTAGTCCGAGATTCCTCTGTCGTTTAACGGCATTGATAAAGTTGCTGTAGCCGTTCAACGTCAGAGCGTGCTATATACGGAAACCATCGAATTTGCCTCACCAGCCCTAGGATCGGCACATTTCCACGTTTCGTGGCTATCGGATTTTATTTTCTATCATAAACCCTTATATAAATCGCTTCACCAATCATTTTTCTATTCATTCAAAACCATCTTACCCTCAGAAAGTGGTGTTACACTCCATTACAGCACGATTTTGCCTTAGATCCTATTATTCCGCCATTTGACTTCCATTTTCGAATCTACAAACGTGATCTCGCGATACTAACTGAATGATAACAGTAACGCATTGCATGATAGGAGCTACTTAATTCAGCGCGCCAAATTATTTTAGCATTATTTGCATACGTAAACAACATTCAAATCACATGGAAGACCATACATTTAAGCGTATTCTACAGGACAAACAGTCCATCTATAGATCAAAGCAGAGCAGAAGGAAATAATACAGAATGTGTTGGAAAGAAAAGATTCAATGGCAGAGTGTTGCCAATGGGCTTCGGAAAGAGCATGTGTTACGTCCCCCTTTTTTGGACAAGGTACTACATCATTTTTTTTTTCTTATGGTTATCTGTAATTCACTATTGCTGTTAAAATCATTACCAATCAATATAATCAACTGTATTAAATTTTATGTTAATTGTTCTGCCTTAACAGGCGTGTATGATTGGCAATACAAATATTTGTTTGTTTGTTTATATGCAAATCATCTCCCATGATACATTGCGGTAATCGTGGTTTTCTCGTAGTCACGTGACAAATATTTGAAAAATGGAAGACAAATGGCGGAATCATAGGATCTAAGGCAAAATCGTGCTGTAATGGAGTGTAGCACCACTTTCTGAGGGTAAGATGGTTATGAATGAATAGAAAAATGATTGGTGAAGCGATTTATATAAGGGTTTCTGATAGAAAATAAAATCCGATAGCCACGAAACGTGGAAATGTGCTGACCCAGAGTTGGAGAAGCAAATCCGCTGTTTTCCGTATGTATCACGCTCTGACGTTGAACGGCTACAGCAACTTTATCATGCCGTTAAACGACAGAGGAATCTCGGACTATTGTATATGGTGCCACGCTCCTGTAATATCCCGTCAAGAGGCAGTAGAATGATATTTGTTCAAGATGGCATCACAGATTGGAAAGTGTGGAAATATGGGATACGTTCAATATAATTACGAGTTGACTTTAAAACTTTTTAATTTTATTTGTGCAACCTGTCTTGCCCACACCCCCCCTTTCTATAATTCCCCAAAAGTCACAGCCCGTGCTTAAAATGTACATTCCTTTATTAATATGTTTGAATAAAGATGTTTCCATTTTCTAAGTAATATTATTCGCTGTAACAAAAACTGAGGAATGCAAAGTCAAACAACAAACCATGCAATAATCTCGTTGAGATTAGGATTCCGAAGACATTTTCTGTCTGTTCTTCATCCTAATCTCGTTTCAAGCCCTATCAAGGGTATTCTGGGAATTTTAAATTTGACCACCCGGTGCATTCCGATGGATATTTTGGCATGGACGGATTGTGTCAGCACAAGTGCAGGTAAGATTTCATAAATAGACATATTTTCTAGTTCAAATCTGCAAACATATTGATATTTCCTTACCTTTTACAGCGTATATCCGACAAAATAATCCAAAATCTACTTTAAGCTGACTCTATTAAACAGTGACTACAAAATAATTGCAAAAATTCTTGCAGAAAGATTAAAAGTTGTTTTACCAAAATTAATACATTCGGACCAGAAGGGATTTGTAAAAGGTCGTAATATCAGTAAAGCTAACCGTCTAATACAAGATGTAATAGAATATACTGATCGTGAAGATGATGACGGTATCATAATATTTTTAGATCAACAAAAGGCCTTCGACCGGGTAGAATGGGGATGGGTGGATCATGTATTAAGCAAATTTAACATTGGTGAAAAATTTAGGGAATGGGTTCAAATGTTATTCAAATATGCACAAACTTGTATCAAGACCAATGGTTTTGTGTCTAAATATTTCAATATTTCAAGGTCCTGTAGACAAAGGGTGTCCAACAGCGCCTCTTGTTTACATACTACAGGCCGAACCTGTAGCCTGTGCTATAAGGGGGGATAGTGAAATACAAGGAATCAAATTACCTGGGGGGAAAGATGGGGAATATATCGAGACTAAGCTCTGCATGTTTGCAGATGACACTCAGCTATTTAATAAAAATGATGAATCTGTCAAAAAATCTTTTGATATTTTAACTATATATGAAAAAGCCTCTGGTTCAAAAGTCAATTATTAAAAGACAAAAGGTATGTATATTGGATCGGCTAAAAATAACAGACCCAAGTTTACAAAAATAGTTTGGACAAAGGATAATGTTAAAACTCTTGGCATTCATCATGGTTATAATATACAAAATGATGAGATATGGAAATCAATAATAGATAAAATGAAAAATTGTGTCCACGTTTGGAAAAGTAGAAACTTGACATATACAGGAAAAACTTTAATAGTGAAAAATCTCTTGATCTCTCTTTGTGGTTACGAAATTGAAATGCGGGGAATACCAGAAAAATACGTAAAAGGAATAACAACTTTGGTATGGGGTTTTATCTGGGGAGGGGGTATTAATCAAATAGACAGGACAGTTTGCTGCTTGGGAGTAGAAAATGGAGGCATGGGTATGATTAACATACAAGAGTTTATTGACAGCAAAAGAATTAAGCTTCTATACCGAATTTTACATGAACCATTAGAAAGTTGGAATGCAATTGGTAAGTATTGGCTCCGTAAGTTAGACATCAAGTTTAATGAAAAATATTTTGTATGTAAGTGCTCTAATGTATCAACTCTAAATTTAAATATGTTACCAATTTTTTACAAAATATGTATCCAATCATGGTCAAAATTACAGGAACTTATTCAATTGTGTAATAATGACATTGATTCCATTCTAAAAACCAGAATATTTTGTAACTCTTCAATAACTTTTAAAAACAAACCATTAAGGTTTACCTCGTTTCTGCAAAGTAACTTACGAACTATAAACGATATTTGGGATTCAAATAATACAAATTTTAAAAGTTGTCATGATATATACAATTTATTAATAGATAGGAGGAACTGTATTTCAGAGTTTTCTAAGATAAAAAAAGAAATCCCCGAAAAGTTCATAAAAGTCTTAAAAGGTGAAACTACAATAGTACCAGAACGTAGAGTTACCTTAAATATCAACGATAAGCTACAATTTTTGAATGAGTCAAATACAACTATATCACCTGATAAATTGAAAATAAAAGTAATTCAGGGAATCTTTAAACAAAATATAAAACCAAAATGTCAGATTAAGTGGGAAGAACAGTACGGGGGTAATATTGATTGGACACAAATTTGGACAAAATTAAAGAAAATCAAAGTTACTAATAAGGTCAAAGAATTCCAGTGGAAATGTCTCCATAATATAAATTATACAGAACATAGATTGAAAAAAATGAATTTGTCAAACGGAAGATGCCATCTCTGTCTAATTAGAGACAACGATGCAGCATCTATTTTTTAAATGTCCTTCTGTGAATAAAATTATAAAAGAAATAGAAGCAATATTTAACAGATCTGGATTAACAGCTAATATAGAAATCAAGGAATTAAATATAGTGTTAGGGCTATATGGGGGTGAGGATTTAGACGTCATTTTTAATACCGTAATATTTATCTCAAAGTGGGAAATATGGAAAATACGTAATAAGGTGAAATATAACCAATCCCGAATTGGAGATCAAACAATTTTCAACACTTGGAAAAATAATTTTAAAAAACATTTACATTGCACATTACAAACTTCGCATATTAATGAAAATGATAAAAACAAATTAGAACTTTTTCGGAATAACATATGAGTATTTATTATTTATGAACATAAAGCTAATGCATGGTAATAATTGTATCGTCTAATTGTGTATATTATAATGAAATGTAAAAACAAATGAATATGAAATATGTCAGTTTAAGTGGACTTTTTATTTTTAATTTCACTTCCTACCCCTGGACAAGTGAGATTTATGTAAAACAGGGACCCTTAATGTTCACTCCTGGGCCATTAAGGTTATTGTAAACAGGAGATTTTGAATAAACTATATTATGATGGAAAAAAAAAAAAAACAAAAAACAAATCCCCCTCCCCCTCCATGAATAATCTTCCAGTATAAATAAAATTTGATACGGCACATACTTTTAGAACCCCCCCCCCCCCCACCCCACCCCCGCCCCCGCTATCCAGCGGGAGAGGGGGTATAAATCCTTTGATGTTGGTTATCAACGAAGATAAAAAACATTGAGTTTCGTTTGCGGTAATTAATATTTCGAACGATGCCTGCATCAGACATGAATTCGAATTGAAAACAGAAAGTAAGGCCGACTCATAAATTTACCCCCCCCCCCAGAAAAGGATGTGGGGTAGGATCTTTTATCCGGGACTCCGGGATCGGGCTTTTTTAAGTTCGGGAATTCAGGATCCAGGAATTCCTCATACAGATTTCGGGAAGTCGGAATTGCATTTTTTTTTTAATTAAGGAAATCGGGGTTTCCAGTTTTTAAGATCGGGATTTCGGGCTCAGGCCCCCGCATAACCCCCCTTTTTTCTATATGCCCACTCCAGAAACTTTATAATGCATAAATACTCACACACACACAAACACAAATACAAATATGACATTTGAACTTCTGAAAGTTTGTCGGCCAGCAAACCCGGCTTGAATTGAGTTGCGGGTAATGTAGGTGAGGAGTACTGTAACGGACAGACATGCAAGATGGGTTATAATTAATCAAAATTATTGTATTTAAAAAATCGAATTATCATTTTTTTTTATTTCTTTATTTCGTTTTGTCTTTTATTTTTTTCCTACCATTATCCTTCCATTTTCTTCGTATCAGTCTATTTCGTTTTGTTTTAGTTGATTTCGTTTTGCTTCCGTTGGTTCCGTTTCATTTCGTTTTCATTTCGTTGATTTCGTTTCGTTTCGTTTCGTTTTTGTTGATTTCGTTTCGTTTCGTTTCGTTTTCGTTGATTTCGTTTCGTTTCGCACTTTATAGGTACCCTACAAATAAAACATCGATTGTTGTTCTTGTTTGTGCATATATAAATATGTAGACCTGTGTGTTTAATGATTTTACATAATAAACGTAATTTTACAAATATTCTGTGTGAAGTGTATAATCTTATTAAATCACCACTTCGGGGGGCACTTGGAATAACTATTGATTTTATATTAACGAACACACAATACCAATATAAACAAACACTTTTATATAGTGTGGATCCATTGTGTCTTTTATTAAGATTAGGAAACAAACAAACATTTTCCTTCAAAAATCGTAAACTTCTGCGAGTTATATAATGCTTGTTGTTGCTACATTCACGACCTTAATGGCGGACGGAACAATTATGTCACCTAGCGGCGGCGTGCAGTACTAAGGGGGATAATTTGAAAAACCCGTCTATATATGATGCATTTCGTCATTCTCGGTAACTATGTACCAGCCAAATAAGTATACGTGTCAAGCTATTATTGAATTATTTTGTATCGCTTGAATTATTTTGTATCACTTATTGAATAAATTATATCAATAGCTTATATTACGATCATCAAATAAAGTCGGATTTGCTTGCAAATATTTCCGGACTTAATGTAAGTATACTTTTTTTTTCATTTATCCTTAAATAAATATAAAATGATGCCTTGAAGAATCTGGTTGAGACATTGTTTAATATGTATATTTTCTCTGAAATTTATGTTGAAGAATACCAAACTGGTTTGTAAATATATTTTGTTAATAATTTATTTGATATTTCTTTATTTTTCATATCAGGTAATATATCAATACATATTTCTAAAACTGCTTTGTTGTAATGTATCAAATATACAGAAAAAAAGTAAATATCATTTGCAACAATAGTCATTCAGTGAGTTAAAAACAGCTGAGGGGATTCCCATTCTTACAATCTATTTTTAGCTTATTTAATTCCCAATGGCTATATTTACTTTGTCTATATAGTATATTGTTTCCGAACAGGAAAACCCGCGGCGTATTTTTGGTTTTCAGCCCTGATTAAAATTGCCATTATAAAACGTCATTTGTTAGGTTTATCCTACAATTTCTACCAGTAACAATTTGGTGGAGGAAAAGGGGGCGTGGTGGGTGGTGTACTTCTTCAACCTCCATTATCAGTAGATAAAAACCAAAAGTAGGATTAGAATATTGTAATTTAGGTACCGTATTTCCTGAGCCGATGTATTCTTATCGCGTTACGTCTGTCGTGTTGTCCGTTTTCGTCGTTTGTTATAAAACTTTTCACACTACTAATCACTGTGTACAAACTGACCCGGCAAAACATGTTTGGACTGGTGCATATCTAATTCCGGAACGGAACCGGATTGTAAGAAGGCAAGAAGAAGGTAAGAATTCTGTTTATTTATTTGTTTTTTTGCATGAACTTGGGGGAAATAAATGCTTTATTAACCATTTCTTGCTGTCAGATGAAACATTTTGGCTATGTCATCATATATTAATTGAGAAATAAGCGATAATGTGCCGCAAAATGACGATCAGCTTGACCCCAACCCCGAATTTCGCTCAGGTTCTCTTTTAATTGCTCACATTGAATGGAACGAAATGTATTGAAGGAACGATTGATGAATAAAGATGACAAGAATCGTCACTTTGAGCTTTTAATTATTTATATAAGTAAGCACGGGGCGAAAGAAATGGGTTATGTCAAAATGGCAGGACCCGGTTTCGTGAATAATGTTACAGCATGATGACCCGGTTTTGTTCCAAAAAAATTTACGAACAAACAGGAACCAAAGCAACAGAAATCCACAGCCACCATTGTTTATACTGTGATACAACATTTCCACAATTCGATGACTTAATAAAACATTCTAGAGTAAATCATTCGTACCATTGTTATTACTGCAAAACAACCTTCGTCCTATTTGAAGAAGTAATAAAACACTCGACGGAAAACCACGACTCACTAATGTTGAAAGTTAAATACCTGGAACTGAATCCATTTAGTGGACATTATGGTTACAAAAGCCATAATTTCAATGTTATTCCAGAGAAAATAAAGGTTTAGGTTCCTGTTTGTTCTTATTTTGTTTTGGAACAAAACCGGGTCATCATGCTGTAACATCATTCACGAAACCGGGTCCTGCCATTTTGACATAACCCATTTCTTTCGCCCCGTGCTTACTTATATCAATAATTAAAAGCTCAAAGTGACGATTCTTGTCATCTTTATTCATCAATCGTTCCTTCAATACATTTCGTTCCATTCAATGTGAGCAATTAAAAGAGAACCTGAGCGAAATCGGGGTTGGGGTCAAGCTGATCGTCATTTTGCGGCACATTATCGCTTATTTCTCAATTAATATATGATGACATAGCCAAAATGTTTCATCTGACAGCAAGAAATGGTTAATAAAGCATTTATTTCCCCCAAGTTCATGCAAAAAAACAAATAAATAAACAGAATTCTTACCTTCTTCTTGCCTTCTTACAATCCGGTTCCGTTCCGGAATTAGATATGCACGAGTCCAAACATGTTTTGCCGGGTCAGTTTGCACACAGTGACAATCTTCTCTACACAATTTTGTTAATTTAAACCAAACTTTGAATGAGTATTAATGGAAGGTCTTACACTACACAATAATTCTGATCATGATAGCGATCAATAGTCAAAGATATCCACCACTGCAGAACGTATTATAACAAATGGCCCTAAGACAAGAGGTCAACATGCCATTATTTTAGAAACTATTATACTAAAATACCCACACTCCTCATGAATGATCATTGGATACCGATCGTCTACAAATTTGTGCTTTTGCGCAGAATGGAAATCGAAAATACATACTTCCCGATTGGTATGGTCTTATTTTGGAATTATATTGGATTTGTTTTCTACCATATTTGTGTTTTATTTTTGGTGCATTCCAAAATTGCTGCACATGACCCAAAATGGTTGTAATTTTCGCAGATGCAATTCAATATAGTATGGGACATATATTTAATGTGGATGAATAACACTTCAATTGCCTTGAGTATGCTATATATAGACATCCAATACCCTGTAATAAAGATTATACAATCTTTCAGCATGAACATGCATTATTAATGAATTAAACAAACCTGACATTCCGTTCTTCTAACACTCAAATACAGTTTGTTCTGGCTTAATTCTCATTTTTTTATTGTCCATTTGAATATTAACAAAAGCATATTTTGCCCAATATGGCCAGTGTTTCTGGATGATCGCCTATTCTCGGTTGCCCCCTAGGTTTTCTGGATGATCGCCTATTCTCGGTTGCCCCCTAGGTTTTCTGGATGATCGCCTATTCTCGGTTGCCCCCTAGGTTTTCAGGATGATCGCCTATTCTCGGTTGCCCCTTAGGTTTTCTGGATGATCGCCTATTCTCGGTTGCCCCCTAGGTTTTCTCTGACGTGTATTGTATACAATTACATACATCTGCAGTTATGATCATACTGTTGTGGCGGTGTTGATCATTTTCCGTAGATTCCGAATGTTTCCGTAATATATTAATACAATATATGAGTCTTATAAAAATCATAAATGATCTTTTCGGCGGATATTAAATTGGTTTGTACAAGGACCATCTCAGTGGTGTAGTGATTAACGCCTTGACTTCAATTCTGGAATTGTATACCGGCGATCCTTAGTAACACATCATATTTAAGAAGAAAGTATGGTTAATTCAAAATGGAACGACATGTCTGTTGATTGACATTTGCATGTTTCAGTTAGCGTGCATCATAAAAAAAAACCCCACCTTTATTCCACGTTGCGCATTTCCATAATATAAGATTTATATATTGTTGTTATATTAACACAACGACTGCTCTATATATTTAAAATGTAATCATGGGGAATATTATTATGGTTTGTATGACCCATTCTATATCTTAATAGATAGTACTAAACATATTAGTCATGTGACCAAACGGCAAAAATTTAAGACTAAGGGGTTCATTTTTTTCAGATAACGTTGGGAGATAGAGCAGAGTAACAACTGATTTCTTGAAAGATGTCACAATTTGACTGTTATGAGGACATATGCCATATGACATCCCAGTTTTGTGAGACTGTGAGTGAAAGATGCAGAGATTGTAAGGATTATACAGGGTACTGCTTTATCAACAACATGCATATATCTAACTGTTCAACATACTGCTATGGTAAGAATATGATTTTAAATAGTACAAAATGTATGGATCTGTTATTATATTGTAAAGTTGACAAATAAGATCATATTTATATCAAATTTACTGCACACGACTCGTTTCTGGAATAACCTTAAATCAGGTTCCGCTCCAATTCAGAAGATTATAAAGCCAAATATGTTCATAGGTATTTTTAGAGCACCCCCCCCCCCCCCTCTCCAAAAAAAAACAAAAAAAAAACAACAACAGTGGTTGTTCTATTGACCTGTTTCTGTTGTCCATTGGATTGTTCGTCCGTCAGCGACTTACGGTTTTTGATTATGGTATAGCTGACAAAAATGTCACATGACCTTTAACAACAACCCGTCACTTGACCTTTAACAACAACCCGTCACTTGACCTTTAACAACAACCCGTCACTTGAATATTTGAAGCTTTAAATTTAATTTACTGATAGGTTCTCGTCAGTGAAATTTTCTACAGATTCATGTTGTACCTTCTTCTTTTCAGACATGCTTATGACAAACATGTCGCTACACACAAATTCATCTATGGGAAGATGTGCTACTCCTGGTAAGTTTTGAATCTTTTAATACAATTTAATATGTCGTTACGAAATACATAAATGTTTAAACGTTGTATGATTCAAACAAAAGAGGTAAAACAATAATGCTTAAATTTTCTGGAACTAGCAATAAAAATAGAATATGCTGTAAGTCAACAATTTGTATCATTATTTAAAGAGGAACTTGTAAGAGAATTAATCTGTAGCAGGTTTTATTCATTTACATTTTGACCTTTGGAACACATTACAACATTACCTTAATGTCTCTATGCCTGTTCAAAATATGATCGTGACGAATATTATATATACATCATATTTTCGTTTTGTGGATGTAGCCGTAACAGGCATGTTATGGATGTACCCGTTAGAAGCTTGTCTGTATTACATAAATCTGTAATATGCATCAATTTTGCAAGTGAGTACATCACGACAGGTGCCATATATTGACCACGTAAAACTTACTCCTATGATGTAGATGGTCTAAATCTCCGCTATAGGTGCGAGTTCAAATCCCGCTCTCCGCAAAATGTACTCGATATAACATTATGACTTGCGGCAGGTCGTTGATTTTACTTCACCAATACAACCGACACGATATAACTGAAAATTGTTGAAAGTAGAGTTCAACACCATAACCTCCTCTATTTCTCTGGATTTCATCTCACCCGTTTTGCTTTATCAGTCAGAATTGTGATATATTGTTGTATTGATATATTGTTGTATTGTTTTAAGTATATAGTGTTTAAGCTTTGTTTTCTGGCCTTACATGTACTACTAAGATGATACGTTGTATTTTGATTCCATGTTTCTTCTCAATTTTCCTTTGCATGATATAATCTCAGAAACAGGTTAATTAACGGTGGTTTCTGAAACTCTCTATCTATATTAATGCAGTCAGTTCAATACTCATTAATGGCTCATCCATAGGGCGAGTTGTATATTTTATTCGTACCACCCACTCAACAGATGTTGGATACAGGGGTGTATTCGAAAGCGAAAAAGTTTTTATGTCTGAATATGCTTACATAATTATATATTGATGTACAATTTCAGACGATGATAACTTTTCGGAACTACACCACCTGTTGATTGAGAGTTTTTTGGTTTTCATAATCATTGGTATCGTGGTGGTGATATGTGTCTTTAGGTGCCAGCTTTTACCGGACATCATAAGACGAATTTCGCCCTGCACCGAACCGAAAAGTGTAGCGACTGATGAAAAGATTGAACTGTCTGTCATGCAACCCTTTATGCCACAAGGTAAGTTGAAGCAGGTAAATGCTAAGTAAACCGTGTTAAGTAGGCTTTATATTTATGCCGTGTCGAATCTTACATTTACAAACTAAGAAAATATTATGTACTATTAAAACCAAGTGGTGATATATTATCACTGTTTCGGATCTTATATTTTCAAACAAACTAAGAAATGAGGAGGTACAATCAAAATAAAGTGGTACCAGTAGATACCATAACCCTACATTATTTTATATCGGTAATACAATGTAAGAATGGTGTATATGTGAACATATTTTATCCTCGTTATATAGCATTTGATTGAGTTCTAGATAACAAGATTCATCAAATGTCTTTATTTTGGTCTTAATTTTCATTGCAAATATGAGTAATTACAGCTGCAGTGTATCAACATCGATGTATTCGACGAGTATTCGAATATTTGAAAATAGCAATAGCTTATAAATACCACACAGGGACTGATATTTATATTAGTCCTAATTCAAGGGGGAAAACTTGGTCAAGTTCGAGAGAGGATGTTCGACTATATTGGAACTTGTAGTGTTTAATTGATGATAATAACTTGAAATGACGTCGAAATTGTTGTAAAGTAAGCAGAATTAATGAAAATACACATATCATATTCTG
This sequence comes from Bathymodiolus brooksi, assembly GCA_963680875.1. Lineage (NCBI taxonomy): Eukaryota > Metazoa > Mollusca > Bivalvia > Mytilida > Modiolidae > Bathymodiolus > Bathymodiolus brooksi. Next base: position 127,907,583 of record OY804579.1, on the reverse strand, counting down.
TTACTTGGAGTGAAATACGCATTACATAGAATGAAGTATGCATATTTTTTCACCACATTGCCAAGTAAATATTAACCAAAATCAGAAAATTATAGCAATTACATTTTTAATAGCTTTCATGTTAATTTTACAGTAGTCCGTGATCTACGAGTTTATTTACAGAGCCGTCCAGTGTGTTCGCGCACCTAAGGGTTCAGTGGTTAATTTCACAGTTTACCAAAATGTTATTGAATTAATTTAAATCATCCTCAAATACATTGAAGTATTATCTTTATGGTCTTTATCCGGATTCCGCTACAATTTTTAACATTTCAGTGAAAACGAAGTGTAAACAAACCAACCCACCAATTTTGACAAATTTTGCAGCGTCTGGTGATATCGCGCATGCATACTTTGGATGGTTCTTAAAATGAATAAAGGAAAGATTTTATTTTGAAAGTTTTCGAAATTGAAGTTTATACCTATTCCTTCAAAATAAGCTCAAATTTGAAAACATTTGATTTCTTTTAATATAATTAGAGTTAATCCTCACATACTGTGTAGTCTCCATCTTAACTTTTCCAATGATTTTGCAATTTTGACATGTACAATACGTATGCACGAACTCACCGGATACGCGAACACCGGTGCCAAGACAGTAATTGAAACATACTGTTGACTATTGGTACATTATCACATGATCGTTTTAAAAGTCTAATGAAGTAATACGGTTAAATTATTTTATAGGAAAGGACTGCCAGGTTACTGTAGGAGATCCTGAAGTATCCAACTGTGGCTTTACTAAACACAACCAGATTCCAAACTCTAGAAAGGATGACCCGTCTCTCTGTCTCAGCGGACGAAGAGAAAATCATGACCGGACAATAATTTAAGAGACACTCGCGGATCGTATAATGTTCTGCATCCAAGAAAAATACTGCTAGGCATTATAAAAATGTATCATTGATGTGAGCAATTAAAACAAAACAAAATGAATTACATTAAAAACAAAACAAAAACATTAGCTACAAAACAAATTGAAAGGAATAGGGGGAAATATAAAAAAAACACGAAAAATACAATAAGATATGAAAGATTTCTTAAAGCATGCATGTGAAAATGGTAAAGTACGACATGAAAAAAATAACAAAACTATGGAGTGCTTCCCAAAAGGGAAATGAGAAAATGGCAAGTATGTTAAAATATGAGGTAACTGTACACTAAGTATGAAATGCTTCTCTAAACGGAAGTGCGAATGTGATCAAATTGATGATTACGAGATTGTGACAATGGTAAGAATGTTACAGTGAGAAGTAAAAGTACATACAACCATGGAAGACTCTCTAAACATGAAAATGTGACAATGGTAAGAATGTTAAAGTGAGAAGTAAAAGTACATAAAACTTTGGAAGACTCTCTAAACATGAAAATGTGACAATGGTAAGAATGTTAAAGTGAGAAGTAAAAGTACATAAAACTATGGAAGACTCTCTAAACATGAAAATGTGACAATGGTAAGAATGTTAAAGTTAGAAGTAAAAGTACATAAAACTTTGGAAGACTCTCTAAACATGAAAATGTGACAGTGGTAAGAATGGTAAAGTGAGAAGTAAAAGTACATAAAATTATGGAAGACCTCTTCACAAGAAAATGTGACAATGGTAAGAAAGTTAAAGGAAGAAGTAAAAGTACATACAATTATGGAAGACCTCTTCACATGAAAATGTGATAATGGTAAGAATGTTAAAGGAAGAAGTAAAAGTACATAAAATTATGGAAGACCTCTTCACATGAAAATGTGACAATGGTAAGAATGTTAAAGGAAGAAGTAAAAGTACATAAAACTTTGGAAGACTTCTTCACATGAAAATGTGACAATGGTAAGAATGTTAAAGGAAGAAGTAAAAGTACATAAACTTATGGAAGACCTCTTCACATGAAAATGTGACAGTGGTAAGAATGGTAAAGTGAGAAGCAAAAGTACATAAAATTATGGAAGACTCTCTAAACATGAAAATGTGATAATGGTAAGAATGTTAAAGGAAGAAGTAAAAGTACATAAAATTATGGAAGACTCTCTAAACATGAAAATGTGATAATGGTAAGAATGTTAAAGGAAGAAGTAAAAGTACATAAAATTATGGAAGACTCTCCAAACATGATAATGTGATAATGGTAAGAATGTTAAAATAAGAAGTAAAAGTACATAAAACTTTGGAAGACTTCTTCACATGAAAATGTGACAATGGTAAGAATGTTAAAGGAAGAAATAAAAGTACATAAAATTATGGAAGACCTCTTCACATGAAAATGTGACAATGGTAAGAATGTTAAAGGAAGAAGTAAAAGTACATAAAATTATGGAAGACCTCTTCACATGAAAATGTGACAATGTTAAGAATGTTAAAGGAAGAAGTAAAAGTACATACAATTATGGAAGACCTCTTCACATGAAAATGTGACAATGGTAAGAATGTTAAAGGAAGAAGTAAAAGTACATAAAATTATGGAAGACCTCTTCATATGAAAATGTGACAATGGTAAGAATGTTAAAGGAAGAAGTAAAAGTACATAAAATTATGGAAGACCTCTTCACATGAAAATATGACAATGGTAAGAATGTTAAATTAAGAAGTAAAAGTACATAAAACTATGGAAGACTTCTTCTCATGAACATGTGACAATGTTAAGAATGTTAAAGTATGAGATGAAAGTATACAAATCTATCGAAGATTTTTCTCAACATAGAAATGTCACAATGGTAAAAATAATAATGTGCAAGATGACCAAACACAACAAAATATGCAAGGCATCATAACGGGGGAATAGATAATGTGAGATAGAGTATTAGCTGTTAGATACAAGTAGTGATCTGACATTTGATGTAGACAAAAAGCACAAATCATATATGATTTATAAAAACAAACATGTTTTATACATGAAACGAGTTCTTAATGCAAACAAAATACAAAAATTAGACGTTTTTTATTGCGATTTACGTACGATCCCCAAGAGAACAAAACAGACAATGATCATTTAATTTAAATTAGATTGTGTACAATGACTGTTCTAAAAGAATCCGATCAAACAAACAAGCACACAAATACACAAAACAGAACAAATGGTAAAATTGTAAAATAAATTGACAATATTAGTTGAAGTACATTACAATTTTGTAAAGTTTTATAGACTTCAGTTATTGTATTACGAAATTTAATGAGAAATGTGTTTATCAGTGTATCTATTATGTTATTTCTGTTTGAAATAAAAATGTGAAAGGTGTGACCTAGTTCACTGTGATATAGGCCAGTGCCAATGTCAAATAAAAAACGGATTTCCAGTATGTATCTCTTTAATGTTGGAGGGTATCGGATTATTTTGCATTTTGTAAGACACCATAATTACTGGTTAAATATTGATTGAATTGTTCTACGACACCTTCAGTGCATATTCTGATATTCTGGTAACTATTTTGCGTACTCTGGTGGAGGAATGAAGCCCATAGGTGTCAGTGAGAATCCCATTTAAATAAACAATCGAGCTCGCCTCATGTACAACTGATTAAACTACTGCCATCTAATTTTTCTTTCGTCCTACACGATTTCCATAATTAGATAATGTTCGTGTCGTTGAATAGTAATAGGGGATGACACAACTGGTGCAGTATCTGCCTACCCTTCCGGTGCACCTGAGTTCACCTCCAGCTTTTAGTGAGATTCGTGTTACGCAATCTTTAGTTAGATTTGTGTGTATAGTGTTTTGTCAACTATTGTACGTTGACGCCTTGCACACGACCATCAGCGAACTGACGACCACCTTGTTTAAGTTGAAATGGAAATAACTAAGCTCAATGCCGACCAACAAGACGTGTCAAGTAGTGGTCATTGTCATCGCTCCGAATTATTTCTCATGGTGACCCCACGTTCTAACTGGTTTATATATATTACACCTTCAATAAGAGTCTTGGATTTCGATTGGATGACAGCCGTTGTATTGTTAATAATGTATATTGACACGTTAAATAAAGTAAAGGAAAAGAGATTAAATAATTATGAAGTTTTAATGAAAAGAAATGTGTAGAAAAACATGAGGGCGTAATTCCATTCCACAAGCGCCTGTGCTTAAGATTCGTAATTCTTGATAAATTCAATATTTTATTTGAATGCAATTGAAAGGAAATCAGTTTATATATTGACACGTTAAGTATGACAATCAGAATTGTTCCGAATATTAACAATTAAAATGTCTGATGACACACCTACATGCGGTCGGTTTGACAAAGTAAACGAGATTCTAGTCCAAATAGATATTCGGTGTGCTTAAAAATAAATGCCATCTTTGAAAGTATTTGCAAAAGATAACAGTCGTAAGACTAAACTTCGGCAAAGACTCGGGAAATATTACCATCTCTCAACTTGCAATTATAAATACCATATAAAACATGATATTTTCTTTATTTAGTTTATAAACGAATCGTTGAATATGACCACATACTAGGGAACATGGATAATAGTAGGAAATTAGATTAAGCCATAATAATAATTAAAAAAAAATGTTATGTATCTAGATGTTGTGAAAACACGTTTCCCATTGGGTCTCTAGATCGTGGGAGACTGGCCTTTGTTGTGTTAAAAAAAAGGAGAGAAACAATGTTAATCTGTAGTGAACAAAAACAGTGACTTTAAGCACATACTAGACTTATATACATGGATCACGTCAATTTCAAATAGGAAAAAATAAGAATGCACTAAAATAACCAAAGAATAGCGACATTATGATCAGCTGATCACATTACCTTCAGATATATTGATGACTTTACCTATTTATAATATACATTTCCTGTTATTTATCAACAATGATATAGCAGTTCACTTATTATGTAATTGATATAAATATAAACCCTTTCAAATCAGTTTTTTTTTTCAACTTAAATTTAGATTGAAAATTTTCATTTACTTTTAAGTTCGTGTGAAAACAAAAATAAAAAAAGGGGTGAGAAAAACTGGAACGAAATATGCAAGGTAGATCATATGTTCAAGGTCAATGCATTTTATATTGGTATTTAAGCTTAAAGTGAAAACCACAAATTGTACATGCCAATTACCTATTATAAGCTGCTAGTATTTTCCTAATAATCGCCCATTGTGTAGAAATATCAACGTTATTTTAATATATACAGGAATTTTATATTTTGATACTTGAGGTTGCTATTCGGTGTTAGAAATAGAATATAAAAACTGAAATAAACCAGAACAATCAATTAGGTCGGCGAAACGGGATTTATTGTGTAAATTTTCTCTACAAGTGTCATTCACCAAAACTGAATAATATAACCGTATATGTGTTGTAATAGATAGCGTGCTCGCCTCGAGTGCTGTAGATCGTGGGTTCGAGTCCGGTCGGATCAAAACAAGGTCTATCAAATTAGTATATTCTATATCGCCGCATACATATGAATTAAATAAAACACAGAACAAGGACATCAACAAATAATAACATATTTTAAAACTGCATGCTGTTGTTTGGTGGAAAACATTATCTTAGAAACTGAAAGCATGACAGTACGTTATTTGGACGAACACACATATCGCGAGGATATATAATTTATAATAGGAAATCAAAGTTTGAAGACACCAAAGACAAAGAGGCTGTAAATAGAAAAAGGCTATATAATATAATGGCCAAAAGAAAAAAAATAAATATATAACGACAAAACAATGGTGGACAAAACAATACATAGAACACTTACGATTTAGCAACATGAACCCCACTGAACTTTGGTGAACTTTGGTACTCTACAGGGAAAGTAGTTCCCTTTCTACTGGTGGCACCCTTCGTCTTACATACTCTTCTTAGAAATCAGGTGATATACCATGAACGTGGAGAGGGCTCTGGTGGCTCAATGAGTTAGGTAGATGGATTATCTAACAACTCATACAAGCCTATCACTAATACGGTGTGGGTTCGCGCCCGGCTTTGTAAATTACAAAAGGGTGCACTCGACTGGCAGCCGCAAGTGATAAAGCTTACCAGTTGCTTGCCCATGGTTGGTGGTTCTCTCCGGGTACTCCGGCTTCTTCCACCACTAAAACTGGTCGCCATGATATAGCTAAAATATTGCTGAAAGTGACGTTAAACACAATAAATCAATCAATCAACCACGAAAGTGGAAAGCAGGACGGGATAGTAACTACAACAAATAATAAACGACTTGTCTATCAGCAATTTCATATTGAACGTTCAATTAAGAATTAAGAAATAAATCTTGAAAGCCAGAATGTGTTTTGAGTTTTAACATGGGTTGGCATTTTATCCCTCGAGAGGGATACAATTTACTAATATCCACCAACCCATGTTAAAACTCAAAACATATTCTGGCAGGAAAAAATTTACTAATATCCGCCAACCCATGTTAAAACTCAAAACACATTCAGGCTTCCATGAATTATTTCGATTCTGATATGTCTAAGAGTACAAATACGCTATGAGAGTATTTGCAAAAGATAACAGTCTCAAGAAAACTAAACTTCCATTTTTTGTTTCAAATATAAAGATCTACCCTCTAAAACATGATATTTTCTTTATTTAGTTTATAAACGAATCGTTGAATATGACCACATACTAGGGAACATGGATAATAGTAAAAAATTAGATTAAACCATAATAATAATTAAAAAAAATGTTATTTATCTAGATGTTGTGAAAACACGTTTCCGATTGGGTCTCTAGATCGTGGGAGACTGGCCTTTGTTGTGTTAAAAAAAAGAGGAGAAACAATGATAATCTGTAGTGAAGAAAAATAGTGACTTTAAGCACATACTAGACTTATATGCATGGATCACGTCAATTTCAAATAGAAAACAAGAACTATATTTAAAAAAAAAGTTATCTGGTGTTCTCGTGGCAAGTAGAATTTTGATTGGCTAACAAGGTACTTGCAAAACTTCAGGGAAGCCGTGCGGTGACAGAAAATCAATAAACGCTCTCACCTATGTGCTGTGTATTTCATACGGCACAGAAAAATCAATAATCGTTCTCTGTGACCTTTGTCAAAAGATACACGTAATTTATGTTTTTCCTATAATAAAGACATATTTATTAATGTTGGAACATTCAGAAAAAAATGTTATCAGTCTCGAGATGCTATATATCCCGTTTTAAAGGGCAGTGGTTTTGTTAAAAGGTGACATAAAGGGCAGTGGTTTCGTTAAAAGGTGTCACCTTTTAACAAAACCACTGCCCTTTAAAACGGGATATATAGCATCCCGAGACTGATAACGTATAATGTACGACGAAGCACAAATAGTATATTCTTCTACGAACAGTATTTCACTGAAATTACCTAAAAATAACCTAAACATATTGGTTTTATAGGATTTGATAAGACATGTAAAACCTTGCATCCTACTTAATGTGCAAGGAATCGTTATTAAATAGTAACAGCGTCCATCTTGGCCTGAGGACGGGACTGCCAGACAAAATTTTGAAAGGGGATCACCAAAGGATTATTTTAGCAAAGCTTGAATCCAATTGGCCCAGTAGTTTAAGGGGAAAAAATTAAAATTTCATCCACCTTTTCTGTTTTTAGCAACAGTGGCCATGTTGGCTAGATGTCTGGATTGCCGGACAAAATTTTGAAAGGGGGTCATCAAAGGACTAAGCAAAGTTTAGTTCCAATTGGCCCAGTAGTTTCAGAGATGAAGATTTTTAAAATTTCATCCCCCTTTTTTATTTTTAGTGACAGCGACCATGTTGGTTGGAGGTCGGGACTGCCGGACACAATTTTGGAAGGGGATCACCAACGGACCATTCAACCAAAGTTTGGTCTTAAGTGGCCAAGTGGTTTCAGAGGAGAATATTTTTAGTAATTGTGTACGGACGGACGACCGATGCAAAGTGATGACAAAGGCCCACATGATCCTTTGGGTCAGGTGAGCTTAAAAAAAAGGGGGTGCATATTATTTCCTATCCATGGTAAAATCTCAAAAAATTCATGGCTTCAACAATAACTTCTTAATATGTCATAGATGAAATGGCACTTTCTCAGAATTTAATACCCCCAGTCGCTCACCTGAAGATTACATAATACATTGAAAATAAAACTTTACGACATATAATACTTTGGTTAAAGAGAATATCTCTTAACTTTAAAGTTTAATACAGATATACCATTAAAAGTAATCATATTATCAGTTATACTTGAACTCCCTTTGTCTGTTCGTGGCGTAGGACGACGGACGCAACCAATCAGAAAACTAATAAATAACTTGCTTATTACAAGTGCCTTAAATCCGACTTGCTTATTACAAAGTGCTTTCAATCCGACATGTTTATTACAAGTCAATGATTTTCCTACTCATTTGTATCTGGGGTCTGGGTCTCTTATATTTGGGAAAATTAGCGCGTAAATGATGTGAATTGGGAATAGATGGGAAGAGCAATACATTTATTAGTTTGGAGGTCCAGTATTACAATAGCAATCATACTGTACCAAGGTTAATGCCAACAGTAACACATTCTTGTGATGAGGAGGAATGACCACAAAACAGTTCACTAAACTTACATAAATACCCTTGGTGTACCACACTGGCATATAGCCATGGGTATTTTTGTTCATTTTGCATTGAACTGAACACCCTGCCATCTGGTACCATGACCTCTGGAGCACAACTGTCCGAATCAGAGTGACAGTCAGATTGCGAATATCAACATCACCACTATTTGCACTATTTACATGTTGTTGGATGTCATTTGAAGCTGTGGTAGGTAATACAGAATTTGCATGGTTGTTTTTGGAGTGACATTCGCAGTGGTAACAAGGCATTCAGCTTCTGTGCATGGTGTATCAGTACTTAGTCAAGTTAGTGTCGGTGACCGGTAGGGTTGACTCCACCTAATCCCACTTTAGAAAAAAAAATCATTAAAGAAATCTAAAGTTGCAAGTGTGAATAACTGTAATTATTGTATACAATATGTGCAAACATTGGGGCTTAGGGTGTATAAACAAAAACTCATTAACTTCAGGTTAACCTTGATTAGAGAATGGAGAACTAATATATATTAATTTATCATTTTTATTCTAATAAAAAAAACCACATACAGATACATACATGAATAAGTGATATCTCTATCAATACATTTATATTTCAACATCCATAGAACTTATCATTTATATTTTAAAATACATGAAATAATAAACAAGCATGTCTTAGCTATAAATGTTTGTTACTATTCATTTTGTAATGAAATTCTTATGATTCATGTTTTTTTTTCAAAGGTACAAATATTTTTTAAAAGATATTTTACTATTTATGTCATACTTGATTTCACTCCATATGCAAAAAATGTTTCATTCCAATTTCTATAAATAACACTTACTTCACTCAAATATTTTCCCTTTTTCTGCAATATTTGACATAAAATACAGGTACATCACAGGTAATAATTAATAAAGATACTAATTGCAAAAACAGTATAATTAACTGCAACAACATCTATTGGAATACCTGGAATAGGGTTTTTTAATGGGATTAGATAGACGACATCACCAGTACAGTAGTGGGTCGGACTCACTTCAAAGCACAAACAGTTTCACTAGCTTTATTAAAGTCACCAACCTCATTTTTCACCTGGGGAAGTAATAAAATTTTTTAATCCAAAGGATTCAAGTTACTTGTACTTGCTTCCATCATTACTGTTCAATTTCTTAGCAAATTATTTAGAATTATGCAACATCGTGACATTTTTATTTTTAACTTTAAAACAATAATTCGCGTATTCCGCTTCATCAACTGTTTTCCGTTTTTAATTTCGAATGAATTGACAAAATATCAAGCAAAGTAAATCACATGACATATTTACTATTTTTTATTAAAATTTTATATTGAATTTATTTAAATAAACATTTATTCCAAATACTACAGATTTCCGCTTTCGTTTTTCTGAAGGTTTATCGCAGTCCAGTAAAAAAATTAAGCGACCCATTCCCGGTATCTTGTGCGTAGTATTTCGCTTGTTTAATCAAAACAAATAGAAACCAGGCGTGAAAATGTTCGACTTTTAATTTCATTTGAAAAAGCTTTTATTAACCAGTTTTTACGAATAATTTGATCACCACGCTATTGGGAATTTCCTCCCATTAAATTGGGGAAAAAACTTTGTTCACATTGGGGCCGATATTCGGCCCCATAAAACACAGTCGGAAAATCACTGCAAGTATTTTAACTCCGTTCTCCGAACTCCTACCATATTTGTGTTATTCTCCAATCAAAAAGTTAGAAAATATTTTCATCTTTAAAATTGCTAGGCAACAGCATCCATAACAAAAGTAGGTCAAAAGCGATTGTATGTGACTTCGTCGAAATATAAGAATGCATTAAAAAAAAACATAGCGACAGTATGATCTGCTGATCAAATTACCTTCAGATATCTTGATGACTTTACCTATTTATAATGTACATGTCCTGTTATTTATCAACAATGAAATAGCAGTTTACTTATTATGTAATATAAATATAAACCCTTTCAAATCGGGGTTTTTTTCAACTTAAATTTAGATTGAAAATTTTCATTTACTTTTAAGTTCGTGTGAAAACAAAATAAAAAAAGGGGGAGAGAAAAACTGGAACGAAATATGCAAGGTAGATCATATGTTCAAGGTCAATGCATTTTATATTGGTATTTAAAAGTGAAAACCACAAATTGTATTTGCCCATTACATATTATATGCTGCTAATATTTGCCTAAAAATCGCACATTGTGTAGAAATATCAACGTTATTTCAATATATACAGGAATTTTATATTTTGATACTTGAGGTTGCTATTCGGTGTTAGAAATGGAATATAAATACTGAAATAAACCAGAACAATCAATTAGTTCGGCGAAACGGGATTTATTGTGTAAATTTTACCCGTGGCTAACGCAGTTAGCACAGGCTATTGGTACGATCGCCTTCAAGAACGGTAGCTCATGATGTATGACGTGTGATTCATGTGCTATTCATTTATTGCTGCGCATTGAAACATAGTTCTCATTAGTGTGTATTGAATTCGCAAAACCTAACGAATAATTATGGCAACTGACCAGAATAAATTAATATACAAATGAGTTTCTATTATTCTAAATCTATTGAGACTGGAACTTTCAGCTGTAAAATTCTCAGAATCGAAGCGTAGATATCTACCGGTATTGTTTTGATCGCGTCGTCACTTCACTTCAATCTAAGATGCCGGAGAGAAGGGCTAATTTAAAAACAATAAATATTTATCCCATTCAAGGATGTAAATATAAATATTCAAAGATAATTAACTATGGAAGATTGTAGAAAAAATATGTATCTTACAGAACGGTATCAATGTACTCCACAAATCAGATTTAATCTAAACTGTACACAATTCAATAAATAGATCGCAATTTTCAACCAGGTGGCGAGTACGGTGGGTCTAATTGAAGAACAATCAAGAATAATGAAGTAAAGAACCCAAAACTACTATTTGTGTTGTTTTATGTGTTATTTATAACAATATTATGCATTTAATAACCATTTTGACTACCAAAAAAAATAAGAAAAACGATATAGTTTAGCAAATATTATCACTTCTTCTTTTCCCAATCGCGGCGATTTGCAGATCGACATGACGAAAAGAAGCCATAATCCACGTTTTACATAGTTTTAAGATTTACTTACATGAAAATCTAAATTTAATAATCATTTTCTGTACTTTATTACAAAAAATATTATTTAAAACGATATATTATAGCAAATATTATCACTGTTCTTCTTTTCCCAATCGCGGCGATTTGTAGATCGACATGAGGAGAAGAAGCCATAATCTACGTTTTGCATAGTTTTAAGTGTTACTTATATGAAAATCTGGATTTAATAATCATTTTCTGTACTTTATTACAATTTTTTTTATTTAAAACGATCATTATAGCAAATATTATCACTATTCTTCTTTTCCCAACCGCGGCGATTTGCAGGTCGACATGACGAAAAGAAGCCATAATCTAAGATTAACTTAGCTTTTTTGTAATAAAGTACGAATTTTGAATGTCTAACCTTCGCATATATTAAATATGAGAACTAAGATTTCATGTCACAGAAATGAGAAAATATAAATCGTTAGCTCCGGTCAATATTTCCTATTGCGTCCGCTTTCCCATAGCGTCATTTTTATTTGTAAAGTTTCTATAAAACAAAATGGATTACCTTTCAAGAAAATCACTTTCAAAATACCTCATGAATTAACAAGGCCGTAACTACCATTGAGGCAAGTGAGGCAATTGCCTCACTAAAAATTCCGTCATTTAAAGAAAAATAAAAAATGATTGACACAGACCGTGTGTCTTGTGTACCCTTTAACAATGTATGTTGATTTTGCCTAAGTAGTATCCCGTTGTTCCAATCGTATATAAGGGTAATAACAAAATTACCGAACTCCGAACAATCTTACAATGGGAAAGTCAAAACTCATAATTATATAAACAGACAAAATCAGTCAACAACCGGAAAACTGTGAAAACCGTAATGACCCTGACTTGGTACAGGCATTTCTAAAGAAATGGTGGGTTGAATCAGATTTTAAGGCGCCAAACCTCCCGCTCTCATTACGGTTCAAAGGTAGTCAGCCTATTCCGTATGTTATTGTACGTCGGAGTTCACTCAGCATCAAATCGTATCTATCCCTCATTTAGTTATTAGACGCAACGTCAGATATTGCTACCATTAACTGTAACAGTCAAAAGACGTCAAAGACGTTCACTATTTTCCTTTTTGTAGAAAACCCAAACAAGCCGAGGAAATTTGATGCGGCATCTATGTATTAAAAAAAAATCTTTTAGACAAAAAACGTTTTGGAACAGATAAACTGAACACAGTATGATAAAATAGCAAAAATTTTCAGAGAAGGCGACAACATTTTTAAAATCAATTTCTAAATATTTTAAGGCGACGGAATCAAAAAAAAAAAGAAAAAAGAAAAAAAGAAAAAAGAAATACTAATTTGGTGTGGCCATTTTCGTTATTTTCTCTTAGGTACACCCCTGTTTTAGACCGATCACATTGGATACTTTTCAAATGTTTTTATTTTATCTGCACTGAAGAGACGTAAATTGTCGAAATGGCCATCTACAGAATAAAAAATGGCTGCAGTTTCAGTACTTTCTTATTTTCTAAAACAATTTATGCACAGATAAACCCAGAAACTTATCCCTAGATTTTTTTTGGGTTACTATCTGTTAAATATTTCTATGATATGAAAATAAACTGAACAATATGTCAAAGATTTGATAAGTTATTTTATTAAATATCGTCAAGTGATGCTAATATATTCATATGTATGTCTTCGTTTAGTTTAATTTTGTTTCCTGTCTTCGTTAGTACAGAATAATTGATTGCGACTCTTTTCGGAATAAGTTTGTACGAAACATTCCGCTTACTAACAATATCGTAGTAAAAATCCTTTCACAACACTCGCACCTCTAGGAAAAGAAATACCCCAGTCATCCGTTACGTTTTTACTTAATATTTCTGGTTCAGCTACAGTTTTCATTAAATAGAAATCGGATTCGTCATCCTCCGCGACAACGGCTATTATTGTGTCACTTTTTATCAAGTCTGATAAAGTTTCACCACTGTTGAAACGTATGATCATCTGAACTGCTGTTGTCGTCTGTGCAAAGTTCGCGGATAACTTTAACAGGTCGGGAGCGAAAACTAAGGCATGAATCGTAGTTTGACGCAATACACTGATCGCCAGTGTAACAGGACAAGTCAGACACTATTAATTCAGATCTATTTAGAGTTGTTCGTACACAGTGAATCTTTCGGATGTCGGGAATACTTTTTAAATTGTGCACGTTATTCCGCGGAACTGACTCTACATATCTAACAATTCTTCGTTTGCACCCGGTTGATTTTGGTTGTTGCAATTTTTTATTACAAAAGTCAAACAAATCTTTTCCGTTTTGAATAGAGGTTCGATCACGAATTACGAACAAGTCCGCCTCTCTCTTGATATACACCCCGGCTGCGTCCTCGGCACCTTTTGCATGGACAGTTTCGAAAAAATTTCTTAATACCGACTCATATCCTAATTCGGAAACAGTAGTTGCCAAAACATCAGCGCAACCATCATTGAATTCGTGCATAACTTTTGGATTGTAGTTGATCCTAAGTAAATATTCTGAAACCTTTTTTTGAACATAATGTGTAAAGTGCTGGTCACGTTTGTCATCTGCACTTATAACAAAAAAATCCTCTTTGATAATAACTGCATTATCGACTATCAACCTCAAGAACAGCGTGGCGGTATAGTAGTGTTACATGTATAGATACTTCAATTTTCTGAAAATATCCCGTTTAGATTTCAGTTTTATCAAAACATCTGTAACTTTCGGAGTAATCATTTATAGTTATACAATGATTCTGATGTAAGTTATCTAATAAGGATCGCGACTGTTCAGACTGCCAGGATGCGCTAAATTCGTGGTATGGAAAACTACGAAGAATCTGTAAAAAAAAATAGGAGAACATTTCACACGGTTTACTTGTTTTCTTCACGAGCATAAGTTTTCTAATGGATTTTAAACCACGCTTTAGATTTTCATATTCATATCATTCCCACTGAATTGTTCGTTATCAACATTTTCTTCTTCCATTAAATTCGAATTATTCACACCACAATTTTCGCAATTCCTTTGTAAACATATATGTTTATGAACATTTTCTGAATTTTGACAAAGGGTTTCAGCGACAAGCTCGTTGAGATTTTCATCAACTTTAAATTCCCCGTTCAAAATTGGGTTGTTTTTAAGTACTTTTCGTCTGAAGTCCATGCAACTTTTGAAAATACCACAGATTTCTATATGATATCAACAACAACATGTTTGTTTATCTTTTGGGCGTATGGGTTGAACGAAAAACGGTTTAAATTTTTCAAATGACCGTTGGCAAATCTTAACAGTAGGATTTTTTTCCCTAAAGGCTAGTAATACCTAGGTTTGTGTATTTTCTAGTACATACACCGCATGTGATACACATTGTTTTGGCCCAGTTCTCATTCTTTTTATGTCACTTTTGTTACCCGTAGGCGTAGACACGCCAGGAGAACTCCAAATATCATACACGAGTTTTTTCTGTTCATCACTTATAGCATCTGATCTGATTTTGCGCTTTGTAAAATTCCATGACGCATTGTCTGATTCCAAAAGTGAGGCTCGGTGTTGCCTACCTCGACTCAACCTTTTGTTTTTTTAACTCTAAATTTCTACTCACATGCTTCTTATTGATTTTTTCTGAACTAATTGATGTAGTAAGAACGTTCATAACTGTTAGTGCTGTTTTAGAACGCTGCTTTGTGGTTGTTGAAATAGTATATTTTCTATAATAGTCGAATTCATTGCATTGACATTTTCTTCTTCTGAACTTTTTATTACATTCATATTTCTCAAAATCTGAACAGTTGGCGATTTCTGATCTTTGGTATATGCGGAGAGAACGACGGCGCGCTTGACGGGTGTTTTGGATAGCGATTCGTTTATCTTCCGTAAAGCCCTCCATTGACCCATTCTGTTTTTAAACGGCGTTTTTGTGGTATCAAATTCCAAACCTTCAAGCTCTAGGTTATCTTCCGTCGACTGTTTTACTTTTTCGCGATAAAGTTTGCTCAATTATCTTGTAGTATATTCATCTTTCAATTAACCAGTAACTTCACGGAAGTCAAGGTAACTCAAGGTATCTGTAACAATTTTTGTTTGTCCTGAAATTGTGTAATTATATGTAAACATCGCAGATTTTCTCAATTTGCGATGTTGAAAAGTGAACGGATACATACACTGTGTTTACATTTTTGACATACATGACGCATTTTATTAATAAAATCCACTATTCTATGTCGATGTTTGAATGAAACACGATCTGACGGACAAACATATTTACTCTTATATACAAAGAATACGACACAAAGGCATTTTGTTGAATTTTTTCAAAAATATCGGCAAACTATAGTGTACACTTCGGTACTGTAAGACGGATACATACACTCTACAAAAAGAATTGTTAAATAAATGACTAGATTGAGGAGCATAGAAATGGTTAAGAACATATATCTTTGTTTAGAAATAAAGCTTAATTTACAAAAAATATTTAAAAACGTAGTGTGTCGTTTACTGAGAATATCTAGTGGCCCAAATTTACTGTCAGTAATCAAGATGTATAGGAAAACTATTTCCTATTTCTGTCTGTTACTTTTCCTTGTTGAATATAATAAAATAGATGAAATTATGTAATAATTATATAAAATCTAAATGACTCATCCATCTTTATATATTTACAGCGATCATCCGGTTGATTTGATGGAAAGGCGTCGAGTTAATAGAAAGTAGAAAGAAGGAGGGATATCAATGGATAGGAATGCTGTCCATAAAGGTTCGCTAGGAGTGCGATGGGAAAAGGCCAGGTCAAACGAGTCTAAGATTCCACCATTTCGGAAAATGGGATTTTCAGACAATGAAAATTAGACCTTAGCAGAATGAATATTGAGACACGTTTACTGTTGGCAAAGTTTTATACTCCTCTCATGTATTGTTTCAATATAGTTTAATTGTAGAGTAATTCAATTTTATAACAGCCTGTAATCGGGTAATATTTCGCACTTATAAAATAAATTGTAAGTTTAATGTTCATCTACTTATTACATATACATGTAATAGAAATACTGCTTCCTTCCAAAATGATAAAACGAAATATTTTACTCATTTTAGATTGAATATATTTTGGAAAGGCATAAATTGCAACAATTGGTGTACCCATCTGTTATCTGCAACTCCTCCTAAACCAGTAAATGGATTTTAACGAAACTGTCACATATTCTTACACATACTTTGAAGGTGTGCACCTTCTATTTCATATTCAGAATTTTTCAATTTTAGAGCTTCCCAGATCCGAAAACTGAATTTTTCATTTTGGGCCCTATGGGTACTAATCCGCTATCTGCAACTCCTCCTAAACCAGTAAATTGATTTCAATGAAATTTTCACACATTCTTTAGCATACATTGAAGGTGTGCACCTCCTATTTCATGTGAACTAAACATTTCATCCTGTACTGTGGTGTAAATGTGTTGTAATATGACATGTGTAAAACCAGAAAGGACTTGGTCAAAATTTGGACAGTCTCATGTTCATAAACTTGAAACTAAGTATTGGACATTGGCTACATGTATTTTAAACATGATGAATAAACAACAAACCTTCATGTATTCTAGAATCACATTGAGTTGTGTTTTTTATATGATTACCATTTGATATCCCAGCTTAGAGATCAGATAAGAATGTATCCAAGTTTAAGACATATACAACGTACATACAAAGAAGGAAAATAATTTTGCAAAAATCCCTGAGTGGTAAACTATCAATCAAATAATGATAAACAAAACAATTGTGATCACACAGTTTTATTCCTGAACTGCACAAGTGACAGAAAACAAAAACAAATGAAAAATAACAAACAAATGAATCTCCACAATTACCTGATTTCTATAACCAGTTACATTGTAAAGTTTCAATTTCTGTTATGATTTATCAATAGTGCACTCTCTTCATGTGTTGACGAAGATACTTCTTCAATGACGTCAAAATATGTGTCCAGTCATATTTCATGTATGGGGTGTCTCATGAAGGAAAATACTGTACTAAATTTCTAAATCAATACAGTTTCATATGTAGTAAATTTTATAAACTTTATAAATATAACATTAATATATCACATAACAAAACAACGGGTTTGCGAAACAGTTTCAATAATTTAAATGTTAACAACATGTAAATAAAACCTTGGTGTGGCCCCATGACGTCGAAAGTTTTCAAGGCTCAATGTTTTGTTTATTTGTTATGGTACAGCCGTGGAACATAGGAGTTTGCTGAATCGATCAGGTATTTGTGACGGAATTAACCGTTGTAATATTTTTTTGTTCATGCAGCCGTTTTGAGTATAAAAACAGCATTTAATTTGGTAAAAATACATTTATTATTCCGTATTATACCATTGATTCAGTGAAGCGTAATGTTTTGTCGTCCATGTTTTAATCTTTTTTGGGGACTGAAATATATACCCCGTCTGTTTTCCGAATATATGCTGACATTCAGGGTTGAAGAACCAATGAAAATATGGGTAACAAGCTAAATCCGTAATATATATATATATATGTGTGTGTTTATTTGTTTATACGGCAAAGTCATGTATGAACAAAATGTTAAAATTAGACAAAAAAAGATAGAAACAATATATGAAGTAAATTCACTGATTGCAATATAATTGATATTTTCAAGATAGGACAGGATACTCATTAACTTTGGAAACGTCAGATTCCAATCTCTGTTTCCTGTGTGGAATTTGTGTTGTCCTCATAATGTTAACTACTAATTTCCTGTGCGATTTCTGAATAGATGTAATGTTCAGTTCATTACTGTCATTTGTTTGCTATTTTATTATATATGTATAGGGACTTTGTGTTGGCCTTATGTTTCATGTGTTACATGTAATGTATTGTTTTATCTGCAATGTCAGTATCATTACCGTTCCATCTAACTTGTAGTTTACAAAACTTATATCTTATTTTACCAAATATTTGATCATCTCATCTTCCTGAATATGATGACATTATGTCTTTGTAGTGTTGATCTATTATGCGTTAATGGAGTTTGTCCCATTGGCAGACTATGGTGGCATCTGGCACTTACTACGAGAGATGGCTATGCCAATCATTGAAACCCATTCAGTGACTGTTAGATGAAAAACAGCAATAAGGGTGTTTTCTGCAACCTCTTATTATTAAACGGAAAGCAAAAAAAAGTGAGGAAAATGCTTGCTTTCTGTTTGATTTAAAAATGCAAACTTTCCGTTATTAAATGGAAAGCAAGCATTTTTGCCAGCTATATCATGGCGAAAACTAGTTACTCTTTGACGATGCTGTCTATTTCAGACCAGACCAACATGCCAATTTTAATGTTTACAGTGCTATCTCTCTAGAGCAAAAGTCCACAAGAAAACACGTTGTTCCACTCTGGCATATTATCGTGACTTTGAGCCAAACAAGTCTTTACTCTTACTCATTAATGTAAATAAAATGTAAAACAATCATATCTTTATTTATTGCTTTAAAACTATTATATTTTTTTAGAGTTTCACAATTTACAAATACAAATACAAATACAAATATTTTTATTTCCAATTAAGGAGCCCTTTCGGGAAGAACAATTAACAAAGAATTTAATACAATGATTATGGATTGATTACATTAATTAGAAGATGACAAATTTTTTTTTTATGAAACAATAACAAATCAAAATTTAATCATACCATTGACATAGTAATAGTTGCATTCGAATGTATGCTATAATATAACAAGCACAGTGACCCATCAGTTATAAAATAATAATGGTCGAACTTCAGAGAGGATTTGTATAAAATATATATATATATATATACACTATACACATAAGTTTACACTTGGATTCTTTTCATTAAATAGTTATTATAATGTATCATTTATTTATTAATTTATTATTATTATTATTATTATTTTCTTAGATTTGTACGTTATGCATATAATTTAATAGGTAAATACTTATAGGTATATGCATAATATATATTATACCACTAAATTGGATGTAATAATACAATGTGAACTTGTAAGAGAGCCCGGAGGATAAACCTCACTCCCAGATAACAATTTAGTTCTAGTTTCTGTTAATGACATCAACAGTTTTATGACTATATTAATAATAATTATATTTTCATTTGAAAGTAACCAAATAAATTTAGATTTGTTATCCATTGTTGCAAAATTTTTGCAAATATCTGAGATTTGCTGCATAGCTTCAGTTCTAAATGAATTTAAAATGGGACACTGCAGTAAAAAATGTATTTTATCCTCTATTTCTAATTTGCATAGTTTACAAATTCGTTCATTCAATGGTGTATTCTGGTGTCTCCCCTTTTCAATTTCTAAGTTATGTGCACTTATTCTAAATCTGATCAATATGTTTCTGTTAAAATTATCTACATCTAGATAAGATTCAAATGCAAAGTTATTTTTGAAAAGTCTATATGTGCGCAATTTATTTCCATATTGCTTTCCAGGTCTGTTATTAAAAATTTCAGTTTTCCAAACTGTATTATATTTAGGTTTAAGTTTTGAATAAAAGTATGATTTTATATTTCTTTTTGTAGTCAATATCGACTTAGCACTTACATTAAGATACTTAAGTATGGTATCAATGCTTGCATACCAACTTTTTTTGTTTTGTTTATGTAGGGCTTCTGAAAGGAGTAGACACTCAGATAGTAAAGTTGATGAAGTATTAATTTTAGATAAGCGGACCCAATATTTTATCATGTTTAGAAGAACTTCCAGAAAGAGGGGATATCTTCCAAGCTCACCCATAACAGCGCTATTTGTTGCCTTTTTCCCAACTTTAATTGAATATTTACATAGTTTAAAATGTGCTTTTTCCATTATAAGGTCCCTGCAAACATTAGAAAAGTAATTATCCCCTTGTGTTAATAATTTTTGTGCTGAAAAAGAGCCCCAAATTTCACTTCCATAAAGAAGTATGGGTTTAATTGTATAGTCAAATATATGTAATATGGTTTTAATCTTTGAGGAGTGTCCTTGAAAACATTTTTTAACCTTGAAAAGAGCCTTCAAGCCTTTATGATATAAATTATTTTTGGCTTCTGTAAAACTACCAGATATTGAAAAGGTTACTCCTAGATATACATAATTCCTACAATTTTCTATTGGAGTATTATTAATATAAAATTTATGGGATGTTGTTCTGCCAGTGTTGTTGAAAACTAAAGATTTGGTTTTAGAAATATTTATCTGAAGACCCCATTCATCACAGTAATGTGATAATTTTGTTAAACTATTTTGCAACCCTTGCGGGCTCTCTGACAACAACACCAAATCATCAGCATAAAGTAGACAATGAAGTTTCCTTGTCAGAAGGCTCACAGGGCTACAACTATCATCAAAAATGTTAGGAATATCATTTATGAAGAGCTTAAATAAAGTGGGGCTCAGATTGTCATCTTGTCTTACCCCGACGAATGATTGAAAATTATCTGTCAAGTAAGTGTTATTCACTTTTACACTTAAGAGTGTATTTTCATACATATTTTTTATAACATTGTAAAAAATGTCACTAACACCTGAATTTCGGAGTTTATAAAGTAGGCCTATATGCCATACTGTATCAAAAGCTTTGCGAAAATCTACAAAACAGGTATATAAATGTTGAGTATATTTATCAATTAATGTCTTCAATACAAACATGTGGTCACTAGTACGGCTGCCCTTACTAAAACCTATTTGTTCAGGGCATATAATATTATGCATTGTTAGAAAATTGTCTAATCTATTATTTAGAATTTTTAAAAACAACTTGCCAATACAACTGCCAATTGTAATGCCCCTATAGTTAGAAGGGTTACATTTTTCACCACTTTTGAAAATGGGAACAATTATTCCTTTTGCCCATACAACTGGGAATTTACCTGTACTTAAAATATTATTAAACAATTTACAAAGTGGATCAATAATATAAGTTTGTCCAAACTTCAACATTTCATTTAATATTTGATCAAAGCTGCTAGCTTTATTATTTTTCAAAGATGCTATTGCATTGATAATTTCTTTATTTGAAATTCTATTGTCAAGCTCTGTAAAAATTTTAACATTTTCTAAATCTTTTAACTTATTTAAAAATGAAGAGTCTACATTTTTATTATTCTTATTTAAACTTTTGAAATATCTAAACCATTCCTCCTCTGGGATTTCATCTGACGGAGAGCTTGAACTAGGTTTATCTAAATGATTAAGTTTTTCTAGAAGAGACCAATAATTTTTTGGGTCACTGTCCCTTAACAGGTCTAACTGGTCAAAGAGGTTTTTCTTATATTCTTTATATTTTAACTTTCTTGCTTTCCTATACTTCTTGAGCAAATTAAAAAAAGATCCTCTAATTTGAGGATTCCTCCTATATTTGTCAAGAAGCTTCTGTATTTGCTCAAGCTGCCTTCTGAGACCTACTAAAGACTGGTCAAACAATTTTAATTTATTCTGTTTTTTGCTTTGTTTACTTTCAATATTTTTATCAGTATATCTTACTTTTTTAATCGATATATCGGCAGCTTGACAAATAATAGAGTTAAGACTGTCAACCATCATATCAGAATTTTCAAAGCTTTGATTTAAAAAAGATTTAATTTTGTCTTGAAATGGTATAGAGGCCAGTATTGTTTGGAATTCGGGACCACTTTCTTTATCCCAGATATATTTATCTGGCATAAGTGGGAGATTTTTGTTATTTTCTTCATGTGTAAAGTTTACTTTTAGCAACAGAGAAATTTGACAATGGTCTGAAAGGTCAGCCAGGAACCTATGAACGGTAAAAAATTTAATATCAGGAATGAGGCACTGGGATGCTACCCCATAATCAACTACACTGCTACTGCTTGGAGTGTGGCAAGTTAATTTACCCACAAAATCTCCTGAAGCTCGACCATTTAATATCCTGAGTCCTGTCTGCACGCACAAATCATTAAAAACTTGGCCCCTCTGTGATATAGTTTGATCCATGCTATACCGCACAGGAATATTTATATCTGGTGCATAATTTTCAAATAATGGAACATGGTCTGATATACATTCATTTGGAATAAAATCTGTCTCTTGGTCCCCAGTTCTGGCATTAATATCTCCCATTAAAATGATATCGCCGTCAACAGCATATTTTGTGATATCTTCTTCAAGAATATCTAGAATATTTTCCTCAAGAGAATGTGTATAAGTTGAATTTCCTGGAGGATCATATATAAAACATAAATAAATATCTTTCGCAAGATTGAAAAACTCTCTGGTCAATTGTAACCTAATATAGTCATTAGATGTATGAGTTAAAAATTGTATGCCCTTTCTGATATTATTTTTCACATAGACAGAAATTCCCCCTGATCGCTTGTTTGTACGTACAGACTTCGGCCTTATTAGATGTACAGATTTAAAAAATGGCAGGTTTAAAGATTCCTCTAGTGAGCAATGAGTTTCAAGTAGGCAAACAATATCCTTACTTTGGATTTCATTTAAAAATCTAGGGTCACTGAACTTGTTATATCCATTATGAGTAAACCCGTTTATATTCCAACATGCAACATGCAAAGATTTTTTCTCTGTCATAATAAAAATGTCTAATATTTAATATAATCGTTGACTATCTCAGTACCTATGGTAAAGAAAAGATTTACATGTATTTGAATAATAAGTAGCTATTGTCTAAAACATACAGTGACAGTGTATGGGAGATAACTCCAATACATTTTTAGTGAAGTCAGTAACAAATTATAAGACTGAATTCTTTATAAAGATTACAGAGATAAATACAGTTATTCTAATAATTAACCCTGTTTTTTTTAGAGTAAGAAGTATATAGTAAATTCATGATAAGTAATACTTTTTATCTATGAAACAGTAACTGGCCATATTACAGATATGTTATTAAAGTACTTCCAAACCGATTGTCATTAAATAAAAAATCACAATACTGTTATGTGTCTGATAATAATGTATGCTTATTATGCACATTTTGATGCAAAGTTATCATTAAACATAAGAATAATAAAGTACCATCATTTTACATAAAAAGGAATAAATGATATAAATACACAGAAATGTAAGACTGCAAGACTCATTTCTTCAAAAGTAAATTGTTCTTCTGTTGAAAAATAGAATGAAATAAAATATGAATACATGAAAGTTGATCATGTTAACATGATCAAATGCATGATTATACCTGTATGTAAGACAAGCTGTTCTTGTTACATTATAATAAATATGTGTCCTGTATTTTAGAATCTAACCATACCAGGATTAAACCCAGGAAAAAATGGGTACATGAATGTGGGATGATGGGGATGATTAAACTGGTTATTGCCTGTACCAAAGCCAGGACTATCTCTACTTAGTGCTTGGTATGTCCTATCAAGGCCTTTTGAGCCTTTTGTGTTGCGTTCATTGTACATTGAATTAGAAGGACCAAAGTTTGGGTTTTGATTAAACTTGTTATTGCCTGTACCAAAGCCAGGACTTTCTCTACTTAGTGCTTGGTATGTCCTATCAAAGCCTTTTGAGTTGCGTTCATTGTACATTGACTTAGAATTAGGAGGACCAAAGTTTGGGTTTTGATTAAGCTGGTTATTGCCTGTACCAAAGCCAGGACCTTCTCTACTTAGTGCTTGGTATGTCCTATCAAAGCCTTTTGAGTTGCGTTCATTGTACATTGACTTAGAATTAGGAGGACCAAAGTTTAGGCTTTGTCTGCCATGTTTAGCTTGTTGAATTTCATCAATGTTCAGACATCTCCTGATACATGATTTCATGCTTGAAGCGTAGATGTTAGTACCCTGTACTGACAAGTGTAGGCCATCTTTTGCAAAAAAATTGTAAATGGGTCTACCTCTGATTGAAAGACCTGAATTGTCAAGTAAACTAACAGTAGGGTGGCTAAGAAACTTGTACTGCATGAGAATGTTAAATTTCTGAATTTTCTCATTAAGAGAAATGTCATTAACTGTTGGGAATGGCAGTGAAATAACAATTTTTACAAATTCACATTGTTGAGATAATTCAACAGAAAACTTGGTGCAAAGTTGGACACATTCCTCTGGGCTTGACTCTCTTAAGTCATTTGTAGAAACTTGTACAAAAACAGTCATAATCATTATCAAGACTAGAGATT
The DNA here is from genome assembly GCA_963680875.1 of Bathymodiolus brooksi. Classification (NCBI taxonomy): domain Eukaryota; kingdom Metazoa; phylum Mollusca; class Bivalvia; order Mytilida; family Modiolidae; genus Bathymodiolus; species Bathymodiolus brooksi. The sequence continues at coordinate 127,882,800 of OY804579.1, read as the reverse complement.
TCTTCTATAGCTTGATTGAAAGAAAATGCCATAATTTTATTAACCAAACAATTATTTATGAAATATCTAGTTTTAATGATTCTAATATGGGAATTCCCCATAATCAATATTTTCCTGCTTTCTTTGGTGCCCTCCTCCTGAATGGAATCATTTAAATCGGCCAACATGGCGAAACGAAGTTGGTAGGTGTATTCTGTACATTATGAGATCCTGGTTGTTTTTTTACACTACTAGTATTATCACTAGCATTTTGTACCGCCAACTTCTGAGTAAGTGTGCTGATGCTTTGTGACAAGTCCTTGTTGTTTGCTGAACTTCTTTGTAACATTTCAGAAGTGTTCTGTAGAGTTTGTGACATCTTAAAGGTGTTTTCATTTAGGGCCTTAATGGCTTCGGTAACAATATTGTTTGACGCATTAATTTCGCCAACCTTTTTGGACAAAGACTGAATTACGTTAGTGTCAAATGATAGCCTAGACATTTGATCTGACAGACTGAATAAGTGTTTCTCTTTTTCAAATTTCTATTTGGCTGTTTAGGATTTTGATTTTTTCCTCTTGATTGGAATCATGGATTGTTGTCAGAGCTGTGACTATACTCTGTTCAATTCTATTGACAATTTCTAGAGTCTTTGGATGATCACATTCTTTTTGTGTGGTGTCTAAAGATGGTTTATCAAATGTTTCCTGATCACATGGGTCCCATTTCTGTTTAAACCTTATTGGGACATTTGAACACATTTCACATGTAAATTTTCTAGTTGTGTTTACAAACATATATAACTGATATGCAGGTAAAAGGGTGCATTTATAGTGTGTCCATTGCTGGCACTTACTGCAATGTATCATAAATTTATCAGTAATCTGACCACAACTGATTGTGCATGTAGGTGTTACTGAACTACATGCTTGATTTTAACCAATTTTAATTTCATGTTGTGTATTGTCAGTTTGCATTGTAGTATTTTCTGTTCTACTTTTTGACACTGGGATTTTAAGTGAAGTGTTATCCTCGCTCGGCTCAAGTTCATGCATTAAGTTAATGTCACTTGTGCTTAACTCATAAGAAGAATCTTCATCATTTGGGGGTACGATGGTGTCATCAAGAGTCGATTGTTCTGAAATATCTAACGAAGCAATTGTACACGTCGTTTCATTTTCACACACATGATCGAAATCAGTTGGGCGTTTCATGGTTTGAGTATCGTCATACACTGGTATATTAATGCATGTAATGTATTTACCACCGGCTATTAAAAAGGCAATAGCCTCATCAATTGTTTCAAATCCTTTAAATACTGCGTTTGAATATTTGTGAATGCTCAGTTCGCACTTACTCCAGCGAGTGAAAATTCCGGTGGTTTCACCTCTCGAAGCTGCATAAAAGTTCTTCTTTGTCATATTGGCCGTTAACATTACTAAAAATATGTTGTAATGTTCTAAACTTTAACCATAGGAACTGATTTTATCAACTTTTTACTGCAGACAGAAAAAAACCGTCAGGCTGCCGGAAGTGACGTGATATGCAAGTCGTTGTGACAAGAAATATTATGATTATCACAAATAAAATTAACAAAACAATATGTAAATATAAATGTTCTATCCATGAGATTCACCAAACTCTCAGGTCTGACATCCTAAAGTAGAAATACACAATAAGATGGAGCAATTAACATCTTCACCTTGTACTGACATATGTCATATTCTCCTGCATATGGTGTTTCCATCTCGCAATTGATTCGTTATGCAAGGGCCAGTAGCAATTATTCTGATTTCCTGAAACGTCATCTTCATCTGAGAAACAGGCTACTGGACCAGAGCTATAAAAAGATTCGCCTTATTCGATCTCTTAAAAAGTTTATATTCCGATACCAAGATCTTGTCGAAATATATTCCGTCTCTGCAGATACGATTATAAGCGATGCATTTTCATATAGTGAAAATGTATAAAGATAAAGAAATCAAGAAAAATGTCAAGGATATTTTTTTTATCAATGTGTGACGTAAAGATATTTTTGACATTTACGTCACCGAATATGATACTGCTTTGACAACTATTTTACCTATTTTGTTCCTGTATTTAGATACTGCTATAGTGACAGCCGGAACTTTTGAACCGTAATGAGAGCGGGAGGTTTGGCGCCTTAAAATCTGATTCAACTCACCATTTCTTTAGAAATGCCTGTACCAAGTCAGGGTCATTACGATTTTCACAGTTTTCCGGTTGTTGACTGATTTTGTCTGTTTATATAATTATGAGTTTTGACTTTCCCTTTGTAAGATTGTTCGGAGTTCGGTAATTTTGTTATTACCCTTATATAACCGGTACCAAGATCTTGTCGAAATATATTCCGTCTCTGCAGAAAAAATTATAAACGGTGGATTTTCATATAGTGAACATGTATAAAGATAAGTGGTCAAAAACAAAAATGTCAAAAATATTTTTTATCAATGTGTGACGTAAAAATATTTTTGACATTCACTTCACTGAGTTTGGTGCTGTCATGACAACTGTTTTACCTGTTTTGTTCAAGTATTGTTATAAATACTGTTATAGTGACAGCCGGAAACTTTGAGCCGTAATGAAAGGGGGAGGTTTGGCGCTTTAAAATCTGATTCAACCCACCATTTCTTTAGAAATGCCTGTACCAAGTCAGGGTCATTACGGTTTTCACAGTTTTCGGGTTGTTGACTGATTTTGTCTGTTTATATACTTGAGTTTTGACTTTCCCTTTGTAAGATTGCTCGGAGTTCGGTAATTTGTTATTACCCTTATTCATGGATTATTGCTTTAAACAAAGAAGATTGATGGACCTTTGGAAGTGTAATACTTTGAGTTAAAATGCTCTAATAACTGTAAATAAAATCAAGAGTGAATTGACACTAGCTATAATCGCAACACTACTGACAATGTTGGTCAACTCGATCGATCGGTAGAGTGCACACATTATACATGTAATTTAGGTCGATCCTCGACCTCCGTTAATGATGATTTTGTCCTCAAAATGTAGTTGAATTCTATTTTACATTGGGGGCCAATAAAACCGTGCTGCTCAGTTGGGTAGATAAATAAAGAGCTGATCCAAATCAAGTTAATACTGATGGACCTTTGGAACATGAAATGCTTCGAGTTAGAATGATCTACTTGTTCTAATGGCTGTTAATAAAGTCAAGAGTGAATTGACTCAGTTGGGTAGATAAATAAAGAGCTGATCCAATTCAAGATAATATCATTTATTTCATCAAGTAAAAGGTTTTAGCCCTGTCTGTGGGACCAGGTTTCACCAAAATATAATCATAGGTGTATAGTTACATAGGTGTTCTCATTCTTCAGTTATAATCAGTTGGAATATAATACAATCTAGGACTTCAATAAGGCTATTCAAATTCCGAAGAATCAGTATGTAGGAATTTAGAGCTTCTTGTATCTTCCAAAGCCAACACCCGTTTTAATCTAATTCAAAACCAAAGATCCAATCAGAAGGACTGAATTCAGAATTTCGGAAACTTTTAACCAATAGAAAGCATGATAAGAATATCCAAGGAAAGAAATGATTCCAAGGCATGTGACATACCAAGCATGTTAATCCAGGTGTGTCGTTATCTAATCAATATACAATGTACTAGAGTAGTTTTGGTGAGATCGATAATTTGATCTCATTTAATAATTTATTAAAATAATATATAAAAGTAATTATACACAAATTGAAATATTTTATTTAAGACATACACGAAGTTATTAATTACTGAATATATAATTATGAAATAAGACTATTATTATGGTAAAATACACCCTGTCACAAATATATTATTTAGGAGCTGTAAATTTATATAATTAATACAGTCCGTTTGTCTAATAAATCATGTTACTGCCCAAACTATATGACAACTGGGAAGATATTAGGCTAATAGTCCACCACCAGAGATATAAACCCAATGATGGTAGTAAAAATGATATTGTCCATCTGGAAAGTTTGTTCGAGCAAAACAGTGAGTAGTGTAATTTATTTGGTAACCTCAAATAAATAAATTCAATTGAAGTCCTCAGAACAAAAATCCTGTCTTCCGAAAATAATATCTCAAAAACTTATATGTTGATCATTTTCCCATCCGTTAACCTTTTACATTTTAATCTCAAGATTGATGGGCCTAATGTGCCTAATGTGACAAAACTTGGACACAGTACTCATTGGACAATCCTCTTCCAACATTGTATCTAGTGACCTTTCCCAGCATCCAAGATGGCCACAATGGCTTCTGGTTGGTAAAAATATTAAAAATCTTCTGTAGAACCACTGGAAGGAATGAAATCAAATTAGGTTCAATTATCCTGGGTTGTGCGCTTCCAACATTGTGACCGTTAATTATCCTAAGTGATCGCCACGCACGATAATGTAACTTATGTGTCCTGCATTATCTTAAGTATCTGATATTCGATTTAGCTAAAATTATATTTAAATTTATAAAATGCAGGTCGAAAACATGATTTTTAGGTATGTGACTAATATCGTTCCAGAATAATGCCTGTATGTGTAAAATGATGTTTTTCTTTGTTTCCGGGCATGGTATTGTGTTTCTAGTATCCCATTTAGCTAAAATTGTGAAATTGTATTTAGGTTAACGAGATACAGGAAGAGTTCGACTTTATTTCTCCAAGTTTTTGGTCCGGAGTTATGGGACTTACTTATGAGTAAAATTGTGTTTTTATTGGTGTATTAGCATGATCTCGAGTTAACATCCCATTTAACTAAAATTTAAAAAGTATATTTAGATGAATAAAATACTTTGGTTATGGCGTCCCTTAATTACAAGTAAGCCAATGGTTTTATTGGTTTCTGTGAGTTATCTTTCTTAAGTCCTGGCTATGACATCAACTTAGAAATTTCCTTTCAAAGACAATATTTCTCCTACAGGACATCGATTGAAAGCTACTGTGCTTGTGTCTTGTCATTCCTTGGTCCCTGTCGTCTGTGGTGATACTCCTTTGATGGTCCTTTTACAAGTTTGTGTCTGATAATGTTGTCATTCATTCAAGTAGCCACCAAAGCGTCTGATTGGTTGAAAATTGGAAATTTTGAACAATTTTATTCAGAACAACTGGAATGAATGAAACGAAATTGTAATAAAAAAAAGTCCTTGAGTGGTCCCTTCCAAAATTGTGTCCATTAGCTAAGCTACTGTCCCAAATGGCCACGTAGTAGTAATACTTAAATGATGATATCAACTATAAGATGATATATTAAATGTAAATAACATGAAAGATGCTTATCAAAAGTATACTGAAGAAGTCAGATCTGCAACGGACAATACAATAAGTAACGGTTGACCAAGTCGTAAAACTTACTGAGTGATGACTTCAACTTAACCTCTACGGACCGTTGGTTCAGTAGCTTCCTCAGCGACAGCTGTTCTCTATCAATGAAATATTGATAGGAACTGCAAACTCTAGACTATCGCATCAACTGATGGATATATACTCCATGTGCAGGTACTGACCTAATTTTGCAACATATAAATGAAAAGTTCACAACGCGTAAATTGAAATCATCTCTTTTGTAGTACAACATATATTTACTTAATTCATTGATTTATGAAGATATACCAGATATGTCGCATCATAAATGCATTTCCTGGAGTTGCTTAAGTGCATATGTAGAACTGCGTCGGCTAGGAAAAGAAAGCATTTGGGTAAACATATAAACGTTTCCGTACCATTCTAAATACCGATTATCTTTAAAAGACAACGTATAATGCTACATCTCCCCTTTTGTATGTACAATGAAAACATTCATCATCTGGTATGTCCAAAGAAGTAGAAATGGAATGCATTATCTCTTTTCTATCGATTTCTAAATTTAAACCAGTGTTATTTCATATCATGGTAGTGCAACCAAAATATTTACCCACAGTGCCACATTTTCACATATATCAATTTTGTTTGTAAAGGTGAAATACCGAGAGAAAAAAGGGGGGCCGTCGTGGCCGTGATCGTATGATTGTTGGATATAAAACTTACCTATGCAATCAGTGCCTATCACCACTAACGTCGTGAGTTCGAATCTCGATCAGGCCGAGGTGTACAACATTATGTGATAAAGTTTGTCCGTGACTTGCGGTGGTTTTCTTTGGGTCCTCTGGTTTCCTCCATCAATAAAACTTACCGCCACGATATATCTGAAATATTGTTGAAAGTGGCGTTAAACTCCATCAAACAAGCAAACACACCGAAAAAGAAATGCTTGAGGTCGCACAACGTATTGCACATTATGTTTATTAGTAATTAAATCTGATAAGGACGTGTATTTGGTATTCCGAACTTTCGAAAATGATTGCTGTTTACAACAGGAAACCATTTCGGGAAACATTCTTGGCGACATATTTAATTCACTCTTCAGAATATAAAAACACGACATTAAAATTCACATCTGTCTGATTTCTACGTAATAACTTTAATCGTTACATACTAATTTTAGAAATAGTCTATGTTTATATTTAGATATAATATTTTAAAGGTTAATACCAGGAAGTAGTATAACAAAGTGAAAATTATAAAATCTGAAATGGCTGTAGCTGTCAGCGATGCGGTAAGTACAATATGTTTCCGAAAGGACAAGCTATAATAATTATAGTCCATGGCAATCGTCGGTATAAATTATCTTACAAGAATGAATGTTTGTCGTAAGTTACGGTAATGTATCCACATATTCTTGTATTTTATAATTTTAAATCTAGTCGGCATTGTTACAATGAACATTGGATTGATTTTTCTATAATGTCTACTGCTTACTTTATATATACGATGCTGCTCGATCTATATATATATGTAATATGATGCATCTTGTCAGAAAATATTAATATCGGCAGTAAAACAATCAGGGAATTATAATAAATACAAACAATTTGCGATTCTGATAACGAAAGTAAAAGTTCATTAAATTGCACTTCAAGGAATTTGATTATTAGGCCGGCAAATGAAGGGGTGTGTATATAGCTATTGGCTATATGCCAGTGAATTGAGATGGTATGTGACTACCACCCTTCAACTGGAGATGATGTGTTACCGTAGTGAAATGAAATGAACACTTTACTGAAAGCGCTATTTTTTCCATTACGTCAATAAGGGTAATAACAAAATTACCGAACTCCGAACAATCTTACAAAGGGAAAGTCAAAACTCATAATTATATAAACAGACAAAATCAGTCAACAACCGGAAAACTGTGAAAACGTAATGACCCTGACTTAGTACAGGCATTTCTAAAGAAATAGTGGGTTGAATCAGATTTTAAGGCGCCAAACCTCCCACTCTCATTACGGTTCAAAGGTTCCGGCTGTCACTATATCAGTATTTAAATACAGGAACAAAATAGGTAAAATAGTTGTCAAAGCAGTACCATATTCGGTGACGTAAATGTCAAAAATATTTTTACGTCACACATTGACAAAAAAAATTATCCCTGACATTTTTCTTGACTTCTTTATCTTTATACATTTTCACTATATGAACATGCATCGCTTGTAATTTTTTCTGCAGAGACGGAATATATTTGACAAGATCTTGGTATCGGAATATAAACTTTTTAAGAGATCGAATAAGGCGAATCTTTTTATAGCCCTGGTCCAGTAGCCTGTTTCTCAGATGAAGATGACGTTTCAGGAAATCAGAATAATTGCTACTGGCCCTTGCATAGCGAATCAATTGCGAGATGCAAACACCATATGCAGGAGAAGCTGGTATATTGCTGCACATGTTTGGAAAATTTATGATTTTAAAATTGTTGTATTTATAAAATTGGAAATCCCCTTGTAGAATCCTTTGGTTTTTACATAGAAGTGATCGATTAATTAGAGGATCCAGAGTAAATTTTAGAGTATATAAGGCGGTCAAAATGCCGCGGATCGTTGCATTCGTTTTGTGCCATTTGTGAAGTGCGTATCGAAAGATTAGAAAGATTAAATAGGTATATTGAGCTGAACTGAGCTAAACCAAGACGTCAGTGTTTAAAGGGTAGCAGAAGGGGCATAAATATTCCGAATGAAAAAAATTATAAAGATCCAACTCAAAATAATAGTTACAGAGGAATTAATAGCATTTCCATTTTAGGAAATGTTTTTGGACACGTCCTATTAGGAAAATAATAAAATTATGAAAGGGAAACATTTGTATTCCGAAACGGATCATCGCCAGCAATGCTATCATTCATTGTATCAGAAGTCGTAACAGAAATATACGAATAAATGAACAAGTTGGCGAAGAGAGGAGTGCCTTTGCTACCCATTAGAATGCAGCCATCTGTGATAACTGTCTTAGAATTCAAATGAAGACTATAGAAGTAGTCTTCAAATTACATTTAAAATCTACTTTTTATCAAAAGATATACCTTTTATTTGCTAATTATATGGTTAATGTGTGATTTCTTCAATATGGTGTTTGGTGGGGTCCGTGTTGCTCATCTTTCTGTTTGTTTGTTGTTGTTATCCAATTATGTGTCTTTACGTTCCGAGCTCCGTGTTGTGGTGTCAGTTGCGATTTCCGCATAAAACGATGTTCGGTTCGTCTTTACCTCCAATTGTTTGCGTCGTCCAACACATATTGTGTTGTGTTTTCTTCGCCTTTTGTACTCTATGTAGACAGATTACCCCTTCGTTTTTGTCTAACTTGTTTTACCTAACGATTAAAAATCTTTAAATTACAGATCAAGAACATGCAAGATACTATCAGTGAATTACAAAACACGTATCGTCAAATAAAAGGTAAAACAGACACAGGCCAGTTGTAAGTATTGTAGATAATGTTATGTAGCATAGTACTTCAATATAGCAATGAAATGTCTAGTAAAGTTAACATTTGTATAATTAGATTTGGTCAAATACTGAGTATATAAAAATAAGTGCAACTTGACGTAATTTCTGCATGTGCTTCCATATCACTAGCTGAAGGTGGAATATTCAGATAGAAATACTTCTATCCGAATAACGATTCTAAATGTAATGTGTTTGTTTTTTGTAATTACAGAAAGGGGTGTATATCAAGCCAAATTAAAAGAATTGAAGGTTTGTATTGAAGACAATTTTTAGATGTATATTTTTGTTTCCATTACACTTTTAATACTGGTCCTGAAACTTAATTATATTTAACACACACTATTAAAGCATACTCCATATTAAACATATACAAAACTATGGTAGATACTAAGGAAAGAATACAAAGAATACTACACCAGAACGACAACGATGCCAAAATGTAGCGGTTATCGTCGGACATAGAGAGTGCCGCCGACATCAGACTGAGTGGTCGTTTCATCTTCATTTTAGGATATGACTTATTATCATTGTTGAATACCCTACTGTGAGTGTGTAATGTGGAACAGCAGTAAAACCAGTGTTTCTTCACTTTAATAGATGCAAAACGTTTTGTCATCTTTATCTTAAAAATATAAAACATGTATCTGGTCAAATGTTATCTGTCAGTCTGCTAGTTATTATTTAGAATAAGAATATTTATTTCTAATTCAAAAGGGATGGAAAAACGATTGGATAATATTGAAGAGATCAACTCACAAAATTCCTGTAAGTTACAGTCAACTATGGAAATGGTTAGAACACTGTCTCAAAAAGTTGAAAATGTTTCCGTTTTAATTGTTGAGTCAAAGAAAGGCCTTTGCGCTGAGCAAAGTAGACAAACGTTAAATAGTGAGTCTGGTGAACATTCGAAGATGACAAGACAAGAACAAATCAAAGACGTCAAAGAATCTAATGTTGAGTGTAAGAAAACTTCAGTCACGTCTGTAAAGCAAAGCATTTTAAAAGAAACAAGCACAGAAGCAACAGGAAAAATGAAAAGTGATTTGAGAACTACTTCTGGTGATAATAAAAGTAATTCTCTGGTTGACGATTTGAATAATTCCAAAATAGAGGTACAAAATATAACAGTAAACGGTGAAACAAACAATACTAAAACTACAGTAAGTAAAGAAACGGGAAATGTCAAACAGAAACGACCTGATGTAAGAAATAAGCGTGGATATAAGTTATCTTTGACTGTTGAAAATGTGGACAATAGAATTGTCTACCGCAAAAAGAAGAGGTGTTACCAGGGAGAGTTACTACATCCAGTCATGGAAAATACTGATAAACCAAACTTACCAGAACCTAATATAAGGATCCAGAAATATAAAGAAAGGTAACTATGTCAATTGTTATAATAGAAATAATTTCCACTAGATTCTTGGTTTTAGTAGAATGAAGCTTTGGTACGTAATTCAAGCGTGTTTTGGGAGTAATGGCTATAAGGTGGTTACAAATGGTATGTGTTTGAATTTTCGTTTATTTGTAGAACGTTTGAGCCACATTTTCACATTGTATCCTTTAAAGCAAATGTAAATGTAATTGTAATTGTTTTATGTGTTCTTTGTGATTCTTATTATATGTTTGTATGTGGTGAGACTATAATAAAATATTGAATCTGAATATTGAATCTAGATAATCCAGACTGATTATTTACTGTTATTTATAATTTCAAAACTTCTGCTTTACGCGGGATGTGTGCACTATGATAATATTTGCAGTGTTATTATTCAAACATTCTATCATTCAAAACTGGAAAACTAGGAAAAACACAAATAAAATTCTAGTTGACTGGTGGTTCCTGTACACAATGGATATAAATCTGAAAATTAATTAATATTGTTTTCAAAATAAAACATGGCAGTTTTTCCAAAGTGCCGTACGATATCATGGAAACAAATAATTTTGTTATGCTTCATCATAACTCTGAAACGTAAAAAACATAGAACAATATTTTGTATTGAACTAGTAACTTTCAAAAGGCGAATAGTGTTTTCCAATTTGATATATAATTTTTGATCTGAAAACCCTTAATTTCATCAATCTTCACATTTCCAAGTTAACATTACATGGTGGAAATACTATCGCCATACACCAATTAAATTGTCTTGTACAATATAGCACAAGAAGAGCAATAAAAGCACAGTCAAACATGTGCAGGTGAAAGGCGTCCATTGTCTTGTACAATAGAGCAGTCAAATATGTGCAGGTGAATGTTGCCCATTGTCTTTTACAATATATCACAGTCAAACATGTGCAGGTGAATGGTGTCCATTGTCTTGTACAATATATCACAGTCAAGCATGTGCACGTGAATGTTGTCCATTGTCTTGTACAATATAGCATAGTCAAGCATGTGCACGTGAATGTTGTCCATTGTCTTGTACCATATAGCACAGTCAAACATGTGCAGGTGAATGTTGTCCATTGTCTTGTACAATATATCACAGTCAAGCATGTGCACGTGAATGTTGTCCATTGTCTTGTACCATATAGCATAGTCAAACATGTGCAGGTGAATGTTGTCCATTGTCTTGTACCATATAGCACAGTCAAACAGGTGCAGGTGAATGTTGTCCATTGTCTTGTACAATATAGCACAGTCAAACATGTGAAGGTGACTGTTGTCCATTGTCTTGTACAATATAGCACAGTCAAACATGTGCAGGTGAATGTTGTCCATTGTCTTGTACAATATAGCACAGTCAAACATGTGCACGTGAATGTTGTCCATTATCTTGTACCATATAGCATAGTCAAACATGTGCAGGTGAATGTTGTCCATTGTCTTGTACCATATAGCATAGTCAAACATGTGCAGGTGAATGTTGTCTATTGTCTTGTACCATATAGCATAGTCAAACATGTGCAGGTGAATGTTGTCCATTGTCTTGTACCATATAGCATAGTCAAACATGTGCAGGTGAATGTTGTCCATTGTCTTGTACCATATAGCATAGTCAAACATGTGCAGGTGAATGTTGTCCATTGTCTTGTACCATATAGCATAGTCAAACATGTGCAGGTGAATGTTGTTCATTGTCTTGTACCATATAGCAGTCAAACATGTGCAGGTGAATGGTGTCCATTGTCTTGTACAATATAGCACAGTCAAACATGTGCAGGTGAATGTTGTCCATTGTCTTGAACCATATAGCATAGTCAAACATGTACAGGTGAATGTTGTCCATTGTCTTGTACAATATAGCACAGTCAAACATGTGCAGGTGAATGTTGTCCATTGTCTTGTACAATATAGCACAGTAAAACATGTGCAGGTGAATGTTTTCCATTTTCTTGTACAATATAGCACAGTCAAACATGTGCATGTGCATGTTGTCCATTGTCTTGTACAATATAGCACAGTCAAAAATGTGCAGGTGAATGTTGTCCATTTTCTTGTACAATATAGCACAGTCAAACATGTACACGTGAATGTTGTCCATTGTCTTGTACAATATAGCACAGTCAAACATGTGCACGTGAATGTTGTCCATTGTCTTGTACAATATAGCACATTCAAACATGTGCAGGTGAATGAGTGAGTGATTGTTGTTAAACGCCAACTCTGCAATTTGTCAGCTATAATATGGCGAGAATAAGTTAATTTTCAATGACATCATGGTGAGGTCCGCTTTATACTAGACTAAAACACTTAGAATTGGATTTTTATAGTGCTAGCTCACTGGAACAGCAGTCCGCGGATAGACATCTCGGCCCATACGGGCACATTAGCCTGATTCCGAGGCAACTCACGGTCCAGTCTTTGCTCTTTTTCCGTAATGCTGCGTGTTTAGCGGAGAAGCAATAAATATCAATTTTACAGTCTTTGGTTTGACCCGACCGGGGCTCGAACCGACGATCTACCACACTTGATGCGAGCACGCTAACCATTACACCACCGATGTTGTTCATATGCAAGTGAGATAGAAGAAAGGCCAAATTATATTAATATATTATATGTCACATTATATATAAAATTTGCTTAAATATGTACCCTCTGTGTTTTTTATTTGTACTTGGGTTTTCTTCAGAACATTCCAAAAAGGAAATACTGATACATCTCAAAAACAAAAGGGCATCATGAGAATGGCTCAGATGGCGGAGAGAGGTGAGATTTACGACTTTTAGCTTATAATAATTTGTAACATGCTAAGTATATGAACTACAACCTGTATAGACGATATAAATGAGAATATTTCACATCTACAGAACGTGACGGTGTATTCACAATAACAATAGTAACTTATTGACAGGCAATATTTGAATTGCCAGTGGTGATAGGTTTATAAGAGGATAGATAAACTTGTCATGATAAAATAGAAAAAAATATATATCATACAAATGAACATTGAATGAAGAAACATTGCACATTGCAAGTTGAGTATATACTTTTTAGATGTATGAAAACAAGGGTCAGAGGATGCTAATGAGCCACAATTGTCTGAATTCCAGAAGACATTTTAAATAGATTATTGTAAAGAAAATCAATATAACATTTGCTTAAATGATCATCATCACTTTTGATTAGTGAGTGAGTAATTGTTGGGTAACACCAAATGAGCTATTGTCTAGCTATATCATGGCGAGAACAATTGTATTTGATGAGATGATATCCACTTTGTATGCTGTGTTGGAATTTAATAGTGCTATCTCACTGAACAAAAAATGTCCGCGGGTAGACATGTCGGTTCACTCGGACATATTATCCTTAATCCGAGACAACCAATCTTTGTTGTTACTCCTTAATGCTGCGTGTTTTTGGAAAAGCAGCATATAATTCCGATCCCTGTGATATGAGAACAAGTGTCATAGTAAATGTTGATACAATATAAGAAGCATTATTTGCTGTAAAAGAACAGGTTTATTCTAAGTAACCTAATTATATTACTTAGTCTTGATAGTATTCCAACTGTAAGTGACCAACCATGTAACTTTTAGAAGGTGGGTTATATTTTTGTAATTTTACCAAAAAACTCTTTGTTAAAAGCTGCAAGGTTAGATTATTTGTTTCAGGATAATTTATATTTCATAAAATATGGCAACAGGAAATTAAAAATAAAGACATAGCATTTCTGAAAAGTTAATTGGGTTGTTGTCTTACAATAGGTGGCTTGTTTGTATTTGTGCATGCTAATTTAGTCCACGATTACTTTTATAGATTACGACAACAAACAGAAAACACATTCATATGAGGAGTGGGCAGACATTGCAACACAATCACAACTTGAAGGTAAGTCTTCATATATTTCCTGACACACGCATGAATTCTACTCGAAATTGTTAAGATATTTTTCACCCTGTATATAATTCTAACATTTTTCGACGAAGTCGTATGCGATCGCTTTTGACCTACTTTTGCTATGGATGCTGTTGCCTAGCAATTTTAAAGATGAAAATATTTTCTAACTTTTTGATTGGAGAATAATGCAAATTTGGGAAGAGTTCGGAAAACGGAGTTGAAAAGTGATTTTCCGACTGTTTTTTTTGGGGCCGAATATCGGCCCCAATGTGAAAAAAGTTGTTTCCCTAATTTGATGGGGGGGGGGGGGGGATTCCCAATAGCGTGGTGATAAAATTATTCGTAAATACTGGTTAATAAAAGCTTTTTCAAATGAAATTAAAAGTCGAACAATTTCACGCTTATGACCTGGTTGCTATTAATCAAGCGAAATACTACGCACAAGATACTGGGAACCAGTACAGTTTATTGCTTCGCTTGTTTTGTTTACCGGATTCCGATAAAACTTCAGAAAAATGAAAGCGGAAATCTGCAGTATTTGGAATAAATGTTTATTTAAATAAATTTAATATAAGACTTTAATAAAAAATAGTAAATATGTCATGTGATTGACTTTGCTTGATATTTTGTCAATTCATCCGAAATTAAAAACGGAAAACAGTTGATGAAGCGGAATACGCGAGTTATTGTTTTAAAGTTAAAAATAAAAATGTATATATTAGTTCTCCATTCTCTAATCAAGGTTTACCTGAAGTTAATGAGTTTTTTGTTTAAACACCCTAAGCCCCAATGTTTGCACATTGTTTATACAATAATTACAGCTATTCTCACTTAATAATAATAAATAAATAAATAAGCTTTACTGAAGAGTCGGTATGGTTAAAACAACATACAACATAAGCTCTGTTGAGCTTTTAACCGACAGACACAGAATAAATAACAAATAACAAGCATGCAACAAACAATTAAAATACAAGACTAATTTTAAAATTATAAATTTTCCAAATAAGTGCAGCAATATACCAGCTTCTCCTGCATATGGTGTTTACATCTCGCAATTGATTCGTTATGCAAGGGCCAGTAGCAATTATTCTGATTTCCTGAAACGTCATCTTCATCTGAGAAACAGGCTACTGGACCAGGGCTATAAAAAGATTCGCCTTATTCGATCTCTTAAAAAATTTATATTCCGATACCAAGATCTTGTCGAAATATATTCCGTCTCTGCAGAGACGATGGTAAACGATGCATTTTCATATAGTGAAAATGTATAAAGATAAGGAAGTCAACAAAAATGTCAAACATATTTTTTTATCAACGTGTGACGTAAAATTGTTTTTGACATTTGCTTCATTTGTTTGGTACTGCTTTGACAAATATTTTACCTATTTTGTTCCAGTATTGGTATAAATACTGTTATATTGTCAGCCGGAACCTTTGAGCCGTAATGAGAGCGGGAGGTTTGGCGCTTTAAGATCTGAATCAACCCACCATTTCTTTAGAAATGCCTGTACTAAGTCAGGGTCATTACGGTTTTCACAGTTTTCCGGTTGTTGACTGATTTTGTCTGTTTATATACTTATGACTTTTGACTTTCCCTTTGTAAGATTGTTCGGAGTTCGGTAATTTTGTTATTATCCTTATTTAGCACTACATGTAAAATACTAACAGTTACAAGATAGGCAAAAAAGCAGATTAAAAGCTGATGTTATAAGCTAAGCATACTAAGAACTAATGTAGCAAACTATGAACAACTAAAAGCTGATATTATGAGCAAAGCTTACAAATTTTATAAGCACAATAAATAAAAACTGGATATGACTTAGATGGTAGAAATTTAAACAAATTTAAAAGTCAGCACAAATTGAACATTTACATACATTTCCATTCTAAGATTTTAAAATATTCTTAAACTGATTAGAATTGGAAATTTTTCTAAAATCATCAGATAGGTCATTCCATAAAACAGCTGCTGCATATTTAAAACTATTCTTACCGTAGGTAGATTTCTTTAATGAATTTAAAAAAAAGTGGGATTAGGTGGAGTCAACCCTACCGGTCACCGACACTAAGTACTGATACACCATGCCCAGAAGCTGAACGCCTTGTTACCACTGCCAATGTCACTCCAAAAACAACCAATTCAAATTCTTTATTACCAAACACAGCTTCAAATAACATCCAACAACATGTAAATAGTGCAAATAGTGGTGATGTTGATATTCACAATCTGACTGTTACTCAGATTCGGACAGTTGTGCTCCAGCGGTCATGGTACCAGATGCCAGGGTGTTCAGTTCAAGGCAAAATGAACAAAAATACCCATGGCTATATGACAGTGTGGTACACAAAGGGTATTTATGTAAGTTTAGTGAACTGTTTTGTGGTCATTCTTCCTCATCACAAGAATGTGTTACTGTTGGCATTAACCTTGGTACAGTATGATTGCTATTCTATTACTGGACCTCCAAACTAATAAATGTATTGCTCTTCCCATGTTTTCCCAACTCACATCATTTACGCGCTAAATTTCCCGGATACAAATGAGTAGGCAAATCATTGACTTGTAATAAGCATGTCGGATTTAAAGCACTTTGTAATAAGCAAGTCGGATTTAAGACACTTGTAATAAGCAAGTTATTTAGTAGTTTTCTGATTGGTTGCGTCCGTCGTCCTACGCCCCGTACAGACACAGGGAGTTCGAGTATAACTGATATTATGATTACTTTTAATGGTATATCTGTATTAAACTTTAAATTTAAGAGATATTCTCTTTAACCAAAGTATTATATGTCGTAAAGTTTTATTTTCAATGTATTATGTAACCTTCAGGTGAGCGACGGGGGGTATTAAATTCTGAGAAAGTGCCATTTCATCTATTACATATTAAGAAGTTATTGTTGAAGCCATGAATTGTTTGAGATTTTACCATGGATAGGAAATAATATGCACCGCCTTTTTTTCTTAGCTCACCTGACCCAAAGGATCATGTGAGCCTTTGCCATCACTTTGCGTCGGTCGTCCGTCCGTACACAATTACTAAAAATATTCTCCTCTGAAACCACTTGGCCACTTAAGACCAAACTTTGGTGGAATGGTCCGTTGGTGTTCTCCTTCCAAAATTGTGTTCGGCAGGCCCGACCTCCAACCAACATGGTCGATGTTACTAAGAATATAAAAGGGGGATGAAATATAAAAACAATCTTCATCTCTGATACTGCTGGGCCAATTGGAACTAAACTTTGCTTAGTCCTTTGATGACCCTCTTTCAAAATTTTGCCGGCAATCCAGACATCCAACCAACATGGCCATTGTTGCTAAAACAGTAAAGGTGGATGAAATTTTAATTTATTTCCTCTTAAAATACTGGTCCAATTGGATTGAAGCTTTGCTAAAATAATCCTTTGGTGATCCCCTTTCAAAATTTTGTCTGGCAGTCCCGTCCTCGGGCCAAGATGGATGCTGTTACTATTTATTAACGATTCCTTGCACATTCAGTAGGATGCAAGGTTTTACATGTCTTATCAAATCCTATAAAATAAATATGTTTAGGTTATTTCAGTGAAATACTGTTCGTAGAAGAATATAATATTTGTGCTTCGTCGTACATCTTTTCTTAAAGATAGTTCTTGTTATTTATTTAACCACTGAAAATATTTCCTTTAGTGTCAATGTATTTTGTTTTATTGTAACACACAGGTATAAGATGATAGCAATGTGTCAATGTGTATATGTCATTGTGACACACATGTATAAGATGATAACAATGTGTAAATCTCCTTTGTGTCATTGTGACACACATGTATAAGATGATAACAATGTATCAATCTACTTTGTGTCATTGTGGCACACATGTATAAGATGATAACAATGTGTCAATGTACTTTGTGTCATTGTGACAAACAGGTATAAGATTATAACAATGTGTCAATGCACTTGGTGTCATTGTGCCACACATGTATGAGATTATAACAATGTGCCAATGTACGTTGTGTCATTGTGACACACATGTATAAGATGATAGCAATGTGCCAAAGTACTTTGCGTCATTGTGACACTCATGTATAAAATGATAGCAATGCCCCAAAGTACTTTCTGTCATTGTGACACACATGAATAAGATGATAAGAATGTGTCAACGTAGTTTGTCTCATTGTGACACACATATGTAAGATGATAGCAATGCTTTGTTTGTTTGCTTGTTTGTTTAATGGTGTTTGACAATATTTCAGTGTTTTATTAGTGGAGGAAACCGGAGGACCCAGAGAAAACCACCGACCTGTAGCAAGTCACTGACAAACTTTATCACATACTGTTGTACACCTCACCCTGATCGAGATTCGAACTCCCATCATCTGTGGTACTATGCACTGATTGCATGGTAGTTGTAAATCCAACTACCATACGATCAAAGCCACAACTGCCACTTATAACAATGAAACAATGTATGTTGTGTCATTGTGACACACATGTATAAGATGATAGCAAGGAATCGATATATGTTGTGTCATTGTGACACACTGTTACACACATGTTTAAGATGATTGCAATGTGCCAATGTATTTTGTGTCATTGTGACAAGATGATAACAATTGAGCAATGCTTACACAACAAGGGGTGTAACTGTCATATCAACAGCATGCATCTGACGGGAGATGTGGTTATTTCGTTTGTTTTACAAATCCTCGCTATTACAACAATGTGTTATTCATTAATTTCTTCAATATTGTTTGACAAGTGTACAAACCAAGACTGTCTAACGCTCCCAAACAGTACTGAAATCATTTTCTGAAGAAAATTAATATATGTTTGTTTTTATTTTGTTTATTATAAGTTGTGCTGAAAGTGAATTTGAGTTTTGGGAAGATAAGTTCCAGGGGACATAACTACCTTATGCTATTAGATACATCAGAAAGTATGATGGGTAAAAAGTTTGATTTAATGATTAAAACTGCTACAGAATATATTGAAGGTACGTGCATGATATATATACTGAGTGCAATAAAAACGCGGCACAACTTTATTACATATATAACTAACGATAATTTCATTCCACCCATTTATTGATATATATTTTATATTGAGGATAAAACTGGTCAATATAAAACACATAAATTAGCGTATGTTTCGGATAATTTCACATTCAAGCTTTCACGCAGGCTCGTCTCACTGATGCCGAACCTAACCTGACTATATACACGATAAAAGCTGACAATTCACATGTTGCTATGGTCTTTAACTGGCAGCGTAGTAGGCCCTTTACTAGTTGCGAGGGGATTTAACTGTCACCGTTTACTATTGTCTATCAGATCAATCTAAAAATCCTCTCTATTTTAAGATTCATTTATTCCAATCGTCTCCTATATCTATATTACACATATTGCAACCAATATTTTCAACTTAAGACAAACGTATCAGTATCTTCCAAGTATAAACCTCCTGATTGCACTTGTGCAAGGTCCCAATTGCGCCTCGTGCCCTTAACACTTGTCTACGAGATGTGTTAGAAAAGTTTGAAGTAACCAAAGGGATAATAAGAAACCATAAATTGAAGAAGGACAGACAATACAATGGCCAAAAGAAAAAGGACAAAAGTGCAGACGTATGTGCATGTACATATATAACACTGCCACACTTTCGATCATATGCGATTTATTTGAGTACATGTTTGTATATTTTGTCTTGTGTACATGTTCACTATATTAATTCAACAACATTAGAAATTCTCATTTATGTGTACTTGATAAAGGACGAAGTCCTTATAACGGTAGGCTGTCCGATTTTTCCTTCTATATTGATAGCCAAATATCTGTTCACCGGAAGTTTAGAAAATAGATCAATTGATAATTTAGAAACGCAAAAGAAATATATTTCAATGAAAAATTCCCAATTCTTTAATTATTTACTCTATGCAAAATCGAAATAAACTTGAAATAAAATTCTAAAAAAATCTATTTCTACGAAACTCCCGACGGAAGAGCGGCGTTCAGTAGGTAAAATGAACGGAACAGCCATGCCAAATCGGCTACAAAATTCATTCAAAATAAAAGATAATAACGTGTAGGGATCATCGTATTATTGAAATTTCATTGAAGGATTTGCATTTGACCAGTTGATCGTTATTTCCTGTATTTTCGTGTTGTTTTAGTGTGGTTGTAATACAACAAATGGCGTAGTTACACTGTAAATAAAAAGAGGGGTCTTGAATGGAATATCTTTGTTAGCAGACGAATATCTTCTAACTCGCCGAAGTATTTCTTCGCACACAACTTTTTTGAATTTGTAAGTGGTTTTTTTGTCAACCTAAATCTCATATTTTGATCATTAGTAAACTGGTGACCAAAAAACATTCCTATGCTGATATTTTAAAGGGTTCCATGACACAAACTCAAAATAAAAATCAAAAGAACCCTACCCATGAAAAACCTGTGCCTACAACAGTCCTACCCAACAATTTAGACACTGAGATTAAAACCTCCGACTGTACCCCTAAGGAAATTTATGTTGAAATTATTAAGATGAGCTCTCCTTCTCAAAATATAACCCCATACCCATCAAATTTGCAAGGTACACCTGCCATGCCTATGCCTATGGGCTATGAACAATTTCAACCACCATCAAGTAATTTAAATGCCAATAACTCTAAGAAAATAAAGATAGAGAATGACCATTCACAAAATATAACCCCACAACAACCAAATTTACAGCATGTACAGGGTTCACCTATACCTATGGGCTATGATCAATTTAAACCCCCACAAAATAACTTAAATGCCCTAAACTCTGGAAGAATTAAAATAGAAAGTGAAGATTTTCTTATCTATGATGATCCAGGAGATGGCCAGTGCTTCTTTCATGCCCATAGTTTAGCCATCAATGGCAATTTATCACAAAGCTTGAATTATAGGTCATTGATCTGCCCAGAAATTTACAACAACTTTGATTTTTATGAAGACCAGTTAAAACTTAGTCACCATTCCAATATTTCAAGGCATGTATATCGGAATAAAATGGTTCATGGTAACCAATGGGCTACAAGCACTGAGATTTCAGTTGCTACTAGAATTTTGCAAAGCAATATAAATATTTGGTTACGGGGAAGAGATGGACATAACAATATCTGTTTCACTAAAGAAGAATATATAAATTCTTCTCTCAGTCGAAATGTAGATTTGCTTCTACACCTGAATCATTTCAAATTGCATATAAAACATTATAATGAACAAAATGGTTTCCAGTTTTATTCGACAAGCATTGCAATACAGCAGAAAAGCAATGAAGATAAATTTTCAAAACTGAATCAAATATATAAAAACAAAATATCAAAAGGAAAAAAACATGAAAAGAGAAAACAACCACATGAAAAATCATCCACATCTGGGAAAACAATTAAACTGACAAAATCTAACACAAATGTAGAACAGAAAAATCCAACACAAAACATATGCCTGGAATTATTCCTAATGATATTGAAATACCTATTTCTATTATAGTAAAGTATGTTTCTATATAAGATCTATTAAAAGATCTATATATTGTATAAGATTTGTTTTTGCAAACAGTCTTCAGTTACACAGTAAAAGAGAGATAACTCCAGCCAAATAATAAATATAAAGTACTTGAAAAAAATAATACATTCCCTTCTCATGGCTCCCTCTAAACATTATAGGACTTCGTCCTTCAAGCAGGTTGCCTGTCTCATATAAGATTGATAAGTACTGTATGTAATGTGAGGATTAAGATCCTATAGCTTGAATGATTATAATTAATTATCCGTGTTAAAGTTGTTGAATAGAAATTGAGAGTGATTTCAAGTATCTCTTTTTCAAAACTCAAATAGTTTCTGGATAGGATAATGTCTTAAGTAATATATTTTGTATCTCCGTTGTATTGAATAATCCATATATAATATTGATAAACAAAAACAAAAACATTTTAGATTTTTCATAGCTCACAACATGTGGGTCAAAAGCGAAAGTACATATATAAGTATACGCTATAATAGTAAGTAAACAAACAAGTCTAAAATTAGTAAAACTTATGAAATGACTCTCAAAATCCGCTTTCATTTTCATTGATCAATTTAATTGTATTGTACTAACACGAGTAACACTATTTCTATGACATGCTACTAATATTAACGAGGCCAGGATAAGGTACTGGTACTAATATTAACGAAGCCAGGATAAGGTACTGGTACTAATATTAACGAGGCCAGGATAAGGTACTGATACTAATATTAACGAGGCCAGGATAAGGTACTGGTACTTATGTTTGCCACTAATATTAACGAGGCCAGGATAAGGTACTGGTACTTATGTTTGCCACTAATATTAACGAGGCCAGGATAAGGTACTGGTACTTATGTTTGCCACTAATATTAACGAGGCCAGGATAAGGTACTGGTACTTATGTTTGCCACTAATATTAACGAGGTGAGGATAAGGTACTGGTACTTATGTTTGCCACTAATATTAACGAGGCCAGGATAAGGTACTGGTACTTATGTTTGCCACTAATATTAACGAGGTGAGGATAAGGTACTGGTACTTATGTTTGCCACTAATATTAACGAGGCCAGGATAAGGTACTGGTACTTATGTTTGCCACTAATATTAACGAGGCCAGGATAAGGTACTGGTACATATGTTTGCCACTAATATTAACGAGGCCAGGATAAGGTACTGGTACTTATGTTTGCCACTAATATTAACGAGGCCAGGATAAGGTACTGGTACTTATGTTTTTCCACTAACAAATGTAAAGATTTCCTTAAAGATATTAATTGTAAAAAAAATAAAAGATAAACAAAAAGATTGATAAGTACCAGGAAAATCTTCATTATTACCATATGTTGAATCGACTTGTAATCTGATTACATTTTCTTGTAGGCCTTCAAACCATGAGTTTAAAGCACAATATACGTGATAACATAGGACTTGCCTGTTTTGGAAGAGAAACAAAGTTACTTTTACCACCTTTTGCAGATTATGATGATATCAAAGCAGAAATAGGTAATACTGTAGACAGGTAGCTGGTACTTCAAAATCTCCAATAAAGAACCATTAAAATTAGTGAAAACTAAGCAACAAGGTATTATCGCTATGAATATCATGAACTACTTCATATTGAATTAATAACATTTGGTAGATGTGTATTACCAAAAACAAAAACAATCCTCGGAACTCATATAGACAAAAACACACAAAACAATCCTCGGAACTCATATAGACAAAAACACACAAAACAATCCTCAGAACCCATAGAGACAAAAACACACAAAACAATCCTCAGAACCCATATAGACAAAAACACACAAAGCAATCCTCAGAACCCATAGAGACAAAAACACACAAAGCAATCCTCAGAACCCATAGAGAAAAAACACACAAAACAATCCTCAGAACCCATATAGACAAAAACACACAAAACAATCATCATAATCCATATAGACAAAAACACACAAAACAATCCTCAGAACCCATATGGACAAAAACACACAAGGCAATCCTCAGAACCCATAGAGAAAAAACACACCAAGCAATCCTCAGAACCCATAGAGAAAAAACACACAAAACAATCCTCAGAACCCATAGAGAAAAAAACACACAAAGCAATCCTCAGAGCCCATAGAGAAAACAGCACACAAAGCAATCCTCAGAATTCACAGAGAAAAAAACACAAAACAATCCTCAGAACCCATAGAGAAAAAAAGATGCAAAACAATCCTCAGAACTCATAAGAGACGAAAACATACAAAACAATCCTCAGAACCCAGAGAGACAAAAACACACAAAATAATCCTCAAAACTCATAAGAGACAAAAACATACAAAACAATCCTCATAACTCATAGAGACAAAAACATACAAAACAATCCTCAGAACCGATAAAGAAAAAAACACACAAAACAATCCTCAGAACCCATAGAGAAAAAAACACACAAAACAATCCTCAGAACCCATAGAGAAAAAACCACACAAAACAATCCTCAGAACCCACAGAGAAAAAAACACACAAAACAATCCTCAGAACCCATAGAGAAAAAAACACACAAAGCAATCCTCAGAATAAAGGTAATAACAAAATTACCGAACTCCGAACAATCTTACAAAGGGAAAGTCAAAACTCATAATTATATAAACAGACAAAATCAGTCAACAACCGGAAAACTGTGAAAACCGCAATGACCCTGACTTGGTACAGGCATTTCTAAAGAAATGGTGGGTTGAATCAGATTTTAAGGCGCCAAACCTCCCGCTCTCATTACGGTTCAAAGGTTCTGGCTGTCACTGTAACAGTATTTAAATACAGGAACAAAATAGGTAAAATAGTTGTCAAAGCAGTACCATATTCGGTGACGTAAATGTCAAAAATATTTTTACGTCACACATTGACAAAAAAAAATTTCTTGACATATTTGACTCTTTATCTTTATACATTTTCACTATATGAAAATGCATCGCTTATAATTTTTTCTGCAGAGACGGAATATATTTCGACAAGATATTGGTATCGGAATATAAACTTTTTAAGAGATCGAATAAGGCGAATCTTTTTATAGCCCTGGTCCAGTAGCCTGTTTGTTTCTCAGATGAAGATGACGTTTCAGGAAATCAGAATAATTGCTACTGCCCCTTGCATAACGAATCAATTGCGAGATGTAAACACCATATGCAGGATAAGCTGGTATATTGCTGCACATATTTGGAAAATTTATGATTTTAAAATTGAAGTCGTCCCGCTTATCATAAATTTTAGTACTGAGTTGACCACTGTCGTCAAATTCGAGGTATAAGTCCAAAAATGATGCGGACGAAGCAGTATCGGTGGTCTCTTTAACTTCCAGCTCTGGAGGATATATCAATGGAAGAAATTCTGCAAATCTAGAATTATTGATAGATAAAACGTCATCAATATACCTGTATGTGAAATTAAAGGCTCTAGCCTCATGAATCTTCTTATCTTTTACAAGCTTTTGAAGAAACTCCGACTCATATGAGTATAAAAATAAATCGGCTAGAAGAGGGGCACAATTCGTACCCATTGGTATGCCGACGACCTGCTGAAACAGTGTCCCTCCAAAGGAGACAAATATGTTATCGATGAGGAACTCCAGCATACTGATCACTTGTTCCTCGGAGTAGCATGTTTTACCTTTATGAATTTTGTTTGAAAAATATGTGGAATTGTAGCCTAACACAACAAATTTTGAGCCATAGTTTCTATGACTAAAAGCTTTATGAATTGTTTCTTTTAAGCGGGTTTTTAATTTGTCATGCGGTAGGGTGGTATATAGAGTTGAAAAATCAAAGGTTTTGATGGAGGATACCTGAGAGAAAGATCTTGATTTCAGGTTATCCAAAAGATCTTTAGAGTTTTTCAAAATCCACATGTGATTTATGCCACTACGCGAGTAAACAGTTTCACAATATTTCTGTTGTCCCTCTTTTACTGCAGACAGAATCTTTGTTAGGTGAATAGACACTTCTTTCGTCGAACAAGTTGATGATCCCGCTATGTACCTTTCTTTGTATGGTGTCTTATGGAGTTTAGGTATCCAATATAAATAGGGTAAATCCTCAGACTTTTTACCAGAGGGAATGTTTAAAGAGGTCATGAATGATCTGTGGTTAGCTAGGATTTCATCTTTGTCGAACGAAGTTGGTTTGTATGTGGTATTACTAGAGGTGTTGCTATTTATACCTAATTCCTTGATTAGGTATTCGAAGTAATATGATTTACATACAAACACGATATTGTTGGAAGCCTTGTCCGCAGGAGAAAAAAAACACACAAAACAATCCTCAGAACCCATAGAGACAAAAACATGCAAAACAATCCTCAGAACTCATAAGAGACAAAAACATACAAAACAATCCTCAGAACCCATAGAGACAAAAACACACAAAATAATCCTCAGAACTCATAAGAGACCAAAACATACAAAACAATCCCCAGAACTCATATAGACAAAAACATACAAAACAATCCTCAGAACTCATAGAGACAAAACATGCAAAACAATCCTCAAAACCCACAGAGAAAAAAACATGCAAAACAATCCTCAGAACCCATAGAGACAAAAACATACAAAACAATCCTCAGAACTCATATAGACAAAAACATGCAAAACAATCCTCAGAACTCATATAGACAAAAACATACAAAACAATCCTCAGAACCCATATAGACAAAAACATACAAAACAATCCCCAGAACTCATAAGAGACAAAAACATACAAAACAATCCTCAGAACTCATATAGACGAAAACATACAAAACAATCCTCAGAACTCATATAGACAAAAACATACAAAACAATCCTCAGAACCCATATAGACAAAAACACACAAAACAATCCTCAGAACCCATAGAGAAAAAAACACAACAGTCCTCAGAACCCATATAGACAAAAACATGCAAAACAATCCTCAGAACTCAAATAGACAAAAACATGCAAAACAATCCTCAGAACTCATATAGACAAAAACACACAAAACAATCCTGAAAACTCATATAGACAAAAACACATAAAACAGTCCTCAGAACCCATATAGAAATAACACACAAAATAATCATCAGAACCCATAGAGAAAAAAACACACAAAACAATCCTCAGAACCCATAGAGACAACAACCCACAAAACAATCCTCAGAATCCATATAGACAAAAACACACAAAACAATCCTCAGAACCCATATAGACAAAAACACACAAGGCAATCCTCAGAACCCATAGAGAAAAAAACACACCAAGCAATCCTCAGAACCCATAGAGAAAAAAACACACAAAACAATCCTCAGAACCCATATAGACAAAAATACACAAAACAATCCTCAGAACTCATAAGAGACAAAAACACACAAAATAATCCTCAGAACCCATATAGACGAAAACACACAAAACAATCCTCAGAACCCATAGAGAAAAAAACACAAAACATTCATCAGAACCCATAGAGACAAAAACACACAAAATAATCCTCCGAACCCATAGAGAAAAACACACACAAAGCAATCCTCAGAACCCATAGAGAAAAAAACACACAAAGCAATCCCCAGAATCCATAGAGAAAAAAACACAAAACAATCCTCAGAACTCATAAGAGACAAAAACATACAAAACAATCCTCAGAACCCATAGAGACAAAAACACACAAAATAATCCTCAGAACCCATATAGACGAAAACACACACAACAATCCTCAGAACCCATAGAGAAAAATACACAAAACATTCATCAGAACCCATAGAGACAAAAACACACACAATAATCCACCGAACCCATAGAGAAAAAAACACACAAAGCAATCCTCAGAACCCATAGAGAAAAAAACACACAAAGCAATCCCCAGAATCCATAGAGAAAAAAACACAAAACAATCCTCAGAACCCATAGAGACAAAAACATGCAAAACAATCCTCAGAACCCATAGAGACAAAAACACACAAAACAATCCTCAGAACCCATATAGACAAAAATACACAAAACAATCCTCAGAACTCATAAGAGACAAAAACACACAAAATAATCCTCAGAACCCATATAGACGAAAACACACAAAACAATCCTCAGAACCCATAGAGAAAAAAACACAAAACATTCATCAGAACCCATAGAGACAAAAACACACAAAATAATCCTCAGAACCCATAGAGAAAAAAACACACAAAGCAATCCTCAGAACCCATAGAGAAAAAAACACACAAAGCAATCCCCAGAATCCATAGAGAAAAAAACACAAAACAATCCTCAGAACCCATAGAGACAAAAACATGCAAAACAATCCTCAGAACTCATAAGAGACAAAAACATACAAAACCATCCTCAGAACCCATATAGACAAAAACACACAAAACAATCCTCAGAATCCATATAGACAAAAACACACAAAACAATCCTCAGAACCCATATAGACAAAAACACACAAGGCAATCCTCAGAACCCATAGAGAAAAAAAACACACCAAGCAATCCTCAGAACCCATAGAGAAAAAAACACACAAAACAATCCTCAGAACACATATAGACAAAAATACACAAAACAATCCCCAGAATCCATAGAGAAAAAAAACAAAACAATCCTCAGAACCGATAGAGACAAAAACATGCAAAACAATCCTCAGAACCCATAGAGACAAAAACACACAAAACAATCCTCAGAACCCATATAGACAAAAATACACAAAACAATCCTCAGAACTCATAAGAGACAAAAACACACAAAATAATCCTCAGAACCCATATAGACGAAAACACACAAAACAATCCTCAGAACCCATAGAGAAAAAAACACAAAACATTCATCAGAACCCATAGAGACAAAAACACACAAAATAATCCTCAGAACCCATAGAGAAAAAAAACACACAAAGCAATCCTCAGAACCCATAGAGAAAAAAACACACAAAGCAATCCCCAGAATCCAAAGAGAAAAAAACACAAAACAATCCTCAGAACCCATAGAGACAAAAACATGCAAAACAATCCTCAGAACCCATAGAGACAAAAACACACAAAACAATCCTCAGAACCCATATAGACAAAAATACACAAAACAATCCTCAGAACTCATAAGAGACAAAAACACACAAAATAATCCTCAGAACCCATATAGACGAAAACACACAAAACAATCCTCAGAACCCATAGAGAAAAAAACACAAAACATTCATCAGAACCCATAGAGACAAAAACACACAAAATAATCCTCAGAACCCATAGAGAAAAAAACACACAAAGCAATCCTCAGAACCCATAGAGAAAAAAACACACAAAGCAATCCCCAGAATCCATAGAGAAAAAAACACAAAACAATCCTCAGAACCCATAGAGACAAAAACATGCAAAACAATCCTCAGAACTCATAAGAGACAAAAACATACAAAACCATCCTCAGAACCCATATAGACAAAAACACACAAAACAATCCTCAGAATCCATATAGACAAAAACACACAAAACAATCCTCAGAACCCATATAGACAAAAACACACAAGGCAATCCTCAGAACCCATAGAGAAAAAAAACACACCAAGCAATCCTCAGAACCCATAGAGAAAAAAACACACAAAACAATCCTCAGAACCCATATAGACAAAAATACACAAAACAATCCTCAGAACTCATAAGAGACAAAAACACACAAAACAATCCTCAGAACCCATAGAGCAAAAAACACAAACCATTCATCAGAACCCATAGAGAAAAAAACACACAAAGCAATCCCCAGAATCCATAGAGAAAAAAAACAAAACAATCCTCAGAACCGATAGAGACAAAAACATGCAAAACAATCCTCAGAACCCATAGAGACAAAAACACACAAAACAATCCTCAGAACCCATATAGACAAAAATACACAAAACAATCCTCAGAACTCATAAGAGACAAAAACACACAAAATAATCCTCAGAACCCATATAGACGAAAACACACAAAACAATCCTCAGAACCCATAGAGAAAAAAACACAAAACATTCATCAGAACCCATAGAGACAAAAACACACAAAATAATCCTCAGAACCCATAGAGAAAAAAAACACACAAAGCAATCCTCAGAACCCATAGAGAAAAAAACACACAAAGCAATCCCCAGAATCCAAAGAGAAAAAAACACAAAACAATCCTCAGAACCCATAGAGACAAAAACATGCAAAACAATCCTCAGAACTCATAAGAGACAAAAACATACAAAACCATCCTCAGAACCCATATAGACAAAAACACACAAAACAATCCTCAGAATCCATATAGACAAAAACACACAAAACAATCCCCAGAACCCATATAGACAAAAACACACAAGGCAATCCTCAGAACCCATAGAGAAAAAAGCACACCAAGCAATCCTCAGAACCCATAGAGAAAAAAACACACAAAACAATCCTCAGAAACCATATAGACAAAAATACACAAAACAATCCTCAGAACTCATAAGAGACAAAAACACACAAAACAATCCTCAGAACCCATAGAGAAAAAAACACAAAACATTCATCAGAACCCATAGAGAAAAAAACACACAAAGCAATCCACAGAATCCATAGAGAAAAAAAACACAAAATAATCCTCAGAACCCATAGAGACAAAAACATGCAAAACAATCCTCAGAACTCATAAGAGACAAAAATATACAAAACAATCCTCAGAACCCATAGAGACAAAAACACACAAAATAATCCTCAGAACTCATAAGTGACAAAAACATACAAAACAATCCTCAGAACCCATAGAGACAAAAACCCACAAAACAATCCTCAGAACCCATAGAGACAAAAACACACGAAGCAATCCTCAGAACCCATAGAGACAAAAACACACAAAGCAATCCTCAGAACCCATAGGGAAAAAAACACACAAAACAATCCTCAGAACCCATATAGACAAAAACACACAAAACAGTCCTCAGAATCCATATAGACAAAAACACACAAAACAATCCTAAGAACCCATATAGACAAAAACACACAAGGCAATCCTCAGAACCCATAGAGAAAAAAACACACCAAGCAATCCTCAGAACCCATAGAGAAAAAAAACACACAAAACAATCCTCAGAACCCATATAGAAAAAAATACGCAAAACAATCCTCAGAACTCATAAGAGACAAAAACACACAAAATAATCCTCAGAACCCATATAGACGAAAACACAAAAAACAATCCTCAGAACCCATAGAGAAAAAAAAACACAAAACATTCATCAGAACCCATAGAGACAAAAACACACAAAATAATCCTCAGAACCCATAGAGAAAAAAACACACAAAACAATCCTCAGAACCCATAGAGAAAAAAACACACAAAGCAATCCCCAGAATCCGTAGAGAAAAAAAACACAAAACAATCCTCAGAACCCATATAGACAAAAACATGCAAAACAATCCTCAGAACTCATAAGAGACAAAAACATACAAAACAATCCTCAGAACCCATAGAGACAAAAACACACAAAACAATCCTCAGAACCCATAGAGAAAAAACACAAAACATTCATCAGAACCCAAAGAGACAAAAACACACAAAATAATCCTCAGAACCCATAGAGAAAAAAACACACAAAACAATCCTCAGAACTCATATAGAAAAAAACACACAAAACAATCCTCAGAACTCATAAGAGACAAAAACACACAAAATAATCCTCAGAACCCATATAGACGAAAACACACAAAACAATCCTCAGAACCCATAGAGAAAAAAACACAAAACATTCATCAGAACCCATAGAGACAAAAACACACAAAATAATCCTCAGAACCCATAGAGAAAAAAAACACACAAAGCAATCCTCAGAACCCATAGAGAAAAAAACACACAAAGCAATCCCCAGAATCCAAAGAGAAAAAAACACAAAACAATCCTCAGAACCCATAGAGACAAAAACATGCAAAACAATCCTCAGAACTCATAAGAGACAAAAACATACAAAACCATCCTCAGAACCCATATAGACAAAAACACACAAAACAATCCTCAGAATCCATATAGACAAAAACACACAAAACAATCCCCAGAACCCATATAGACAAAAACACACAAGGCAATCCTCAGAACCCATAGAGAAAAAAGCACACCAAGCAATCCTCAGAACCCATAGAGAAAAAAACACACAAAACAATCCTCAGAAACCATATAGACAAAAATACACAAAACAATCCTCAGAACTCATAAGAGACAAAAACACACAAAACAATCCTCAGAACCCATAGAGAAAAAAACACAAAACATTCATCAGAACCCATAGAGAAAAAAACACACAAAGCAATCCACAGAATCCATAGAGAAAAAAAACACAAAATAATCCTCAGAACCCATAGAGACAAAAACATGCAAAACAATCCTCAGAACTCATAAGAGACAAAAATATACAAAACAATCCTCAGAACCCATAGAGACAAAAACACACAAAATAATCCTCAGAACTCATAAGTGACAAAAACATACAAAACAATCCTCAGAACCCATAGAGACAAAAACCCACAAAACAATCCTCAGAACCCATAGAGACAAAAACACACGAAGCAATCCTCAGAACCCATAGAGACAAAAACACACAAAGCAATCCTCAGAACCCATAGGGAAAAAAACACACAAAACAATCCTCAGAACCCATATAGACAAAAACACACAAAACAGTCCTCAGAATCCATATAGACAAAAACACACAAAACAATCCTAAGAACCCATATAGACAAAAACACACAAGGCAATCCTCAGAACCCATAGAGAAAAAAGCACACCAAGCAATCCTCAGAACCCATAGAGAAAAAAAACACACAAAACAATCCTCAGAACCCATATAGAAAAAAATACGCAAAACAATCCTCAGAACTCATAAGAGACAAAAACACACAAAATAATCCTCAGAACCCATATAGACGAAAACACAAAAAACAATCCTCAGAACCCATAGAGAAAAAAAAACACAAAACATTCATCAGAACCCATAGAGACAAAAACACACAAAATAATCCTCAGAACCCATAGAGAAAAAAACACACAAAACAATCCTCAGAACCCATAGAGAAAAAAACACACAAAGCAATCCCCAGAATCCGTAGAGAAAAAAAACACAAAACAATCCTCAGAACCCATATAGACAAAAACATGCAAAACAATCCTCAGAACTCATAAGAGACAAAAACATACAAAACAATCCTCAGAACCCATAGAGACAAAAACACACAAAACAATCCTCAGAACCCATAGAGAAAAAACACAAAACATTCATCAGAACCCAAAGAGACAAAAACACACAAAATAATCCTCAGAACCCATAGAGAAAAAAACACACAAAACAATCCTCAGAACTCATATAGAAAAAAACACACAAAACAATCCTCAGAACTCATAAGAGACAAAAACACACAAAATAATCCTCAGAACCCATATAGACGAAAACACACAAAACAATCCTCAGAACCCATAGAGAAAAAAAACACAAAACATTCATCAGAACCCATAGAGACAAAAACACACAAAATAATCCTCAGAACCCATAGAGAAAAAAACACACAAAGCAATCCTCAGAACCCATAGAGAAAAAAACACACAAAGCAATCCCCAGAATCCATAGAGAAAAAAACACAAAACAATCCTCAGAACCCATAGAGACAAAAACATGCAAAACAATCCTCAGAACTCATAAGAGACAAAAACATACAAAACCATCCTCAGAACCCATATAGACAAAAACACACAAAACAATCCTCAGAATCCATATAGACAAAAACACACAAAACAATCCTCAGAACCCATATAGACAAAAACACACAAGGCAATCCTCAGAACCCATAGAGAAAAAAAACACACCAAGCAATCCTCAGAACCCATAGAGAAAAAAACACACAAAACAATCCTCAGAACCCATATAGACAAAAATACACAAAACAATCCTCAGAACTCATAAGAGACAAAAACACACAAAACAATCCTCAGAACCCATAGAGCAAAAAACACAAACCATTCATCAGAACCCATAGAGAAAAAAACACACAAAGCAATCCCCAGAATCCATAGAGAAAAAAAACAAAACAATCCTCAGAACCGATAGAGACAAAAACATGCAAAACAATCCTCAGAACCCATAGAGACAAAAACACACAAAACAATCCTCAGAACCCATATAGACAAAAATACACAAAACAATCCTCAGAACTCATAAGAGACAAAAACACACAAAATAATCCTCAGAACCCATATAGACGAAAACACACAAAACAATCCTCAGAACCCATAGAGAAAAAAACACAAAACATTCATCAGAACCCATAGAGACAAAAACACACAAAATAATCCTCAGAACCCATAGAGAAAAAAAACACACAAAGCAATCCTCAGAACCCATAGAGAAAAAAACACACAAAGCAATCCCCAGAATCCAAAGAGAAAAAAACACAAAACAATCCTCAGAACCCATAGAGAAAAAAACACACAAAACAATCCTCAGAAACCATATAGACAAAAATACACAAAACAATCCTCAGAACTCATAAGAGACAAAAACACACAAAACAATCCTCAGAACCCATAGAGAAAAAAACACAAAACATTCATCAGAACCCATAGAGAAAAAAACACACAAAGCAATCCACAGAATCCATAGAGAAAAAAAACACAAAATAATCCTCAGAACCCATAGAGACAAAAACATGCAAAACAATCCTCAGAACTCATAAGAGACAAAAATATACAAAACAATCCTCAGAACCCATAGAGACAAAAACACACAAAATAATCCTCAGAACTCATAAGTGACAAAAACATACAAAACAATCCTCAGAACCCATAGAGACAAAAACCCACAAAACAATCCTCAGAACCCATAGAGACAAAAACACACGAAGCAATCCTCAGAACCCATAGAGACAAAAACACACAAAGCAATCCTCAGAACCCATAGGGAAAAAAACACACAAAACAATCCTCAGAACCCATATAGACAAAAACACACAAAACAGTCCTCAGAATCCATATAGACAAAAACACACAAAACAATCCTAAGAACACATATAGACAAAAACACACAAGGCAATCCTCAGAACCCATAGAGAAAAAAGCACACCAAGCAATCCTCAGAACCCATAGAGAAAAAAAACACACAAAACAATCCTCAGAACCCATATAGAAAAAAATACGCAAAACAATCCTCAGAACTCATAAGAGACAAAAACACACAAAATAATCCTCAGAACCCATATAGACGAAAACACAAAAAACAATCCTCAGAACCCATAGAGAAAAAAAAACACAAAACATTCATCAGAACCCATAGAGACAAAAACACACAAAATAATCCTCAGAACCCATAGAGAAAAAAACACACAAAACAATCCTCAGAACCCATAGAGAAAAAAACACACAAAGCAATCCCCAGAATCCGTAGAGAAAAAAAACACAAAACAATCCTCAGAACCCATATAGACAAAAACATGCAAAACAATCCTCAGAACTCATAAGAGACAAAAACATACAAAACAATCCTCAGAACCCATAGAGACAAAAACACACAAAACAATCCTCAGAACCCATAGAGAAAAAACACAAAACATTCATCAGAACCCAAAGAGACAAAAACACACAAAATAATCCTCAGAACCCATAGAGAAAAAAACACACAAAACAATCCTCAGAACTCATATAGAAAAAAACACACAAAACAATCCTCAGAACTCATAAGAGACAAAAACACACAAAATAATCCTCAGAACCCATATAGACGAAAACACACAAAACAATCCTCAGAACCCATAGAGAAAAAAACACAAAACATTCATCAGAACCCATAGAGACAAAAACACACAAAATAATCCTCAGAACCCATAGAGAAAAAAACACACAAAGCAATCCTCAGAACCCATAGAGAAAAAAACACACAAAGCAATCCCCAGAATCCATAGAGAAAAAAACACAAAACAATCCTCAGAACCCATAGAGACAAAAACATGCAAAACAATCCTCAGAACTCATAAGAGACAAAAACATACAAAACCATCCTCAGAACCCATATAGACAAAAACACACAAGGCAATCCTCAGAACCCATAGAGAAAAAAAACACACCAAGCAATCCTCAGAACCCATAGAGAAAAAAACACACAAAACAATCCTCAGAACCCATATAGACAAAAATACACAAAACAATCCTCAGAACTCATAAGAGACAAAAACATACAAAACCATCCTCAGAACCCATATAGACAAAAACACACAAGGCAATCCTCAGAACCCATAGAGAAAAAAAACACACCAAGCAATCCTCAGAACCCATAGAGAAAAAAACACACAAAACAATCCTCAGAACCCATATAGACAAAAATACACAAAACAATCCTCAGAACTCATAAGAGACAAAAACACACAAAACAATCCTCAGAACCCATAGAGCAAAAAACACAAACCATTCATCAGAACCCATAGAGAAAAAAACACACAAAGCAATCCCCAGAATCCATAGAGAAAAAAAACAAAACAATCCTCAGAACCGATAGAGACAAAAACATGCAAAACAATCCTCAGAACCCATAGAGACAAAAACACACAAAACAATCCTCAGAACCCATATAGACAAAAATACACAAAACAATCCTCAGAACTCATAAGAGACAAAAACACACAAAATAATCCTCAGAACCCATATAGACGAAAACACACAAAACAATCCTCAGAACCCATAGAGAAAAAAACACAAAACATTCATCAGAACCCATAGAGACAAAAACACACAAAATAATCCTCAGAACCCATAGAGAAAAAAAACACACAAAGCAATCCTCAGAACCCATAGAGAAAAAAACACACAAAGCAATCCCCAGAATCCAAAGAGACAAAAACATGCAAAACAATCCTCAGAACTCATAAGAGACAAAAACATACAAAACCATCCTCAGAACCCATATAGACAAAAACACACAAAACAATCCTCAGAATCCATATAGACAAAAACACACAAAACAATCCCCAGAACCCATATAGACAAAAACACACAAGGCAATCCTCAGAACCCATAGAGAAAAAAGCACACCAAGCAATCCTCAGAACCCATAGAGAAAAAAACACACAAAACAATCCTCAGAAACCATATAGACAAAAATACACAAAACAATCCTCAGAACTCATAAGAGACAAAAACACACAAAACAATCCTCAGAACCCATAGAGAAAAAAACACAAAACATTCATCAGAACCCATAGAGAAAAAAACACACAAAGCAATCCACAGAATCCATAGAGAAAAAAAACACAAAATAATCCTCAGAACCCATAGAGACAAAAACATGCAAAACAATCCTCAGAACTCATAAGAGACAAAAATATACAAAACAATCCTCAGAACCCATAGAGACAAAAACACACAAAATAATCCTCAGAACTCATAAGTGACAAAAACATACAAAACAATCCTCAGAACCCATAGAGACAAAAACCCACAAAACAATCCTCAGAACCCATAGAGACAAAAACACACGAAGCAATCCTCAGAACCCATAGAGACAAAAACACACAAAGCAATCCTCAGAACCCATAGGGAAAAAAACACACAAAACAATCCTCAGAACCCATATAGACAAAAACACACAAAACAGTCCTCAGAATCCATATAGACAAAAACACACAAAACAATCCTAAGAACCCATATAGACAAAAACACACAAGGCAATCCTCAGAACCCATAGAGAAAAAAACACACCAAGCAATCCTCAGAACCCATAGAGAAAAAAAACACACAAAACAATCCTCAGAACCCATATAGAAAAAAATACGCAAAACAATCCTCAGAACTCATAAGAGACAAAAACACACAAAATAATCCTCAGAACCCATATAGACGAAAACACAAAAAACAATCCTCAGAACCCATAGAGAAAAAAAAACACAAAACATTCATCAGAACCCATAGAGACAAAAACACACAAAATAATCCTCAGAACCCATAGAGAAAAAAACACACAAAACAATCCTCAGAACCCATAGAGAAAAAAACACACAAAGCAATCCCCAGAATCCGTAGAGAAAAAAAACACAAAACAATCCTCAGAACCCATATAGACAAAAACATGCAAAACAATCCTCAGAACTCATAAGAGACAAAAACATACAAAACAATCCTCAGAACCCATAGAGACAAAAACACACAAAACAATCCTCAGAACCCATAGAGAAAAAACACACAAAGCAATCCCCAGAATCCATAGAGAAAAAAACACAAAACAATCCTCAGAACCCATAGAGACAAAAACATGCAAAACAATCCTCAGAACTCATAAGAGACAAAAACATACAAAACCATCCTCAGAACCCATATAGACAAAAACACACAAAACAATCCTCAGAATCCATATAGACAAAAACACACAAAACAATCCTCAGAACCCATATAGACAAAAACACACAAGGCAATCCTCAGAACCCATAGAGAAAAAAAACACACCAAGCAATCCTCAGAACCCATAGAGAAAAAAACACACAAAACAATCCTCAGAACCCATATAGACAAAAATACACAAAACAATCCTCAGAACTCATAAGAGACAAAAACACACAAAACAATCCTCAGAACCCATAGAGCAAAAAACACAAACCATTCATCAGAACCCATAGAGAAAAAAACACACAAAGCAATCCCCAGAATCCATAGAGAAAAAAAACAAAACAATCCTCAGAACCGATAGAGACAAAAACATGCAAAACAATCCTCAGAACCCATAGAGACAAAAACACACAAAACAATCCTCAGAACCCATATAGACAAAAATACACAAAACAATCCTCAGAACTCATAAGAGACAAAAACACACAAAATAATCCTCAGAACCCATATAGACGAAAACACACAAAACAATCCTCAGAACCCATAGAGAAAAAAACACAAAACATTCATCAGAACCCATAGAGACAAAAACACACAAAATAATCCTCAGAACCCATAGAGAAAAAAAACACACAAAGCAATCCTCAGAACCCATAGAGAAAAAAACACACAAAGCAATCCCCAGAATCCAAAGAGAAAAAAACACAAAACAATCCTCAGAACCCATAGAGACAAAAACATGCAAAACAATCCTCAGAACTCATAAGAGACAAAAACATACAAAACCATCCTCAGAACCCATATAGACAAAAACACACAAAACAATCCTCAGAATCCATATAGACAAAAACACACAAAACAATCCTCAGAACCCATATAGACAAAAACACACAAGGCAATCCTCAGAACCCATAGAGAAAAAAGCACACCAAGCAATCCTCAGAACCCATAGAGAAAAAAACACACAAAACAATCCTCAGAAACCATATAGACAAAAATACACAAAACAATCCTCAGAACTCATAAGAGACAAAAACACACAAAACAATCCTCAGAACCCATAGAGAAAAAAACACAAAACATTCATCAGAACCCATAGAGAAAAAAACACACAAAGCAATCCACAGAATCCATAGAGAAAAAAAACACAAAATAATCCTCAGAACCCATAGAGACAAAAACATGCAAAACAATCCTCAGAACTCATAAGAGACAAAAATATACAAAACAATCCTCAGAACCCATAGAGACAAAAACACACAAAATAATCCTCAGAACTCATAAGTGACAAAAACATACAAAACAATCCTCAGAACCCATAGAGACAAAAACCCACAAAACAATCCTCAGAACCCATAGAGACAAAAACACACGAAGCAATCCTCAGAACCCATAGAGACAAAAACACACAAAGCAATCCTCAGAACCCATAGGGAAAAAAACACACAAAACAATCCTCAGAACCCATATAGACAAAAACACACAAAACAGTCCTCAGAATCCATATAGACAAAAACACACAAAACAATCCTAAGAACCCATATAGACAAAAACACACAAGGCAATCCTCAGAACCCATAGAGAAAAAAACACACCAAGCAATCCTCAGAACCCATAGAGAAAAAAAACACACAAAACAATCCTCAGAACCCATATAGAAAAAAATACGCAAAACAATCCTCAGAACTCATAAGAGACAAAAACACACAAAATAATCCTCAGAACCCATATAGACGAAAACACAAAAAACAATCCTCAGAACCCATAGAGAAAAAAAAACACAAAACATTCATCAGAACCCATAGAGACAAAAACACACAAAATAATCCTCAGAACCCATAGAGAAAAAAACACACAAAACAATCCTCAGAACCCATAGAGAAAAAAACACACAAAGCAATCCCCAGAATCCGTAGAGAAAAAAAACACAAAACAATCCTCAGAACCCATATAGACAAAAACATGCAAAACAATCCTCAGAACTCATAAGAGACAAAAACATACAAAACAATCCTCAGAACCCATAGAGACAAAAACACACAAAACAATCCTCAGAACCCATAGAGAAAAAACACAAAACATTCATCAGAACCCAAAGAGACAAAAACACACAAAATAATCCTCAGAACCCATAGAGAAAAAAACACACAAAACAATCCTCAGAACTCATATAGAAAAAAACACACAAAACAATCCTCAGAACCCATAGAGAAAAAAACACACAAAACAATCCTCAGAACCCATAGAGAAAAAAACACACAAAGCAATCCCCAGAATCCGTAGAGAAAAAAACACAAAACAATCCTCAGAACCCATATAGACAAAAACATGCAAAACAATCCTCAGAACTCATAAGAGACAAAAACATACAAAACAATCCTCAGAACCCATAGAGACAAAAACACACAAAATAATCCTCAGAACTCATAAGAGACAAAAACATACAAAACAATCCTCAGAGCTCATAAAGACAAAAACATACAAAACAATCCCCAGAACCCATAGAATAAAAACCACACAAAAAAATCCTCAGAACCCACAGATAAAAAAACACACAAAGCAATCCTCAGAACCCATAGAGAAAAAAACACACAAAGCAATCCTCAGAATCCATAGAGAAAAAAAACACACAAAACAATCCTCAGAACCCATAGAAACAAAAACACACAAAATAATCCTCAGAACTCATAAGAGACAAAAACATACAAAACAATCCTCAGAACTCATATAGACAAAAACATACAAAAAAAACATCAAAGCTCATAGAGACAAAAACATACAAAACAATCCTCAGAACCCATAGAGAAAAAACACACAAAACAATCCTGAAAACTCATATAGACAAAAACACACAAAACAGTCCTCAGAACCCATAGAGACAAAAACCCACAACACAATTCTCAGAACCCATAGAGACAAAAACACAGAAAGCAATCCTCAGAACCCATAGAGACAAAAACACACAAAGCAATCCTCAGAACACATAGGGAAAAAACACACAAAACAATCCTCAGAACCCATATAGACAAAAACACACATAACAATCCTCAGAACCCATATAGACAAAAACACACAAGGCAATTCTCAGAACCCTTAGAGAAAAAAACACACCAAGCAATCCTCAGAACCCATAGAGAAAAAAACACACAAAACAATCCTCAGAACCCATATAGACAAAAATACACAAAACAATCCTCAGAACTCATAAGAGACAAAAACACACAAAATAATCCTCAGAACCCATATAGACGAAAACACACAAAACAATCCTCAGAACCCATAGAGAAAAAAACACAAAACATTCATCAGAACCCATAGAGACAAAAACACACAAATTAATCCTCAGAACCCATAGAGAAAAAAACACACAAAGCAATCCTCAGAACCCATAGAGAAAAAAACACACAAAGCAATCCCCAGAATCCATAGAGAAAAAAACACAAAACAATCCTCAGAACCCATAGAGACAAAAACATGCAAAACAATCTTCAGAACTCATAAGAGACAAAAACATACAAAACAATCCTCAGAACCCATAGAGACAATAACACACAAAATAATCCTCAGAACTCATAAGAGACAAAAACATACAAAACAATCCTCAGAACTCATAGAGACAAAAACATACAAAACAGTCCTCAGAACCCATAGACACAAAAACCCACAAAGCAATCCTCAGAACCCATAGAGACAAAAACCCACGAAGCAATCCTCAGAACCCATATAGACAAAAACACACAAAGCAATCCTCAGAACCCATAGGAAAAAAAACACACAAAACAATCCTCAGAACCCATATAGACAAAAACACACAAAACAATCCTCAGAATCCATATAGACAAAAACACACAAAACAATCCTAAGAACCCATATAGACAAAAACACACAAGGCAATCCTCAGAACCCATAGAGAAAAAAACACACCAAGCAATTCTCAGAACCCATAGAGAAAAAAAACACACAAAACAATCCTCAGAACCCATATAGAAAAAAATACACAAAACAATCCTCAGAACTCATAAGAGACAAAAACACACAAAATAATCCTCAGAACCCATATAGACGAAAACACAAAAAACAATCCTCAGAACCCATAGAGACAAAAACACACAAAATTATCCTCAGAACCCATAGAGAAAAAAACACACAAAACAATCCTCAGAATCCATAGAGAAAAAAACACAAAACAATCCTCAGAACCCATAGAGACAAAAACATGCAAAACAATCCTCAGAACTCATAAGAGACAAAAACATACAAAACAATCCTCAGAACCCATAGAGACAAAAACACACAAAATAATCCTCAGAACTCATAAGAGACAAAAACATACAAAATAATCCTCAGAGCTCATATAGACAAAAACATACAAAACAATCCTCAGAACCCATAGAAAAAAAACCACACAAAACAATCCTCAGAACCCACAGAGAAAAAAACACACAAAGCATTCCTCATAACCCATAGAGAAAAAAACACACAAAGCAATCCTCAGAATCCATAGAGAAAAAAAACACACAAAACAATCCTCAGAACCCATGGAGACAAAAACACACAAAATAATCCTCAGAACTCATAAGAGACAAAAACATACAAAACAATCCTCAGAACTCATATAGACAAAAACATACAAAAAAAACATCAAAGCTCATAGAGACAAAAACATGCAAAACAATCCTCAGAACCCATAGAGAAAAAACACACAAAACAATCCTGAAAACTCATATAGACAAAAACACACAAAACAGTCCTCAGAACCCATAGAGACAAAAACCCACAAAACAATCCTCAGAACCCATAGAGACAAAAACACACAAAGCAATCCTCAGAACCCATAGAGAAAAAAACACACAAAACAATCCTCAGAACCCATAGAGAAAAAACCACACAAAGCAATCCCCAGAATCCATAGAGAAAAAAACACACAAAACAATCCTCAGAACCCATATAGACAAAAACACACAAAACAATCCTCAGAATCCATATAGACAAAAACACACATAACAATCCTCAGAACCCATATAGACAAAAACACACAAGGCAATTCTCAGAACCCTTAGAGAAAAAAACACACCAAGCAATCCTCAGAACGCATAGAGAAAAAAACCCACAAAACAATCCTCAGAACCCATAGAGACAAAAACACACAAAGCAATCCTCAGAACCCATAGAGAAAAAAACACACAAAACAATCCTCAGAACCCATAGAGAAAAAAACACACAAAGCAATCCCCAGAATCCATAGAGAAAAAAACACAAAACAATCCTCAGAACCCATAGAGACAAAAACATGCAAAACAATCCTTAGAACTCATAAGAGACAAAAACATACAAAACAATCATCAGAACCCATAGAGACAAAAACACACAAAATAATCCTCAGAATTCATAAGAGACAAAAACATACAAAACAATCCTCAGAACTCATATAGACAAAAACATACAAAACAATCCTCAGAACCCATAGAAAAAAAACCACACAAAACAATCCTCAGAACCCACAGAGAAAAAAACACACAAAGCAATCCTCAGAACCCATAGAGAAAAAAACACACAAAGCAATCCTCAGAATCCATAGAGAAAAAAAACACACAAAACAATCCTCAGAACCCATGGAGACAAAAACACACAAAATAATCCTCAAAACTCATAAGAGACAAAAACATACAAAAC
Organism: Bathymodiolus brooksi; assembly: GCA_963680875.1. NCBI lineage: Eukaryota > Metazoa > Mollusca > Bivalvia > Mytilida > Modiolidae > Bathymodiolus > Bathymodiolus brooksi. The sequence continues at coordinate 127,839,222 of OY804579.1, read as the reverse complement.
AATCCTCAGAACTCATATAGACAAAAACATACAAAAAAAACATCAAAGCTCATAGAGACAAAAACATGCAAAACAATCCTCAGAACCCATAGAGAAAAAACACACAAAACAATCCTGAAAACTCATATAGACAAAAACACACAAAACAGTCCTCAGAACCCATAGAGACAAAAACCCACAAAACAATCCTCTGAACCCATAGAGACAAAAACACACAAAGCAATCCTCAAAACCCATAGAGACAAAAACACACAAAGCAATCCTCAGAACCCATAGGGAAAAACACACAAAACAATCCTCAGAACCCATATAGACAAAAACACACAAAACAATCCTCAGAATCCATATAGACAAAAACACACATAACAATCCTCAGAACCCATATAGACAAAAACACACAAGGCAATTCTCAGAACCCTTAGAGAAAAAAACACACCAAGCAATCCTCAGAACGCATAGAGAAAAAAACACACAAAACAATCCTCAGAACCCATATAGACAAAAATACACAAAACAATCCTCAGAACCCATAGAGAAAAAAACACAAAACATTCATCAGAACTCATAAGAGACAAAAACACACAAAATAATCCTCAGAACCCATATAGACGAAAACACACAAAACAATCCTCAGAACCCATTGAGAAAAAAACACAAAACATTCATCAGAACCCATAGAGACAAAAACACACAAATTAATCCTCAGAACCCATAGAGAAAAAAACACACAAAGCAATCCTCAGAACCCATAGAGAAAAAAACACACAAAGCAATCCCCAGAATCCATAGAGAAAAAAACACAAAACAATCCTCAGAACCCATAGAGACAAAAACACACTAAATAATCCTCAGAACTCATAAGAGACAAAAACATACAAAACAATCCTCAGAACTCATATAGACAAAAACATACAAAACAATCCCCAGAACCCATAGAAAAAAAACCACACAAAACAATCCTCAGAACCCACAGATAAAAAAACACACAAAGCAATCCTCAGAACCCATAGAGAAAAAAACACACAAAGCAATCCTCAGAATCCATAGAGAAAAAAAACACACAAAACAATCCTCAGAACCCATAGAGACAAAAACACACAAAATAATCCTCAGAACTCATAAGAGACAAAAACATACAAAACAATCCTCAGAACTCATATAGACAAAAACATACAAAAAAAACATCAAAGCTCATAGAGACAAAAACATACAAAACAATCCTCAGAACCCATAGAGAAAAAACACACAAAACAATCCTGAAAACTCATATAGACAAAAACACACAAAACAGTCCTCAGAACCCATAGAGACAAAAACCCACAACACAATTCTCAGAACCCATAGAGACAAAAACACAGAAAGCAATCCTCAGAACCCATAGAGACAAAAACACACAAAGCAATCCTCAGAACACATAGGGAAAAAACACACAAAACAATCCTCAGAACCCATATAGACAAAAACACACATAACAATCCTCAGAACCCATATAGACAAAAACACACAAGGCAATTCTCAGAACCCTTAGAGAAAAAAACACACCAAGCAATCCTCAGAACCCATAGAGAAAAAAACACACAAAACAATCCTCAGAACCCATATAGACAAAAATACACAAAACAATCCTCAGAACTCATAAGAGACAAAAACACACAAAATAATCCTCAGAACCCATATAGACGAAAACACACAAAACAATCCTCAGAACCCATAGAGAAAAAAACACAAAACATTCATCAGAACCCATAGAGACAAAAACACACAAATTAATCCTCAGAACCCATAGAGAAAAAAACACACAAAGCAATCCTCAGAACCCATAGAGAAAAAAACACACAAAGCAATCCCCAGAATCCATAGAGAAAAAAACACAAAACAATCCTCAGAACCCATAGAGACAAAAACATGCAAAACAATCTTCAGAACTCATAAGAGACAAAAACATACAAAACAATCCTCAGAACCCATAGAGACAATAACACACAAAATAATCCTCAGAACTCATAAGAGACAAAAACATACAAAACAATCCTCAGAACTCATAGAGACAAAAACATACAAAACAGTCCTCAGAACCCATAGAGACAAAAACCCACAAAGCAATCCTCAGAACCCATAGAGACAAAAACCCACGAAGCAATCCTCAGAACCCATATAGACAAAAACACACAAAGCAATCCTCAGAACCCATAGGAAAAAAAACACACAAAACAATCCTCAGAACCCATATAGACAAAAACACACAAAACAATCCTCAGAATCCATATAGACAAAAACACACAAAACAATCCTAAGAACCCATATAGACAAAAACACACAAGGCAATCCTCAGAACCCATAGAGAAAAAAACACACCAAGCAATTCTCAGAACCCATAGAGAAAAAAAACACACAAAACAATCCTCAGAACCCATATAGAAAAAAATACACAAAACAATCCTCAGAACTCATAAGAGACAAAAACACACAAAATAATCCTCAGAACCCATATAGACGAAAACACAAAAAACAATCCTCAGAACCCATAGAGACAAAAACACACAAAATTATCCTCAGAACCCATAGAGAAAAAAACACACAAAACAATCCTCAGAATCCATAGAGAAAAAAACACAAAACAATCCTCAGAACCCATAGAGACAAAAACATGCAAAACAATCCTCAGAACTCATAAGAGACAAAAACATACAAAACAATCCTCAGAACCCATAGAGACAAAAACACACAAAATAATCCTCAGAACTCATAAGAGACAAAAACATACAAAATAATCCTCAGAGCTCATATAGACAAAAACATACAAAACAATCCTCAGAACCCATAGAAAAAAAACCACACAAAACAATCCTCAGAACCCACAGAGAAAAAAACACACAAAGCATTCCTCATAACCCATAGAGAAAAAAACACACAAAGCAATCCTCAGAATCCATAGAGAAAAAAAACACACAAAACAATCCTCAGAACCCATAGAGACAAAAACACACAAAATAATCCTCAGAACTCATAAGAGACAAAAACATACCAAACAATCCTCAGAACTCATATAGACAAAAACATACAAAAAAAACATCAAAGCTCATAGAGACAAAAACATGCAAAACAATCCTGAAAACTCATATAGACAAAAACACACAAAACAGTCCTCAGAACCCATATAGACAAAAACACACAAAGCAATCCTCAGAACCCATAGAGACAAAAACACACAAAGCAATCCTCAGAACCCATAGAGACAAAAACACACAAAGCAATCCTCAGAACCCATAGGGAAAAAACACACAAAACAATCCTCAGAACCCTTAGAGACAAAAACACACAAAACAATCCTCAGAATCCATATAGACAAAAACACACATAACAATCCTCAGAACCCATATAGACAAAAACACACAAGGTAATTCTCAGAACCCTTAGAGAAAAAAACACACCAAGCAATCCTCAGAACCCATAGAGAAAAAAACACACAAAACAATCCTCAGAACCCATATAGACAAAAACACACAAAATAATCCTCAGAACCCATATAGACGAAAACACACAAAACAATCCTCAGAACCCATAGAGAAAAAAACACAAAACATTCATCAGAACCCATAGAGACAAAAACACACAAATTAATCCTCAGAACCCATAGAGAAAAAAACACACAAAGCAATCCTCAGAACCCATAGAGAAAAAAACACACAAAGCAATCCCCAGAATCCATAGAGAAAAAAATACAAAACAATCCTCAGAACCCATAGAGACAAAAACATGCAAAACAATCTTCAGAACTCATAAGAGACAAAAACATACAAAACAATCCTCAGAACCCATAGAGACAATAACACACAAAATAATCCTCAGAACTCATAAGAGACAAAAACATACAAAACAATCCTCAGAACTCATAGAGACAAAAACATACAAAACAGTCCTCAGAACCCATAGAGACAAAAACCCACAAAGCAATCCTCAGAACCCATAGAGACAAAAACCCACGAAGCAATCCTCAGAACCCATATAGACAAAAACACACAAAGCAATCCTCAGAACCCATAGGAAAAAAAACACACAAAACAATCCTCAGAACCCATATAGACAAAAACACACAAAACAATCCTCAGAATCCATATAGACAAAAACACACAAAACAATCCTAAGAACCCATATAGACAAAAACACACAAGGCAATCCTCAGAACCCATAGAGAAAAAAACACACCAAGCAATTCTCAGAACCCATAGAGAAAAAAAACACACAAAACAATCCTCAGAACCCATATAGAAAAAAATACACAAAACAATCCTCAGAACTCATAAGAGACAAAAACACACAAAATAATCCTCAGAACCCATATAGACGAAAACACAAAAAACAATCCTCAGAACCCATAGAGACAAAAACACACAAAATTATCCTCAGAACCCATAGAGAAAAAAACACACAAAACAATCCTCAGAATCCATAGAGAAAAAAACACAAAACAATCCTCAGAACCCATAGAGACAAAAACATGCAAAACAATCCTCAGAACTCATAAGAGACAAAAACATACAAAACAATCCTCAGAACCCATAGAGACAAAAACACACAAAATAATCCTCAGAATTCATAAGAGACAAAAACATACAAAACAATCCTCAGAACTCATATAGACAAAAACATACAAAACAATCCTCAGAACCCATAGAAAAAAAACCACACAAAACAATCCTCAGAACCCACAGAGAAAAAAACACACAAAGCAATCCTCAGAACCCATAGAGAAAAAAACACACAAAGCAATCCTCAGAATCCATAGAGAAAAAAAACACACAAAACAATCCTCAGAACCCATGGAGACAAAAACACACAAAATAATCCTCAAAACTCATAAGAGACAAAAACATACAAAACAATCCTCAGAACTCATATAGACAAAAACATACAAAAAAAACATCAAAGCTCATAGAGACAAAAACATGCAAAACAATCCTCAGAACCCATAGAGAAAAAACACACAAAACAATCCTGAAAACTCATATAGACAAAAACACACAAAACAGTCCTCAGAACCCATAGAGACAAAAACCCACAAAACAATCCTCAGAACCCATAGAGACAAAAACACACAAAGCAATCCTCAAAACCCATAGAGACAAAAACACACAAAGCAATCCTCAGAACCCATAGGGAAAAACACACAAAACAATCCTCAGAACCCATATAGACAAAAACACACAAAACAATCCTCAGAATCCATATAGACAAAAACACACATAACAATCCTCAGAACCCATATAGACAAAAACACACAAGGCAATTCTCAGAACCCTTAGAGAAAAAAACACACCAAGCAATCCTCAGAACGCATAGAGAAAAAAACACACAAAACAATCCTCAGAACCCATAGAGAAAAAAACACACAAAGCAATCCCCAGAATCCATAGAGAAAAAAACACAAAACAATCCTCAGAACCCATAGAGACAAAAACACACTAAATAATCCTCAGAACTCATAAGAGACAAAAACATACAAAACAATCCTCAGAACTCATATAGACAAAAACATACAAAACAATCCCCAGAACCCATAGAAAAAAAACCACACAAAACAATCCTCAGAACCCACAGATAAAAAAACACACAAAGCAATCCTCAGAACCCATAGAGAAAAAAACACACAAAGCAATCCTCAGAATCCATAGAGAAAAAAAACACACAAAACAATCCTCAGAACCCATAGAGACAAAAACACACAAAATAATCCTCAGAACTCATAAGAGACAAAAACATACAAAACAATCCTCAGAACTCATATAGACAAAAACATACAAAAAAAACATCAAAGCTCATAGAGACAAAAACATACAAAACAATCCTCAGAACCCATAGAGAAAAAACACACAAAACAATCCTGAAAACTCATATAGACAAAAACACACAAAACAGTCCTCAGAACCCATAGAGACAAAAACCCACAACACAATTCTCAGAACCCATAGAGACAAAAACACAGAAAGCAATCCTCAGAACCCATAGAGACAAAAACACACAAAGCAATCCTCAGAACACATAGGGAAAAAACACACAAAACAATCCTCAGAACCCATATAGACAAAAACACACATAACAATCCTCAGAACCCATATAGACAAAAACACACAAGGCAATTCTCAGAACCCTTAGAGAAAAAAACACACCAAGCAATCCTCAGAACCCATAGAGAAAAAAACACACAAAACAATCCTCAGAACCCATATAGACAAAAATACACAAAACAATCCTCAGAACTCATAAGAGACAAAAACACACAAAATAATCCTCAGAACCCATATAGACGAAAACACACAAAACAATCCTCAGAACCCATAGAGAAAAAAACACAAAACATTCATCAGAACCCATAGAGACAAAAACACACAAATTAATCCTCAGAACCCATAGAGAAAAAAACACACAAAGCAATCCTCAGAACCCATAGAGAAAAAAACACACAAAGCAATCCCCAGAATCCATAGAGAAAAAAACACAAAACAATCCTCAGAACCCATAGAGACAAAAACATGCAAAACAATCTTCAGAACTCATAAGAGACAAAAACATACAAAACAATCCTCAGAACCCATAGAGACAATAACACACAAAATAATCCTCAGAACTCATAAGAGACAAAAACATACAAAACAATCCTCAGAACTCATAGAGACAAAAACATACAAAACAGTCCTCAGAACCCATAGAGACAAAAACCCACAAAGCAATCCTCAGAACCCATAGAGACAAAAACCCACGAAGCAATCCTCAGAACCCATATAGACAAAAACACACAAAGCAATCCTCAGAACCCATAGGAAAAAAAACACACAAAACAATCCTCAGAACCCATATAGACAAAAACACACAAAACAATCCTCAGAATCCATATAGACAAAAACACACAAAACAATCCTAAGAACCCATATAGACAAAAACACACAAGGCAATCCTCAGAACCCATAGAGAAAAAAACACACCAAGCAATTCTCAGAACCCATAGAGAAAAAAAACACACAAAACAATCCTCAGAACCCATATAGAAAAAAATACACAAAACAATCCTCAGAACTCATAAGAGACAAAAACACACAAAATAATCCTCAGAACCCATATAGACGAAAACACAAAAAACAATCCTCAGAACCCATAGAGACAAAAACACACAAAATTATCCTCAGAACCCATAGAGAAAAAAACACACAAAACAATCCTCAGAATCCATAGAGAAAAAAACACAAAACAATCCTCAGAACCCATAGAGACAAAAACATGCAAAACAATCCTCAGAACTCATAAGAGACAAAAACATACAAAACAATCCTCAGAACCCATAGAGACAAAAACACACAAAATAATCCTCAGAACTCATAAGAGACAAAAACATACAAAATAATCCTCAGAGCTCATATAGACAAAAACATACAAAACAATCCTCAGAACCCATAGAAAAAAAACCACACAAAACAATCCTCAGAACCCACAGAGAAAAAAACACACAAAGCATTCCTCATAACCCATAGAGAAAAAAACACACAAAGCAATCCTCAGAATCCATAGAGAAAAAAAACACACAAAACAATCCTCAGAACCCATAGAGACAAAAACACACAAAATAATCCTCAGAACTCATAAGAGACAAAAACATACCAAACAATCCTCAGAACTCATATAGACAAAAACATACAAAAAAAACATCAAAGCTCATAGAGACAAAAACATGCAAAACAATCCTGAAAACTCATATAGACAAAAACACACAAAACAGTCCTCAGAACCCATATAGACAAAAACACACAAAGCAATCCTCAGAACCCATAGAGACAAAAACACACAAAGCAATCCTCAGAACCCATAGAGACAAAAACACACAAAGCAATCCTCAGAACCCATAGGGAAAAAACACACAAAACAATCCTCAGAACCCTTAGAGACAAAAACACACAAAACAATCCTCAGAATCCATATAGACAAAAACACACATAACAATCCTCAGAACCCATATAGACAAAAACACACAAGGTAATTCTCAGAACCCTTAGAGAAAAAAACACACCAAGCAATCCTCAGAACCCATAGAGAAAAAAACACACAAAACAATCCTCAGAACCCATATAGACAAAAACACACAAAATAATCCTCAGAACCCATATAGACGAAAACACACAAAACAATCCTCAGAACCCATAGAGAAAAAAACACAAAACATTCATCAGAACCCATAGAGACAAAAACACACAAATTAATCCTCAGAACCCATAGAGAAAAAAACACACAAAGCAATCCTCAGAACCCATAGAGAAAAAAACACACAAAGCAATCCCCAGAATCCATAGAGAAAAAAATACAAAACAATCCTCAGAACCCATAGAGACAAAAACATGCAAAACAATCTTCAGAACTCATAAGAGACAAAAACATACAAAACAATCCTCAGAACCCATAGAGACAATAACACACAAAATAATCCTCAGAACTCATAAGAGACAAAAACATACAAAACAATCCTCAGAACTCATAGAGACAAAAACATACAAAACAGTCCTCAGAACCCATAGAGACAAAAACCCACAAAGCAATCCTCAGAACCCATAGAGACAAAAACCCACGAAGCAATCCTCAGAACCCATATAGACAAAAACACACAAAGCAATCCTCAGAACCCATAGGAAAAAAAACACACAAAACAATCCTCAGAACCCATATAGACAAAAACACACAAAACAATCCTCAGAATCCATATAGACAAAAACACACAAAACAATCCTAAGAACCCATATAGACAAAAACACACAAGGCAATCCTCAGAACCCATAGAGAAAAAAACACACCAAGCAATTCTCAGAACCCATAGAGAAAAAAAACACACAAAACAATCCTCAGAACCCATATAGAAAAAAATACACAAAACAATCCTCAGAACTCATAAGAGACAAAAACACACAAAATAATCCTCAGAACCCATATAGACGAAAACACAAAAAACAATCCTCAGAACCCATAGAGACAAAAACACACAAAATTATCCTCAGAACCCATAGAGAAAAAAACACACAAAACAATCCTCAGAATCCATAGAGAAAAAAACACAAAACAATCCTCAGAACCCATAGAGACAAAAACATGCAAAACAATCCTCAGAACTCATAAGAGACAAAAACATACAAAACAATCCTCAGAACCCATAGAGACAAAAACACACAAAATAATCCTCAGAATTCATAAGAGACAAAAACATACAAAACAATCCTCAGAACTCATATAGACAAAAACATACAAAACAATCCTCAGAACCCATAGAAAAAAAACCACACAAAACAATCCTCAGAACCCACAGAGAAAAAAACACACAAAGCAATCCTCAGAACCCATAGAGAAAAAAACACACAAAGCAATCCTCAGAATCCATAGAGAAAAAAAACACACAAAACAATCCTCAGAACCCATGGAGACAAAAACACACAAAATAATCCTCAAAACTCATAAGAGACAAAAACATACAAAACAATCCTCAGAACTCATATAGACAAAAACATACAAAAAAAACATCAAAGCTCATAGAGACAAAAACATGCAAAACAATCCTCAGAACCCATAGAGAAAAAACACACAAAACAATCCTGAAAACTCATATAGACAAAAACACACAAAACAGTCCTCAGAACCCATAGAGACAAAAACCCACAAAACAATCCTCAGAACCCATAGAGACAAAAACACACAAAGCAATCCTCAAAACCCATAGAGACAAAAACACACAAAGCAATCCTCAGAACCCATAGGGAAAAACACACAAAACAATCCTCAGAACCCATATAGACAAAAACACACAAAACAATCCTCAGAATCCATATAGACAAAAACACACATAACAATCCTCAGAACCCATATAGACAAAAACACACAAGGCAATTCTCAGAACCCTTAGAGAAAAAAACACACCAAGCAATCCTCAGAACGCATAGAGAAAAAAACACACAAAACAATCCTCAGAACCCATATAGACAAAAATACACAAAACAATCCTCAGAACCCATAGAGAAAAAAACACAAAACATTCATCAGAACTCATAAGAGACAAAAACACACAAAATAATCCTCAGAACCCATATAGACGAAAACACACAAAACAATCCTCAGAACCCATAGAGAAAAAAACACAAAACATTCATCAGAACCCATAGAGACAAAAACACACAAATTAATCCTCAGAACCCATAGAGAAAAAAACACACAAAGCAATCCTCAGAACCCATAGAGAAAAAAACACACAAAGCAATCCCCAGAATCCATAGAGAAAAAAACACAAAACAATCCTCAGAACCCATAGAGACAAAAACACACTAAATAATCCTCAGAACTCATAAGAGACAAAAACATACAAAACAATCCTCAGAACTCATATAGACAAAAACATACAAAACAATCCCCAGAACCCATAGAAAAAAAAACACACAAAACAATCCTCAGAACCCACAGAGAAAAAAACACACAAAGCAATCCTCAGAACCCATAGAGACAAAAACACACAAAATAATCCTCAGAACTCATAAGAGAGAAAAACATACAAAACAATCCTCAGAACTCATATAGACAAAAACATACAAAAAAACCATCAAAGCTCATAGAGACAAAAACATGCAAAACAATCCTCAGAACCCATAGAGAAAAAACACACAAAACAATCCTGAAAACTCATATAGACAAAAACACACAAAACAGTCCTCAGAACCCATAGAGACAAAAACCCACAAAACAATCCTCAGAACCCATAGAGACAAAAACACACAAAGCAATCCTCAGAACCCATATAGACAAAAACACACAAAACAATCCTCAGAATCCCTATAGACAAAAACACACAAAACAATCCTCAGAACCCATATAGACAAAAACACACAAGGCAATCCTCAGAACCCATAGAGAAAAAAAAACACACAAGCAATCCTCAGAACCCATAGAGAAAAAAACACACAAAACAATCCTCAGAACCCATATAGACAAAAATAAACAAAACAATCCTCCGAACTCATAAGAGACAAAAACACACAAAATAATCATCAGAACCCATATAGACGAAAACACACAAAACAATCCTCAGAACCCATAGAGAAAAAAACACAAAACATTCATCAGAACCCATAGAGACAAAAACACACAAAATAATCCTCAGAACCCATAGAGAAAAAAACACAAAAGCAATCCCCAGAATCCATAGAGAAAAAAACACAAAACAATCCTCAGAACCAATAGAGACAAAAACATGCAAAACAATCCTCAGAACTCATAAGAGACAAAAACATACAAAACAATCCTCAGAACCCATAGAGACAAAAACACACAAAATAATCCTCAGAACTCATAAGAGACAAAAACATACAAAACAATCCTCAGAGCTCATATAGACAAAAACATACAAAACAATCCTCAGAAGCCATAGAAAAAAACCACACAAAACAATCCTCAGAACCCACAGAGCAAAAAACACACAAAGCAATCCTCAGAACCCATAGAGAAAAAAAGACACAAAGCAATCCTCAGAATCCATAGAGAAAAAAAACACACAAAACAATCCTCAGAACCCATAGAGACAAAAACACACAAAATAATCCTCAGAACTCATAAGAGACAAAAACATACAAAACAATCCTCAGAACTCATATAGACAAAAACATACAAAAAAAACATCAAACCTCATAGAGACAAAAACATGCAAAACAATCCTCAGAACCCATAGAGAAAAAACACACAAAACAATCCTGAAAACTCATATAGACAAAAACACACAAAACAGTCCTCAGAACCCATAGAGACAAAAACCCACAAAACAATCCTCAGAACCCATAGAGACAAAAACACACAAAGCAATCCTCAGAACCCATAGAGACAAAAACACAGAAAGCAATCCTCAGAACCCATAGGGAAAAAACACACAAAACAATCCTCAGAATCCATATAGACAAAAACACACATAACAATCCTCAGAACCCATATAGACAAAAACACACAAGGCAATTCTCAGAACCCTTAGAGAAAAAAACACACCAAGCAATCCTCAGAACCCATAGAGAAAAAAACACACAAAACAATCCTCAGAACCCATATAGACAAAAATACACAAAACAATCCTCAGAACTCATATAGACAAAAACATACAAAACAATCCTCAGAACCCTTAGAAAAAAAAACCACACAAAACAATCCTCAGAACCCACAGAGAAAAAAACACACAAAGCAATCCTCAGAACCCATAGAGAAAAAAACACACAAAGCAATCCTCAGAATCCATAGTGAAAAAAAACACACAAAACAATCCTCAGAACCCATAGAGACAAAAATATGCAAAACAATCCTCAGAATTCATAAGAGACAAAAACATACAAAACAATCCTAAGAACCCATGGAGACAAAAACACACAAAATAATCCTCAGAACTCATAAGAGACAAAAACATACAAAACAATCCTCAGAACTCATATAGACAAAAACATACAAAAAAAACATCAAAGCTCATAGAGACAAAAACATGCAAAACAATCCTCAGAACCCATAGAGAAAAAACACACAAAACAGTCCTCAGAACCCATAGAGAAAAAACACACAAAACAATCCTCAGAACCCATAGAGAAAAAACAAACAAAACAATCCTGAAAACTCATATAGACAAAAACACACAAAACAGTCCTCAGAACCCATATAGACAAAAACCCACAAAACAATCCTCAGAACCCATAGAGAAAAAAACACACAAAGCAATCCTCAGAACCCATAGAGACAAAAACACACAAAGCAATCCACAGAACCCATAGGGAAAAAACACACAAAACAATCCTCAGAACCCATTTAGACAAAAACACACAAAACAATCCTCAGAATTCATATAGACAAAAACACACATAACAATCCACAGAACCCATATAGACAAAAACACACAAGGCAATTCTCAGAACCCTTAGAGAAAAAAACACACCAAGCAATCTTCAGAACCCATAGAGAAAAAACACACAAAACAATCCTGAAAACTCATATAGACAAAAACACACAAAACAGTCCTCAGAACCCATAGAGACAAAAACCCACAAAACAATCCTCAGAACCCATAGAGACAAAAACACACAAAGCAATCCTCAGAACTCATAAGAGACAAAAACACACAAAATAATCCTCAGAACCCATATAGACGAAAACACACAAAACAATCCTCAGAACCCATAGAGAAAAAAACACAAAACATTCATCAGAACCCATAGAGACAAAAACACACAAATTAATCCTCAGAACCCATAGAGAAAAAAACACACAAAGCAATCCTCAGAACCCATAGAGAAAAAAACACAAAAAGCAATCCCCAGAATCCATAGAGAAAAAAACACAAAACAATCCTCAGAACCCATAGAGACAAAAACATGCAAAACAATCCTCAGAACTCATAAGAGACAAAAACATACAAAACAATCCTCAGAACCCATAGAGAAAAAAACACACAAAATAATCCTCAGAACTCATAACAGACAAAAACATACAAAACAATCCTCAGAACCCATAGAGAAAAAAACACAAAACATTCATCAGAACCCATAGAGACAAAAACACAGAAAATAATTCTCAGAACCCATATAGAAAAAACACACAAAGCAATCCTAAGAACCCATAGAGAAAAAAACACACAAAACAATCCTCAGATCCCATATAGACAAAAATACACAAAACAATCCTCAGAACTCATAAGAGACAAAAACACACAAAATAATCCTCAGAACCCATATAGACAAAAACACAAAAAACAGTCATCAGAACCCATAGAGAAAAAAACACAAAACATTCATCAGAACCCATAGAGACAAAAACACACAAAATAATCCGCAGAACCCATAGAGAAAAAAACACACCAAACAATCCTCAGAACCCATAGAGAAAACAACACACAAAGCAATCCCCAGAATCCATAGAGAAATAAACACAAAACAATACTCAGAACCCATAGAGACAAAAACATGCAAAACAATCCTCAGAACTCATAAGAGACAAAAACATACAAAGCAATCCTCAGAACCCATAGAGACAAAAACACACAAAACAATCCTCAGAACTCATAAGAGACAAAAACATACAAAACAATCCTCAGAACTCATATAGACAAAAACATACAAAACAATCCTCAGAACCCATAGAAAAAAACCACACAAAACAATCCTCAGAAACCACAGAGAAAAAAACACACAAAGCAATCCTCAGAACCCATAGAGAAAAAAACACACAAAGCAATCCTCAGAATCCATAGAGAAAACAATCACACAAAACAATCCTCAGAACCCATAGAGACAAAAACACACAAAATAATCCTCAGAACTCATAAGAGACAAAAACATACAAAACAATCCTCAGAACTCATATAGACAAAAACATACAAAAAAAACATCAAAGCTCATAGAGACAAAAACATGCAAAACAATCCTCAGAACCCATAGAGACAAAAACCCACAAAACAATCCTCAGAACCCATAGAGACAAAAACACACAAAGCAATACTCAGAACCCATAGAGACAAAAACACACAAAGCAATCCTCAGAACCCATAGGGAAAAAACACACAAAACAATCCTCAGAACCCATATAGACAAAAACACACAAAGCAATCCTCAGAATCCTTATAGACAAAAACACACAAAACAATCCTCAGAACCCATATAGACAAAAACACACAAGGCAATACTCAGAACCCTTAGAGAAAAAAACACACCAAGCAATCCTCAGAACCCATAGAGAAAAAAAGACACAAAACAATCCTCAGAACCCATATAGACAAAAATACACAAAACAATCCTCAGAACTCATAAGAGACAAAAACACACAAAATAATCATCAGAACCCATATAGACGAAAACACACAAAACAATCCTCAGAACCCATAGAGAAAAAAACACAAAACATTCATCAGAACCCATAGAGACAAAAACACACAAATTAATCCTCAGAACCCATAGAGAAAAAAACACACAAAGCAATCCTCAGAACCCATAGAGAAAAAAACACACAAAGCAATCCCCAGAATCCATAGAGAAAAAAACACAAAACAATCCTCAGAACCCATAGAGACAAAAACATGCAAAACAATCTTCAGAACTCATAAGAGACAAAAACATACAAAACAATCCTCAGAACCCATAGAGACAAAAACACACAAAATAATCCTCAGAACCCATAGAGACAAAAACACACAAAATAATCCTCAGAACTCATAAGAGAGAAAAACATACAAAACAATCCTCAGAACTCATATAGACAAAAACATACAAAAAAAAACATCAAAGCTCATAGAGACAAAAACACACAAAGCAATCCTCAGAACCCATAGAGACAAAAACACACAAAGCAATCCTCAGAACCCATAGGGAAAAAACACACAAAACAATCCTCAGAACCCATATAGACAAAAACACACAAAACAATCCTCAGAATCCATATAGACAAAAACACACATAACAATCCTCAGAACCCATATAGACAAAAACACACAAGGCAATTCTCAGAACCCTTAGAGAAAAAAACACACCAAGCAATCCTCAGAACCCATAGAGAAAAAAACACACAAAACAATCCTCAGAACCCATATAGACAAAAATACACAAAACAATCCTCAGAACTCATAAGAGACAAAAACACACAAAATAATCCTCAGAACCCATATAGACGAAAACACACAAAACAATCCTCAGAACCCATAGAGAAAAAAACACAAACATTCATCAGAACCCATAGAGACCAAAACACACAAATTAATCCTCAGAACCCATAGAGTAAAAAACACACAAAGCAATCCTCAGAACCCATAGAGAAAAAAACACACAAAGCAATCCCCAGAATCCATAGAGAAAAAAACACAAAACAATCCTCAGAACCCATAGAGACAAAAACATGCAAAACAATCCTCAGAACTCATAAGAGACAAAAACATACAAAACAATCCTCAGAACCCATAGAGAAAAAAATACACAAAACAATCCTCAGAACCCATAGAGAAAAAAACACAAAACATTCATCAGAACCCATAGAGACAAAAACACACAAAATAATCCTCAGAACCCATAGAGAAAAAAACACACAAAACAATCCTCAGAACCCATAGAGAAAAAAACACACAAAGCAATCCCCAGAATCCATAGAGAAAAAAACACAAAACAATACTCAGAACCCATAGAGACAAAAACATGCAAAACAATCCTCAGAACTCATATAGACAAAAACATACAAAACAATCCTCAGAACTCATAGAGACAAAAACATACAAAACAATCCTCAGAACCCATAGAGACAAAAACACAGAAAATAATCCTCAGAACTCATAAGAGACAAAAACATACAAAACAATCCTCAGAACTCATATAGACAAAAACATACAAAACAATCCTCAGAACCCATAGAAAAAAACCACACAAAACAATCCTCAGAACCCACAGAGAAAGAAACACACAAAGCAATCCTCAGAACCCATAGAGAAAAAAACACACAAAGCAATCCTCAGAATCCATAGAGAAAAAAAACACACAAAACAATCCTCAGAACCCATAGAGACAAAAACACACAAAATAATCCTCAGAACTCATAAGAGACAAAAACATACCAAACAATCCTCAGAACTCATATAGACAAAAACATACAAAAAAAACATCAAAGCTCATAGAGACAAAAACATGCAAAACAATCCTGAAAACTCATATAGACAAAAACACACAAAACAGTCCTCAGAACCCATATAGACAAAAACACACAAAGCAATCCTCAGAACCCATAGAGACAAAAACACACAAAGCAATCCTCAGAACCCATAGAGACAAAAACACACAAAGCAATCCTCAGAACCCATAGGGAAAAAACACACAAAACAATCCTCAGAACCCTTAGAGACAAAAACACACAAAACAATCCTCAGAATCCATATAGACAAAAACACACATAACAATCCTCAGAACCCATATAGACAAAAACACACAAGGTAATTCTCAGAACCCTTAGAGAAAAAAACACACCAAGCAATCCTCAGAACCCATAGAGAAAAAAACACACAAAACAATCCTCAGAACCCATATAGACAAAAATACACAAAACAATCCTCAGAACTCATAAGAGACAAAAACACACAAAATAATCCTCAGAACCCATATAGACGAAAACACACAAAACAATCCTCAGAACCCATAGAGAAAAAAACACAAAACATTCATCAGAACCCATAGAGACAAAAACACACAAAATAATCCTCCGAACCCATAGAGAAAAACACACACAAAGCAATCCTCAGAACCCATAGAGAAAAAAACACACAAAGCAATCCCCAGAATCCATAGAGAAAAAAACACAAAACAATCCTCAGAACCCATAGAGACAAAAACATGCAAAACAATCCTCAGAACTCATAAGAGACAAAAACATACAAAACAATCCTCAGAACCCATAGAGACAAAAACACACAAAATAATCCTCAGAACCCATATAGACGAAAACACACAAAACAATCCTCAGAACCCATAGAGAAAAAAACACAAAACATTCATCAGAACCCATAGAGACAAAAACACACAAATTAATCCTCAGAACCCATAGAGAAAAAAACACACAAAGCAATCCTCAGAACCCATAGAGAAAAAAACACACAAAGCAATCCCCAGAATCCATAGAGAAAAAAATACAAAACAATCCTCAGAACCCATAGAGACAAAAACATGCAAAACAATCCTCAGAACTCATAAGAGACAAAAACATACAAAACAATCCTCAGAACCCATAGAGAAAAAAACACACAAAACAATCCTCAGAACTCATAAGAGACAAAAACACACAAAATAATCCTCAGAACTCATATAGACAAAAACATACAAAACAATCCTCAGAACCAATAGAGAAAAAAACACACAAAACAATCCTCAGAACTCATAAGAGACAAAAACACACAAAATAATCCTCAGAACTCATATAGACGAAAACACACAAAACAATCCTCAGAACCCATAGAGAAAAAAACACAAAACATTCATCAGAACCCATAGAGACAAAAACACACAAAATAATCCTCAGAACCCATAGAGAAAAAAACACACAAAACAATCCTCAGAACCCATAGAGAAAAAAACACACAAAGCAATCCCCAGAATCCATAGAGAAAAAAAAACAAAACAATACTCAGAACCCATAGAGACAAAAACATGCAAAACAATCCTCAGAACTCATAAGAGACAAAAACATACAAAACAATCCTCAGAACTCATATAGACAAAAACATACAAAAAAACCATCAAAGCTCATAGAGACAAAAACATACAAAACAATCCTCAGAACCCATAGAGAAAAAACACACAAAACAATCCTGAAAACTCATATAGACAAAAACACACAAAACATTCCTCAGAACCCATAGAGACAAAAACCCACAACACAATTCTCAGAACCCATAGAGACAAAAACACAGAAAGCAATCCTCAGAACCCATAGAGACAAAAACACACAAAGCAATCCTCAGAACACATAGGGAAAAAACACACAAAACAATCCTCAGAACCCATATAGACAAAAACACACATAACAATCCTCAGAACCCATATAGACAAAAACACACAAGGCAATTCTCAGAACCCTTAGAGAAAAAAACACACCAAGCAATCCTCAGAACCCATAGAGAAAAAAACACACAAAACAATCCTCAGAACCCATATAGACAAAAATACACAAAACAATCCTCAGAACTCATAAGAGACAAAAACACACAAAATAATCCTCAGAACCCATATAGACGAAAACACACAAAACAATCCTCAGAACCCATAGAGAAAAAAACACAAAACATTCATCAGAACCCATAGAGACAAAAACACACAAATTAATCCTCAGAACCCATAGAGAAAAAAACACACAAAGCAATCCTCAGAACCCATAGAGAAAAAAACACACAAAGCAATCCCCAGAATCCATAGAGAAAAAAACACAAAACAATCCTCAGAACCCATAGAGACAAAAACATGCAAAACAATCTTCAGAACTCATAAGAGACAAAAACATACAAAACAATCCTCAGAACCCATAGAGACAATAACACACAAAATAATCCTCAGAACTCATAAGAGACAAAAACATACAAAACAATCCTCAGAACTCATAGAGACAAAAACATACAAAACAGTCCTCAGAACCCATAGAGACAAAAACCCACAAAGCAATCCTCAGAACCCATAGAGACAAAAACCCACGAAGCAATCCTCAGAACCCATATAGACAAAAACACACAAAGCAATCCTCAGAACCCATAGGAAAAAAAACACACAAAACAATCCTCAGAACCCATATAGACAAAAACACACAAAACAATCCTCAGAATCCATATAGACAAAAACACACAAAACAATCCTAAGAACCCATATAGACAAAAACACACAAGGCAATCCTCAGAACCCATAGAGAAAAAAACACACCAAGCAATTCTCAGAACCCATAGAGAAAAAAAACACACAAAACAATCCTCAGAACCCATATAGAAAAAAATACACAAAACAATCCTCAGAACTCATAAGAGACAAAAACACACAAAATAATCCTCAGAACCCATATAGACGAAAACACAAAAAACAATCCTCAGAACCCATAGAGACAAAAACACACAAAATTATCCTCAGAACCCATAGAGAAAAAAACACACAAAACAATCCTCAGAATCCATAGAGAAAAAAACACAAAACAATCCTCAGAACCCATAGAGACAAAAACATGCAAAACAATCCTCAGAACTCATAAGAGACAAAAACATACAAAACAATCCTCAGAACCCATAGAGACAAAAACACACAAAATAATCCTCAGAACTCATAAGAGACAAAAACATACAAAATAATCCTCAGAGCTCATATAGACAAAAACATACAAAACAATCCTCAGAACCCATAGAAAAAAAACCACACAAAACAATCCTCAGAACCCACAGAGAAAAAAACACACAAAGCATTCCTCATAACCCATAGAGAAAAAAACACACAAAGCAATCCTCAGAATCCATAGAGAAAAAAAACACACAAAACAATCCTCAGAACCCATAGAGACAAAAACACACAAAATAATCCTCAGAACTCATAAGAGACAAAAACATACCAAACAATCCTCAGAACTCATATAGACAAAAACATACAAAAAAAACATCAAAGCTCATAGAGACAAAAACATGCAAAACAATCCTGAAAACTCATATAGACAAAAACACACAAAACAGTCCTCAGAACCCATATAGACAAAAACACACAAAGCAATCCTCAGAACCCATAGAGACAAAAACACACAAAGCAATCCTCAGAACCCATAGAGACAAAAACACACAAAGCAATCCTCAGAACCCATAGGGAAAAAACACACAAAACAATCCTCAGAACCCTTAGAGACAAAAACACACAAAACAATCCTCAGAATCCATATAGACAAAAACACACATAACAATCCTCAGAACCCATATAGACAAAAACACACAAGGTAATTCTCAGAACCCTTAGAGAAAAAAACACACCAAGCAATCCTCAGAACCCATAGAGAAAAAAACACACAAAACAATCCTCAGAACCCATATAGACAAAAACACACAAAATAATCCTCAGAACCCATATAGACGAAAACACACAAAACAATCCTCAGAACCCATAGAGAAAAAAACACAAAACATTCATCAGAACCCATAGAGACAAAAACACACAAATTAATCCTCAGAACCCATAGAGAAAAAAACACACAAAGCAATCCTCAGAACCCATAGAGAAAAAAACACACAAAGCAATCCCCAGAATCCATAGAGAAAAAAATACAAAACAATCCTCAGAACCCATAGAGACAAAAACATGCAAAACAATCCTCAGAACTCATAAGAGACAAAAACATACAAAACAATCCTCAGAACCCATAGAGAAAAAAACACACAAAACAATCCTCAGAACTCATAAGAGACAAAAACACACAAAATAATCCTCAGAACTCATATAGACAAAAACATACAAAACAATCCTCAGAACCAATAGAGAAAAAAACACACAAAACAATCCTCAGAACTCATAAGAGACAAAAACACACAAAATAATCCTCAGAACTCATATAGACGAAAACACACAAAACAATCCTCAGAACCCATAGAGAAAAAAACACAAAACATTCATCAGAACCCATAGAGACAAAAACACACAAAATAATCCTCAGAACCCATAGAGAAAAAAACACACAAAACAATCCTCAGAACCCATAGAGAAAAAAACACACAAAGCAATCCCCAGAATCCATAGAGAAAAAAAAACAAAACAATACTCAGAACCCATAGAGACAAAAACATGCAAAACAATCCTCAGAACTCATAAGAGACAAAAACATACAAAACAATCCTCAGAACTCATATAGACAAAAACATACAAAAAAACCATCAAAGCTCATAGAGACAAAAACATACAAAACAATCCTCAGAACCCATAGAGAAAAAACACACAAAACAATCCTGAAAACTCATATAGACAAAAACACACAAAACATTCCTCAGAACCCATAGAGACAAAAACCCACAACACAATTCTCAGAACCCATAGAGACAAAAACACAGAAAGCAATCCTCAGAACCCATAGAGACAAAAACACACAAAGCAATCCTCAGAACACATAGGGAAAAAACACACAAAACAATCCTCAGAACCCATATAGACAAAAACACACATAACAATCCTCAGAACCCATATAGACAAAAACACACAAGGCAATTCTCAGAACCCTTAGAGAAAAAAACACACCAAGCAATCCTCAGAACCCATAGAGAAAAAAACACACAAAACAATCCTCAGAACCCATATAGACAAAAATACACAAAACAATCCTCAGAACTCATAAGAGACAAAAACACACAAAATAATCCTCAGAACCCATATAGACGAAAACACACAAAACAATCCTCAGAACCCATAGAGAAAAAAACACAAAACATTCATCAGAACCCATAGAGACAAAAACACACAAATTAATCCTCAGAACCCATAGAGAAAAAAACACACAAAGCAATCCTCAGAACCCATAGAGAAAAAAACACACAAAGCAATCCCCAGAATCCATAGAGAAAAAAACACAAAACAATCCTCAGAACCCATAGAGACAAAAACATGCAAAACAATCTTCAGAACTCATAAGAGACAAAAACATACAAAACAATCCTCAGAACCCATAGAGACAATAACACACAAAATAATCCTCAGAACTCATAAGAGACAAAAACATACAAAACAATCCTCAGAACTCATAGAGACAAAAACATACAAAACAGTCCTCAGAACCCATAGAGACAAAAACCCACAAAGCAATCCTCAGAACCCATAGAGACAAAAACCCACGAAGCAATCCTCAGAACCCATATAGACAAAAACACACAAAGCAATCCTCAGAACCCATAGGAAAAAAAACACACAAAACAATCCTCAGAACCCATATAGACAAAAACACACAAAACAATCCTCAGAATCCATATAGACAAAAACACACAAAACAATCCTAAGAACCCATATAGACAAAAACACACAAGGCAATCCTCAGAACCCATAGAGAAAAAAACACACCAAGCAATTCTCAGAACCCATAGAGAAAAAAAACACACAAAACAATCCTCAGAACCCATATAGAAAAAAATACACAAAACAATCCTCAGAACTCATAAGAGACAAAAACACACAAAATAATCCTCAGAACCCATATAGACGAAAACACAAAAAACAATCCTCAGAACCCATAGAGACAAAAACACACAAAATTATCCTCAGAACCCATAGAGAAAAAAACACACAAAACAATCCTCAGAATCCATAGAGAAAAAAACACAAAACAATCCTCAGAACCCATAGAGACAAAAACATGCAAAACAATCCTCAGAACTCATAAGAGACAAAAACATACAAAACAATCCTCAGAACCCATAGAGACAAAAACACACAAAATAATCCTCAGAACTCATAAGAGACAAAAACATACAAAATAATCCTCAGAGCTCATATAGACAAAAACATACAAAACAATCCTCAGAACCCATAGAAAAAAAACCACACAAAACAATCCTCAGAACCCACAGAGAAAAAAACACACAAAGCATTCCTCATAACCCATAGAGAAAAAAACACACAAAGCAATCCTCAGAATCCATAGAGAAAAAAAACACACAAAACAATCCTTAGAACCCATGGAGACAAAAACACACAAAATAATCCTCAGAACTCATAAGAGACAAAAACATACAAAACAATCCTCAGAACTCATATAGACAAAAACATACAAAAAAAACATCAAAGCTCATAGAGACAAAAACATGCAAAACAATCCTCAGAACCCATAGAGAAAAAACACACAAAACAATCCTGAAAACTCATATAGACAAAAACACACAAAACAGTCCTCAGAACCCATAGAGACAAAAACCCACAAAACAATCCTCAGAACCCATAGAGACAAAAACACACAAAGCAATCCTCAGAACCCATAGAGAAAAAAACACACAAAACAATCCTCAGAACCCATAGAGAAAAAAACACACAAAGCAATCCCCAGAATCCATAGAGAAAAAAACACACAAAACAATCCTCAGAACCCATATAGACAAAAACACACAAAACAATCCTCAGAATCCATATAGACAAAAACACACATAACAATCCTCAGAACCCATATAGACAAAAACACACAAGGCAATTCTCAGAACCCTTAGAGAAAAAAACACACCAAGCAATCCTCAGAACGCATAGAGAAAAAAACCCACAAAACAATCCTCAGAACCCATAGAGACAAAAACACACAAAGCAATCCTCAGAACCCATAGAGAAAAAAACACACAAAACAATCCTCAGAACCCATAGAGAAAAAAACACACAAAGCAATCCCCAGAATCCATAGAGAAAAAAACACAAAACAATCCTCAGAACCCATAGAGACAAAAACATGCAAAACAATCCTTAGAACTCATAAGAGACAAAAACATACAAAACAATCATCAGAACCCATAGAGACAAAAACACACAAAATAATCCTCAGAATTCATAAGAGACAAAAACATACAAAACAATCCTCAGAACTCATATAGACAAAAACATACAAAACAATCCTCAGAACCCATAGAAAAAAAACCACACAAAACAATCCTCAGAACCCACAGAGAAAAAAACACACAAAGCAATCCTCAGAACCCATAGAGAAAAAAACACACAAAGCAATCCCCAGAATCCATAGAGAAAAAAACACAAAACAATCCTCAGAACCCATAGAGACAAAAACATGCAAAACAATCTTCAGAACTCATAAGAGACAAAAACATACAAAACAATCCTCAGAACCCATAGAGACAATAACACACAAAATAATCCTCAGAACTCATAAGAGACAAAAACATACAAAACAATCCTCAGAACTCATAGAGACAAAAACATACAAAACAGTCCTCAGAACCCATAGAGACAAAAACCCACAAAGCAATCCTCAGAACCCATAGAGACAAAAACCCACGAAGCAATCCTCAGAACCCATATAGACAAAAACACACAAAGCAATCCTCAGAACCCATAGGAAAAAAAACACACAAAACAATCCTCAGAACCCATATAGACAAAAACACACAAAACAATCCTCAGAATCCATATAGACAAAAACACACAAAACAATCCTAAGAACCCATATAGACAAAAACACACAAGGCAATCCTCAGAACCCATAGAGAAAAAAACACACCAAGCAATTCTCAGAACCCATAGAGAAAAAAAACACACAAAACAATCCTCAGAACCCATATAGAAAAAAATACACAAAACAATCCTCAGAACCCATATAGAAAAAAATACACAAAACAATCCTCAGAACTCATAAGAGACAAAAACACACAAAATAATCCTCAGAACCCATATAGACGAAAACACAAAAAACAATCCTCAGAACCCATAGAGACAAAAACACACAAAATTATCCTCAGAACCCATAGAGAAAAAAACACACAAAACAATCCTCAGAATCCATAGAGAAAAAAACACAAAACAATCCTCAGAACCCATAGAGACAAAAACATGCAAAACAATCCTCAGAACTCATAAGAGACAAAAACATACAAAACAATCCTCAGAACCCATAGAGACAAAAACACACAAAATAATCCTCAGAACTCATAAGAGACAAAAACATACAAAATAATCCTCAGAGCTCATATAGACAAAAACATACAAAACAATCCTCAGAACCCATAGAAAAAAAACCACACAAAACAATCCTCAGAACCCACAGAGAAAAAAACACACAAAGCATTCCTCATAACCCATAGAGAAAAAAACACACAAAGCAATCCTCAGAATCCATAGAGAAAAAAAACACACAAAACAATCCTCAGAACCCATGGAGACAAAAACACACAAAATAATCCTCAGAACTCATAAGAGACAAAAACATACAAAACAATCCTCAGAACTCATATAGACAAAAACATACAAAAAAAACATCAAAGCTCATAGAGACAAAAACATGCAAAACAATCCTCAGAACCCATAGAGAAAAAACACACAAAACAATCCTGAAAACTCATATAGACAAAAACACACAAAACAGTCCTCAGAACCCATAGAGACAAAAACCCACAAAACAATCCTCAGAACCCATAGAGACAAAAACACACAAAGCAATCCTCAGAACCCATAGAGAAAAAAACACACAAAACAATCCTCAGAACCCATAGAGAAAAAAACACACAAAGCAATCCCCAGAATCCATAGAGAAAAAAACACAAAACAATCCTCAGAACCCATAGAGACAAAAACATGCAAAACAATCCTCAGAACTCATAAGAGACAAAAACATACAAAACAATCCTCAGAACCCATAGAGACAAAAACACACAAAATAATCCTCAGAATTCATAAGAGACAAAAACATACAAAACAATCCTCAGAACTCATATAGACAAAAACATACAAAACAATCCTCAGAACCCATAGAAAAAAAACCACACAAAACAATCCTCAGAACCCACAGAGAAAAAAACACACAAAGCAATCCTCAGAACCCATAGAGAAAAAAACACACAAAGCAATCCTCAGAATCCATAGAGAAAAAAAACACACAAAACAATCCTCAGAACCCATGGAGACAAAAACACACAAAATAATCCTCAAAACTCATAAGAGACAAAAACATACAAAACAATCCTCAGAACTCATATAGACAAAAACATACAAAAAAAACATCAAAGCTCATAGAGACAAAAACATGCAAAACAATCCTCAGAACCCATAGAGAAAAAACACACAAAACAATCCTGAAAACTCATATAGACAAAAACACACAAAACAGTCCTCAGAACCCATAGAGACAAAAACCCACAAAACAATCCTCAGAACCCATAGAGACAAAAACACACAAAGCAATCCTCAAAACCCATAGAGACAAAAACACACAAAGCAATCCTCAGAACCCATAGGGAAAAACACACAAAACAATCCTCAGAACCCATATAGACAAAAACACACAAAACAATCCTCAGAATCCATATAGACAAAAACACACATAACAATCCTCAGAACCCATATAGACAAAAACACACAAGGCAATTCTCAGAACCCTTAGAGAAAAAAACACACCAAGCAATCCTCAGAACGCATAGAGAAAAAAACCCACAAAACAATCCTCAGAACCCATAGAGACAAAAACACACAAAGCAATCCTCAGAACCCATAGAGAAAAAAACACACAAAACAATCCTCAGAACCCATAGAGAAAAAAACACACAAAGCAATCCCCAGAATCCATAGAGAAAAAAACACAAAACAATCCTCAGAACCCATAGAGACAAAAACATGCAAAACAATCCTTAGAACTCATAAGAGACAAAAACATACAAAACAATCCTCAGAACCCATAGAGACAAAAACACACAAAATAATCCTCAGAATTCATAAGAGACAAAAACATACAAAACAATCCTCAGAACTCATATAGACAAAAACATACAAAACAATCCTCAGAACCCATAGAAAAAAAACCACACAAAACAATCCTCAGAACCCACAGAGAAAAAAACACACAAAGCAATCCTCAGAACCCATAGAGAAAAAAACACACAAAGCAATCCTCAGAATCCATAGAGAAAAAAAACACACAAAACAATCCTCAGAACCCATGGAGACAAAAACACACAAAATAATCCTCAAAACTCATAAGAGACAAAAACATACAAAACAATCCTCAGAACTCATATAGACAAAAACATACAAAAAAAACATCAAAGCTCATAGAGACAAAAACATGCAAAACAATCCTCAGAACCCATAGAGAAAAAACACACAAAACAATCCTGAAAACTCATATAGACAAAAACACACAAAACAGTCCTCAGAACCCATAGAGACAAAAACCCACAAAACAATCCTCTGAACCCATAGAGACAAAAACACACAAAGCAATCCTCAGAACCCATAGAGACAAAAACACACAAAGCAATCCTCAGAACCCATAGGGAAAAACACACAAAACAATCCTCAGAACCCATATAGACAAAAACACACAAAACAATCCTCAGAATCCATATAGACAAAAACACACATAACAATCCTCAGAACCCATATAGACAAAAACACACAAGGCAATTCTCAGAACCCTTAGAGAAAAAAACACACCAAGCAATCCTCAGAACGCATAGAGAAAAAAACCCACAAAACAATCCTCAGAACCCATAGAGACAAAAACACACAAAGCAATCCTCAGAACCCATAGAGAAAAAAACACACAAAACAATCCTCAGAACCCATAGAGAAAAAAACACACAAAGCAATCCCCAGAATCCATAGAGAAAAAAACACAAAACAATCCTCAGAACCCATAGAGACAAAAACATGCAAAACAATCCTTAGAACTCATAAGAGACAAAAACATACAAAACAATCCTCAGAACCCATAGAGACAAAAACACACAAAATAATCCTCAGAATTCATAAGAGACAAAAACATACAAAACAATCCTCAGAACTCATATAGACAAAAACATACAAAACAATCCTCAGAACCCATAGAAAAAAAACCACACAAAACAATCCTCAGAACCCACAGAGAAAAAAACACACAAAGCAATCCTCAGAACCCATAGAGAAAAAAACACACAAAGCAATCCTCAGAATCCATAGAGAAAAAAAACACACAAAACAATCCTCAGAACCCATGGAGACAAAAACACACAAAATAATCCTCAAAACTCATAAGAGACAAAAACATACAAAACAATCCTCAGAACTCATATAGACAAAAACATACAAAAAAAACATCAAAGCTCATAGAGACAAAAACATGCAAAACAATCCTCAGAACCCATAGAGAAAAAACACACAAAACAATCCTGAAAACTCATATAGACAAAAACACACAAAACAGTCCTCAGAACCCATAGAGACAAAAACCCACAAAAAAGAATCCTCTGAACCCATAGAGACAAAAACACACAAAGCAATCCTCAAAACCCATAGAGACAAAAACACACAAAGCAATCCTCAGAACCCATAGGGAAAAACACACAAAACAATCCTCAGAACCCATATAGACAAAAACACACAAAACAATCCTCAGAATCCATATAGACAAAAACACACATAACAATCCTCAGAACCCATATAGACAAAAACACACAAGGCAATTCTCAGAACCCTTAGAGAAAAAAACACACCAAGCAATCCTCAGAACGCATAGAGAAAAAAACACACAAAACAATCCTCAGAACCCATATAGACAAAAATACACAAAACAATCCTCAGAACCCATAGAGAAAAAAACACAAAACATTCATCAGAACTCATAAGAGACAAAAACACACAAAATAATCCTCAGAACCCATATAGACGAAAACACACAAAACAATCCTCAGAACCCATAGAGAAAAAAACACAAAACATTCATCAGAACCCATAGAGACAAAAACACACAAATTAATCCTCAGAACCCATAGAGAAAAAAACACACAAAGCAATCCTCAGAACCCATAGAGAAAAAAACACACAAAGCAATCCCCAGAATCCATAGAGAAAAAAACACAAAACAATCCTCAGAACCCATAGAGACAAAAACACACTAAATAATCCTCAAAACTCATAAGAGACAAAAACATACAAAACAATTCTCAGAACTCATATAGACAAAAACATACAAAACAATCCCCAGAACCCATAGAAAAAAAACCACACAAAACAATCCTCAGAACCCACAGAGAAAAAAACACACAAAGCAATCCTCAGAACCCATAGAGACAAAAACACACAAAATAATCCTCAGAACTCATAAGAGAGAAAAACATACAAAACAATCCTCAGAACTCATATAGACAAAAACATACAAAAAAACCATCAAAGCTCATAGAGACAAAAACATGCAAAACAATCCTCAGAACCCATAGAGAAAAAACACACAAAACAATCCTGAAAACTCATATAGACAAAAACACACAAAACAGTCCTCAGAACCCATAGAGACAAAAACCCACAAAACAATCCTCAGAACCCATAGAGACAAAAACACACAAAGCAATCCTCAGAACCCATATAGACAAAAACACACAAAACAATCCTCAGAATCCCTATAGACAAAAACACACAAAACAATCCTCAGAACCCATATAGACAAAAACACACAAGGCAATCCTCAGAACCCATAGAGAAAAAAAAACACACAAGCAATCCTCAGAACCCATAGAGAAAAAAACACACAAAACAATCCTCAGAACCCATATAGACAAAAATAAACAAAACAATCCTCCGAACTCATAAGAGACAAAAACACACAAAATAATCATCAGAACCCATATAGACGAAAACACACAAAACAATCCTCAGAACCCATAGAGAAAAAAACACAAAACATTCATCAGAACCCATAGAGACAAAAACACACAAAATAATCCTCAGAACCCATAGAGAAAAAAACACAAAAGCAATCCCCAGAATCCATAGAGAAAAAAACACAAAACAATCCTCAGAACCAATAGAGACAAAAACATGCAAAACAATCCTCAGAACTCATAAGAGACAAAAACATACAAAACAATCCTCAGAACCCATAGAGACAAAAACACACAAAATAATCCTCAGAACTCATAAGAGACAAAAACATACAAAACAATCCTCAGAGCTCATATAGACAAAAACATACAAAACAATCCTCAGAAGCCATAGAAAAAAACCACACAAAACAATCCTCAGAACCCACAGAGCAAAAAACACACAAAGCAATCCTCAGAACCCATAGAGAAAAAAAGACACAAAGCAATCCTCAGAATCCATAGAGAAAAAAAACACACAAAACAATCCTCAGAACCCATAGAGACAAAAACACACAAAATAATCCTCAGAACTCATAAGAGACAAAAACATACAAAACAATCCTCAGAACTCATATAGACAAAAACATACAAAAAAAACATCAAACCTCATAGAGACAAAAACATGCAAAACAATCCTCAGAACCCATAGAGAAAAAACACACAAAACAATCCTGAAAACTCATATAGACAAAAACACACAAAACAGTCCTCAGAACCCATAGAGACAAAAACCCACAAAACAATCCTCAGAACCCATAGAGACAAAAACACACAAAGCAATCCTCAGAACCCATAGAGACAAAAACACACAAAGCAATCCTCAGAACCCATAGGGAAAAAACACACAAAACAATCCTCAGAATCCATATAGACAAAAACACACATAACAATCCTCAGAACCCATATAGACAAAAACACACAAGGCAATTCTCAGAACCCTTAGAGAAAAAAACACACCAAGCAATCCTCAGAACCCATAGAGAAAAAAACACACAAAACAATCCTCAGAACCCATATAGACAAAAATACGCAAAACAATCCTCAGAACTCATATAGACAAAAACATACAAAACAATCCTCAGAACCCTTAGAAAAAAAAACCACACAAAACAATCCTCAGAACCCACAGAGAAAAAAACACACAAAGCAATCCTCAGAACCCATAGAGAAAAAAACACACAAAGCAATCCTCAGAATCCATAGTGAAAAAAAACACACAAAACAATCCTCAGAACCCATAGAGACAAAAATATGCAAAACAATCCTCAGAATTCATAAGAGACAAAAACATACAAAACAATCCTCAGAACCCATGGAGACAAAAACACACAAAATAATCCTCAGAACTCATAAGAGACAAAAACATACAAAACAATCCTCAGAACTCATATAGACAAAAACATACAAAAAAAACATCAAAGCTCATAGAGACAAAAACATGCAAAACAATCCATAGAACCCATAGAGAAAAAACACACAAAACAATCCTCAGAACCCATAGAGAAAAAACACACAAAACAATCCTGAAAACTCATATAGACAAAAACACACAAAACAGTCCTCAGAACCCATATAGACAAAAACCCACAAAACAATCCTCAGAACCCATAGAGAAAAAAACACACAAAGCAATCCTCAGAACCCATAGAGACAAAAACACACAAAGCAATCCTCAGAACCCATAGGGAAAAAACACACAAAACAATCCTCAGAACCCATTTAGACAAAAACACACAAAACAATCCTCAGAATTCATATAGACAAAAACACACATAACAATCCACAGAACCCATATAGACAAAAACACACAAGGCAATTCTCAGAACCCTTAGAGAAAAAAACACACCAAGCAATCTTCAGAACCCATAGAGAAAAAACACACAAAACAATCCTGAAAACTCATATAGACAAAAACACACAAAACAGTCCTCAGAACCCATAGAGACAAAAACCCACAAAACAATCCTCAGAACCCATAGAGACAAAAACACACAAAGCAATCCTCAGAACTCATAAGAGACAAAAACACACAAAATAATCCTCAGAACCCATATAGACGAAAACACACAAAACAATCCTCAGAACCCATAGAGAAAAAAACACAAAACATTCATCAGAACCCATAGAGACAAAAACACACAAATTAATCCTCAGAACCCATAGAGAAAAAAACACACAAAGCAATCCTCAGAACCCATAGAGAAAAAAACACAAAAAGCAATCCCCAGAATCCATAGAGAAAAAAACACAAAACAATCCTCAGAACCCATAGAGACAAAAACATGCAAAACAATCCTCAGAACTCATAAGAGACAAAAACATACAAAACAATCCTCAGAACCCATAGAGAAAAAAACACACAAAATAATCCTCAGAACTCATAACAGACAAAAACATACAAAACAATCCTCAGAACCCATAGAGAAAAAAACACAAAACATTCATCAGAACCCATAGAGACAAAAACACAGAAAATAATTCTCAGAACCCATATAGAAAAAACACACAAAGCAATCCTAAGAACCCATAGAGAAAAAAACACACAAAACAATCCTCAGATCCCATATAGACAAAAATACACAAAACAATCCTCAGAACTCATAAGAGACAAAAACACACAAAATAATCCTCAGAACCCATAGGGAAAAAACACACAAAACAATCCTCAGAATCCATATAGACAAAAACACACATAACAATCCTCAGAACCCATATAGACAAAAACACACAAGGCAATTCTCAGAACCCTTAGAGAAAAAAACACACCAAGCAATCCTCAGAACCCATAGAGAAAAAAACACACAAAACAATCCTCAGAACCCATATAGACAAAAATACGCAAAACAATCCTCAGAACTCATATAGACAAAAACATACAAAACAATCCTCAGAACCCTTAGAAAAAAAAACCACACAAAACAATCCTCAGAACCCACAGAGAAAAAAACACACAAAGCAATCCTCAGAACCCATAGAGAAAAAAACACACAAAGCAATCCTCAGAATCCATAGTGAAAAAAAACACACAAAACAATCCTCAGAACCCATAGAGACAAAAATATGCAAAACAATCCTCAGAATTCAGAAGAGACAAAAACATACAAAACAATCCTCAGAACCCATGGAGACAAAAACACACAAAATAATCCTCAGAACTCATAAGAGACAAAAACATACAAAACAATCCTCAGAACTCATATAGACAAAAACATACAAAAAAAACATCAAAGCTCATAGAGACAAAAACATGCAAAACAATCCATAGAACCCATAGAGAAAAAACACACAAAACAATCCTCAGAACCCATAGAGAAAAAACACACAAAACAATCCTGAAAACTCATATAGACAAAAACACACAAAACAGTCCTCAGAACCCATATAGACAAAAACCCACAAAACAATCCTCAGAACCCATAGAGAAAAAAACACACAAAGCAATCCTCAGAACCCATAGAGACAAAAACACACAAAGCAATCCTCAGAACCCATAGGGAAAAAACACACAAAACAATCCTCAGAACCCATTTAGACAAAAACACACAAAACAATCCTCAGAATTCATATAGACAAAAACACACATAACAATCCACAGAACCCATATAGACAAAAACACACAAGGCAATTCTCAGAACCCTTAGAGAAAAAAACACACCAAGCAATCTTCAGAACCCATAGAGAAAAAACACACAAAACAATCCTGAAAACTCATATAGACAAAAACACACAAAACAGTCCTCAGAACCCATAGAGACAAAAACCCACAAAACAATCCTCAGAACCCATAGAGACAAAAACACACAAAGCAATCCTCAGAACTCATAAGAGACAAAAACACACAAAATAATCCTCAGAACCCATATAGACGAAAACACACAAAACAATCCTCAGAACCCATAGAGAAAAAAACACAAAACATTCATCAGAACCCATAGAGACAAAAACACACAAATTAATCCTCAGAACCCATAGAGAAAAAAACACACAAAGCAATCCTCAGAACCCATAGAGAAAAAAACACAAAAAGCAATCCCCAGAATCCATAGAGAAAAAAACACAAAACAATCCTCAGAACCCATAGAGACAAAAACATGCAAAACAATCCTCAGAACTCATAAGAGACAAAAACATACAAAACAATCCTCAGAACCCATAGAGAAAAAAACACACAAAATAATCCTCAGAACTCATAACAGACAAAAACATACAAAACAATCCTCAGAACCCATAGAGAAAAAAACACAAAACATTCATCAGAACCCATAGAGACAAAAACACAGAAAATAATTCTCAGAACCCATATAGAAAAAACACACAAAGCAATCCTAAGAACCCATAGAGAAAAAAACACACAAAACAATCCTCAGATCCCATATAGACAAAAATACACAAAACAATCCTCAGAACTCATAAGAGACAAAAACACACAAAATAATCCTCAGAACCCATATAGACAAAAACACAAAAAACAGTCATCAGAACCCATAGAGAAAAAAACACAAAACATTCATCAGAACCCATAGAGACAAAAACACACAAAATAATCCGCAGAACCCATAGAGAAAAAAACACACCAAACAATCCTCAGAACCCATAGAGAAAACAACACACAAAGCAATCCCCAGAATCCATAGAGAAATAAACACAAAACAATACTCAGAACCCATAGAGACAAAAACATGCAAAACAATCCTCAGAACTCATAAGAGACAAAAACATACAAAGCAATCCTCAGAACCCATAGAGACAAAAACACACAAAACAATCCTCAGAACTCATAAGAGACAAAAACATACAAAACAATCCTCAGAACTCATATAGACAAAAACATACAAAACAATCCTCAGAACCCATAGAAAAAAACCACACAAAACAATCCTCAGAACCCACAGAGAAAAAAACACACAAAGCAATCCTCAGAACCCATAGAGAAAAAAACACACAAAGCAATCCTCAGAATCC
The DNA here is from genome assembly GCA_963680875.1 of Bathymodiolus brooksi. NCBI lineage: Eukaryota > Metazoa > Mollusca > Bivalvia > Mytilida > Modiolidae > Bathymodiolus > Bathymodiolus brooksi. Next base: position 127,804,403 of record OY804579.1, on the reverse strand, counting down.
ATAGGGAAAACAATCACACAAAACAATCCTCAGAACCCATAGAGACAAAAACACACAAAATAATCCTCAGAACTCATAAGAGACAAAAACATACAAAACAATCCTCAGAACTCATATAGACAAAAACATACAAAAAAAACATCAAAGCTCATAGAGACAAAAACATGCAAAACAATCCTCAGAACCCATAGAGACAAAAACCCACAAAACAATCCTCAGAACCCATAGAGACAAAAACACACAAAGCAATACTCAGAACCCATAGAGACAAAAACACACCAAGCAATCCTCAGAACCCATAGAGAAAAAAAGACACAAAACAATCCTCAGAACCCATATAGACAAAAATACACAAAACAATCCTCAGAACTCATAAGAGACAAAAACACACAAAATAATCATCAGAACCCATTTAGACGAAAACACACAAAACAATCCTCAGAACCCATAGAGAAAAAAACACAAAACATTCATCAGAACCCATAGAGACAAAAACACACAAATTAATCCTCAGAACCCATAGAGAAAAAAACACACAAAGCAATCCTCAGAACCCATAGAGAAAAAAACACACAAAGCAATCCCCAGAATCCATAGAGAAAAAAACACAAAACAATCCTCAGAACCCATAGAGACAAAAACATGCAAAACAATCTTCAGAACTCATAAGAGACAAAAACATACAAAACAATCCTCAGAACCCATAGAGACAAAAACACACAAAATAATCCTCAGAACTCATAAGAGAGAAAAACATACAAAACAATACTCAGAACTCATATAGACAAAAACAAACAAAAAAAAACATCAAAGCTCATAGAGACAAAAACATGCAAAACAATCCTCAGAACCCATAGAGAAAAAAACACACAAAACAATCGTCAGAACTCATATAGACAAAAACACACAAAACAATCCTCAGAACCCATAGAGACAAAAACACACAAAGCAATCCTCAGAACCCATAGAGACAAAAACACACAAAGCAATCCTCAGAACCCATAGGGAAAAAACACACAAAACAATCCTCAGAACCCATATAGACAAAAACACACAAAACAATCCTCAGAATCCATATAGACAAAAACACACATAACAATCCTCAGAACCCATATAGACAAAAACACACAAGGCAATTCTCAGAACCCTTAGAGAAAAAAACACACCAAGCAATCCTCAGAACCCAGAGAGAAAAAAACACACAAAACAATCCTCAGAACCCATATAGACAAAAATACACAAAACAATCCTCAGAACTCATAAGAGACAAAAACACACAAAATAATCCTCAGAACCCATATAGACGAAAACACACAAAACAATCCTCAGAACCCATAGAGAAAAAAACACAAACATTCATCAGAACCCATAGAGACCAAAACACACAAATTAATCCTCAGAACCCATAGAGTAAAAAACACACAAAGCAATCCTCAGAACCCATAGAGAAAAAAACACACAAAGCAATCCCCAGAATCCATAGAGAAAAAAACACAAAACAATCCTCAGAACCCATAGAGACAAAAACATGCAAAACAATCCTCAGAACTCATAAGAGACAAAAACATACAAAACAATCCTCAGAACCCATAGAGAAAAAAATACACAAAACAATCCTCAGAACCCATAGAGAAAAAAACACAAAACATTCATCAGAACCCATAGAGACAAAAACACACAAAATAATCCTCAGAACCCATAGAGAAAAAAACACACAAAACAATCCTCAGAACCCATAGAGAAAAAAACACACAAAGCAATCCCCAGAATCCATAGAGAAAAAAACACAAAACAATACTCAGAACCCATAGAGACAAAAACATGCAAAACAATCCTCAGAACTCATATAGACAAAAACATACAAAACAATCCTCAGAACTCATAGAGACAAAAACATACAAAACAATCCTCAGAACCCATAGAGACAAAAACACAGAAAATAATCCTCAGAACTCATAAGAGACAAAAACATACAAAACAATCCTCAGAACTCATATAGACAAAAACATACAAAACAATCCTCAGAACCCATAGAAAAAAACCACACAAAACAATCCTCAGAACCCACAGAGAAAGAAACACACAAAGCAATCCTCAGAACCCATAGAGAAAAAAACACACAAAGCAATCCTCAGAATCCATAGAGAAAAAAAACACACAAAACAATCCTCAGAACCCATAGAGACAAAAACACACAAAATAATCCTCAGAACTCATAAGAGACAAAAACATACCAAACAATCCTCAGAACTCATATAGACAAAAACATACAAAAAAAACATCAAAGCTCATAGAGACAAAAACATGCAAAACAATCCTGAAAACTCATATAGACAAAAACACACAAAACAGTCCTCAGAACCCATAGAGACAAAAACACACAAAACAATCCTCAGAACCCATAGAGACAAAAACACACAAAGCAATCCTCAGAACCCATAGAGACAAAAACACACAAAGCAATCCTCAGAACCCATAGGGAAAAAACACACAAAACAATCCTCAGAACCCTTAGAGACAAAAACACACAAAACAATCCTCAGAATCCATATAGACAAAAACACACATAACAATCCTCAGAACCCATATAGACAAAAACACACAAGGTAATTCTCAGAACCCTTAGAGAAAAAAACACACCAAGCAATCCTCAGAACCCATAGAGAAAAAAACACACAAAACAATCCTCAGAACCCATATAGACAAAAATACACAAAACAATCCTCAGAACTCATAAGAGACAAAAACACACAAAATAATCCTCAGAACCCATATAGACGAAAACACACAAAACAATCCTCAGAACCCATAGAGAAAAAAACACAAAACATTCATCAGAACCCATAGAGACAAAAACACACAAATTAATCCTCAGAACCCATAGAGAAAAAAACACACAAAGCAATCCTCAGAACCCATAGAGAAAAAAACACACAAAGCAATCCCCAGAATCCATAGAGAAAAAAACACAAAACAATCCTCAGAACCCATAGAGACAAAAACATGCAAAACAATCCTCAGAACTCATAAGAGACAAAAACATACAAAACAATCCTCAGAACCCATAGAGAAAAAAACACACAAAACAATCCTCAGAACTCATAAGAGACAAAAACACACAAAATAATCCTCAGAACTCATATAGACAAAAACATACAAAACAATCCTCAGAACCCATAGAGAAAAAAACACACAAAACAATCCTCAGAACTCATAAGAGACAAAAACACACAAAATAATCCTCAGAACTCATATAGACGAAAACACACAAAACAATCCTCAGAACCCATAGAGAAAAAAACACAAAACATTCATCAGAACCCATAGAGACAAAAACACACAAAATAATCCTCAGAACCCATAGAGAAAAAAACACACAAAACAATCCTCAGAACCCATAGAGAAAAAAACACACAAAGCAATCCCCAGAATCCATAGAGAAAAAAAAACAAAACAATACTCAGAACCCATAGAGACAAAAACATGCAAAACAATCCTCAGAACTCATAAGAGACAAAAACATACAAAACAATCCTCAGAACCCATAGAGACAAAAACACACAAAATAATCCTCAGAACTCATAAGAGACAAAAACATACAAAACAATCCTCAGAACTCATATAGACAAAAACATACAAAACAATCCTCAGAACCCATAGAAAAAAACCACACAAAACAATCCTCAGAACCCATAGAGAAAGAAACACACAAAGCAATCCTCAGAACCCATAGAGAAAAAAAACACACAAAGCAATCCTCAGAATCCATAGAGAAAAAAAACACACAAAACAATCCTCAGAACTCATAAGAGACAAAAACATACAAAACAATCCTCAGAACTGATATAGACAAAAACATACAAAAAAGACATCAAAGCTCATAGAGACAAAAACATGCAAAACAATCCTCAGAACCCATAGAGAAAAAACACACAAAACAATCCTGAAAACTCATATAGACAAAAACACACAAAACAGTCCTCAGAACCCATAGAGACAAAAACCCACAAAACAATCCTCAGAACACATAGAGACAAAAACACACAAAGCAATCCTCAGAACCCATAGAGACAAAAACACACAAAGCAATCCTCAGAACCCATAGAGACAAAAACACACAAAGCAATCCTCAGAACCCATAGGGAAAAAACACACAAAACAATCCTCAGAACCCATATAGACAAAAACACACAAAACAATCCTCAGAATCCATATAGACAAAAACACACATAACAATCCTCAGAACCCATATAGACAAAAACACACAAGGTAATTCTCAGAACCCTTAGAGAAAAAAACACACCAAGCAATCCTCAGAACCCATAGAGAAAAAAACACACAAAACAATCCTCAGAACCCATATAGACAAAAATACACAAAACAATCCTCAGAACTCATAAGAGACAAAAACACACAAAATAATCCTCAGAACTCATAAGAGACAAAAACATACAAAACAATCCTCAGAACTCATATAGACAAAAACATACAAAACAATCCTCAGAACCCATAGAAAAAAACCACACAAAACAATCCTCAGAACCCACAGAGAAAGAAACACACAAAACAATCCTCAGAACCCATAGAGAAAAAAACACACAAAGCAATCCTCAGAATCCATAGAGAAAAAAACACACAAAACAATCCTCAGAACTCATAAGAGACAAAAACATACAAAACAATCCTCAGAACTGATATAGACAAAAACATACAAAAAAGACATCAAAGCTCATAGAGACAAAAACATGCAAAACAATCCTCAGAACCCATAGAGAAAAAACACACAAAACAATCCTGAAAACTCATATAGACAAAAACACACAAAACAGTCCTCAGAACCCATAGAGACAAAAACCCACAAAACAATCCTCAGAACACATAGAGACAAAAACACACAAAGCAATCCTCAGAACCCATAGAGACAAAAACACACAAAGCAATCCTCAGAACCCATAGAGACAAAAACACACAAAGCAATCCTCAGAACCCATAGGGAAAAAACACACAAAACAATCCTCAGAACCCATATAGACAAAAACACACAAACAATCCTCAGAATCCATATAGACAAAAACACACATAACAATCCTCAGAACCCATATAGACAAAAACACACAAGGTAATTCTCAGAACCCTTAGAGAAAAAAACACACCAAGCAATCCTCAGAACCCATAGAGAAAAAAACACACAAAACAATCCTCAGAACCCATATAGACAAAAATACACAAAACAATCCTCAGAACTCATAAGAGACAAAAACACACAAAATAATCCTCAGAACCCATATAGACGAAAACACACAAAACAATCCTCAGAACCCGTAGAGAAAAAAACACAAAACATTCATCAGAACCCATAGAGACAAAAACACACAAAATAATCCTCCGAACCCATAGAGAAAAACACACACAAAGCAATCCTCAGAACCCATAGAGAAAAAAACACACAAAGCAATCCCCAGAATCCATAGAGAAAAAAACACAAAACAATCCTCAGAACCCATAGAGACAAAAACATGCAAAACAATCCTCAGAACTCATAAGAGACAAAAATATACAAAACATTCATCAGAACCCATAGAGACAAAAACACAGAAAATAATCCTCAGAACCCATATAGAAAAAAACACACAAAGCAATCCTCAGAACCCATAGAGAAAAAAACACACAAAACAATCCTCAGATCCCATATAGACAAAAACACACAAAACAATCCTCAGAACTCATAAGAGACAAAAACACACAAAACAATCCTCAGATCCCATATAGACAAAAATACACAAAACAATCCTCAGAACTCATAAGAGACAAAAACACACAAAATAATCCTCAGAACTCATAAGAGACAAAAACATACAAAACAATCCTCAGAACTCATATAGACAAAAACATACAAAACAATCCTCAGAACCCATAGAAAAAAACCACACAAAACAATCCTCAGAACCCATAGAGAAAGAAACACACAAAGCAATCCTCAGAACCCATAGAGAAAAAAAACACACAAAGCAATCCTCAGAATCCATAGAGAAAAAAAACACACAAAACAATCCTCAGAACTCATAAGAGACAAAAACATACAAAACAATCCTCAGAACTGATATAGACAAAAACATACAAAAAAGACATCAAAGCTCATAGAGACAAAAACATGCAAAACAATCCTCAGAACCCATAGAGAAAAAACACACAAAACAATCCTGAAAACTCATATAGACAAAAACACACAAAACAGTCCTCAGAACCCATAGAGACAAAAACCCACAAAACAATCCTCAGAACACATAGAGACAAAAACACACAAAGCAATCCTCAGAACCCATAGAGACAAAAACACACAAAGCAATCCTCAGAACCCATAGAGACAAAAACACACAAAGCAATCCTCAGAACCCATAGGGAAAAAACACACAAAACAATCCTCAGAACCCATATAGACAAAAACACACAAAACAATCCTCAGAATCCATATAGACAAAAACACACATAACAATCCTCAGAACCCATATAGACAAAAACACACAAGGTAATTCTCAAAACCCTTAGAGAAAAAAACACACCAAGCAATCCTCAGAACCCATAGAGAAAAAAACACACAAAACAATCCTCAGAACCCATATAGACAAAAATACACAAAACAATCCTCAGAACTCATAAGAGACAAAAACACACAAAATAATCCTCAGAACTCATAAGAGACAAAAACATACAAAACAATCCTCAGAACTCATATAGACAAAAACATACAAAACAATCCTCAGAACCCATAGAAAAAAACCACACAAAACAATCCTCAGAACCCACAGAGAAAGAAACACACAAAGCAATCCTCAGAACCCATAGAGAAAAAAACACACAAAGCAATCCTCAGAATCCATAGAGAAAAAAACACACAAAACAATCCTCAGAACTCATAAGAGACAAAAACATACAAAACAATCCTCAGAACTGATATAGACAAAAACATACAAAAAAGACATCAAAGCTCATAGAGACAAAAACATGCAAAACAATCCTCAGAACCCATAGAGAAAAAACACACAAAACAATCCTGAAAACTCATATAGACAAAAACACACAAAACAGTCCTCAGAACCCATAGAGACAAAAACCCACAAAACAATCCTCAGAACACATAGAGACAAAAACACACAAAGCAATCCTCAGAACCCATAGAGACAAAAACACACAAAGCAATCCTCAGAATCCATAGAGACAAAAACACACAAAGCAATCCTCAGAACCCATAGGGAAAAAACACACAAAACAATCCTCAGAACCCATATAGACAAAAACACACAAACAATCCTCAGAATCCATATAGACAAAAACACACATAACAATCCTCAGAACCCATATAGACAAAAACACACAAGGTAATTCTCAGAACCCTTAGAGAAAAAAACACACCAAGCAATCCTCAGAACCCATAGAGAAAAAAACACACAAAACAATCCTCAGAACCCATATAGACAAAAATACACAAAACAATCCTCAGAACTCATAAGAGACAAAAACACACAAAATAATCCTCAGAACCCATATAGACGAAAACACACAAAACAATCCTCAGAACCCGTAGAGAAAAAAACACAAAACATTCATCAGAACCCATAGAGACAAAAACACACAAAATAATCCTCCGAACCCATAGAGAAAAACACACACAAAGCAATCCTCAGAACCCATAGAGAAAAAAACACACAAAGCAATCCCCAGAATCCATAGAGAAAAAAACACAAAACAATCCTCAGAACCCATAGAGACAAAAACATGCAAAACAATCCTCAGAACTCATAAGAGACAAAAACATACAAAACATTCATCAGAACCCATAGAGACAAAAACACAGAAAATAATCCTCAGAACCCATATAGAAAAAAACACACAAAGCAATCCTCAGAACCCATAGAGAAAAAAACACACAAAACAATCCTCAGATCCCATATAGACAAAAACACACAAAACAATCCTCAGAACTCATAAGAGACAAAAACACACAAAACAATCCTCAGATCCCATATAGACAAAAATACACAAAACAATCCTCAGAACTCATAAGAGACAAAAACACACAAAATAATCCTCAGAACCCATATAGACGAAAACACACAAAACAATCCTCAGAACCCATAGAGAAAAAAACACAAAACATTCATCAGAACCCATAGAGACAAAAACACACAAAATAATCCTCCGAACCCATAGAGAAAAACACACACAAAGCAATCCTCAGAACCCATAGAGAAAAAAACACACAAAGCAATCCCCAGAATCCATAGAGAAAAAACACACAAAACAATCCTCAGAACCCATATAGACAAAAACACACAAAACAATCCTCAGAATCCATATAGACAAAAACACACATAACAATCCTCAGAACCCATATAGACAAAAACACACAAGGTAATTCTCAGAACCCTTAGAGAAAAAAACACACCAAGCAATCCTCAGAACCCATAGAGAAAAAAACACACAAAACAATCCTCAGAACCCATATAGACAAAAATACACAAAACAATCCTCAGAACTCATAAGAGACAAAAACACACAAAATAATCCTCAGAACTCATAAGAGACAAAAACATACAAAACAATCCTCAGAACTCATATAGACAAAAACATACAAAACAATCCTCAGAACCCATAGAAAAAAACCACACAAAACAATCCTCAGAACCCACAGAGAAAGAAACACACAAAGCAATCCTCAGAACCCATAGAGAAAAAAACACACCAAGCAATCCTCAGAACCCATAGAGAAAAAAACACACAAAACAATCCTCAGAACCCATATAGACAAAAATACACAAAACAATCCTCAGAACTCATAAGAGACAAAAACACACAAAATAATCCTCAGAACCCATATAGACGAAAACACACAAAACAATCCTCAGAACCCGTAGAGAAAAAAACACAAAACATTCATCAGAACCCATAGAGACAAAAACACACAAAATAATCCTCCGAACCCATAGAGAAAAACACACACAAAGCAATCCTCAGAACCCATAGAGAAAAAAACACACAAAGCAATCCCCAGAATCCATAGAGAAAAAAACACAAAACAATCCTCAGAACCCATAGAGACAAAAACATGCAAAACAATCCTCAGAACTCATAAGAGACAAAAACATACAAAACATTCATCAGAACCCATAGAGACAAAAACACAGAAAATAATCCTCAGAACCCATATAGAAAAAAACACACAAAGCAATCCTCAGAACCCATAGAGAAAAAAACACACAAAACAATCCTCAGATCCCATATAGACAAAAACACACAAAACAATCCTCAGAACTCATAAGAGACAAAAACACACAAAACAATCCTCAGATGCCATATAGACAAAAATACACAAAACAATCCTCAGAACTCATAAGAGACAAAAACACACAAAATAATCCTCAGAACTCATAAGAGACAAAAACATACAAAACAATCCTCAGAACTCATATAGACAAAAACATACAAAACAATCCTCAGAACCCATAGAAAAAAACCACACAAAACAATCCTCAGAACCCATAGAGAAAGAAACACACAAAGCAATCCTCAGAACCCATAGAGAAAAAAAACACACAAAGCAATCCTCAGAATCCATAGAGAAAAAAAACACACAAAACAATCCTCAGAACTCATAAGAGACAAAAACATACAAAACAATCCTCAGAACTGATATAGACAAAAACATACAAAAAAGACATCAAAGCTCATAGAGACAAAAACATGCAAAACAATCCTCAGAACCCATAGAGAAAAAACACACAAAACAATCCTGAAAACTCATATAGACAAAAACACACAAAACAGTCCTCAGAACCCATAGAGACAAAAACCCACAAAACAATCCTCAGAACACATAGAGACAAAAACACACAAAGCAATCCTCAGAACCCATAGAGACAAAAACACACAAAGCAATCCTCAGAACCCATAGAGACAAAAACACACAAAGCAATCCTCAGAACCCATAGGGAAAAAACACACAAAACAATCCTCAGAACCCATATAGACAAAAACACACAAAACAATCCTCAGAATCCATATAGACAAAAACACACATAACAATCCTCAGAACCCATATAGACAAAAACACACAAGGTAATTCTCAAAACCCTTAGAGAAAAAAACACACCAAGCAATCCTCAGAACCCATAGAGAAAAAAACACACAAAACAATCCTCAGAACCCATATAGACAAAAATACACAAAACAATCCTCAGAACTCATAAGAGACAAAAACACACAAAATAATCCTCAGAACTCATAAGAGACAAAAACATACAAAACAATCCTCAGAACTCATATAGACAAAAACATACAAAACAATCCTCAGAACCCATAGAAAAAAACCACACAAAACAATCCTCAGAACCCACAGAGAAAGAAACACACAAAGCAATCCTCAGAACCCATAGAGAAAAAAACACACAAAGCAATCCTCAGAATCCATAGAGAAAAAAACACACAAAACAATCCTCAGAACTCATAAGAGACAAAAACATACAAAACAATCCTCAGAACTGATATAGACAAAAACATACAAAAAAGACATCAAAGCTCATAGAGACAAAAACATGCAAAACAATCCTCAGAACCCATAGAGAAAAAACACACAAAACAATCCTGAAAACTCATATAGACAAAAACACACAAAACAGTCCTCAGAACCCATAGAGACAAAAACCCACAAAACAATCCTCAGAACACATAGAGACAAAAACACACAAAGCAATCCTCAGAACCCATAGAGACAAAAACACACAAAGCAATCCTCAGAATCCATAGAGACAAAAACACACAAAGCAATCCTCAGAACCCATAGGGAAAAAACACACAAAACAATCCTCAGAACCCATATAGACAAAAACACACAAAATAATCCTCCGAACCCATAGAGAAAAACACACACAAAGCAATCCTCAGAACCCATAGAGAAAAAAACACACAAAGCAATCCCCAGAATCCATAGAGAAAAAACACACAAAACAATCCTCAGAACCCATATAGACAAAAACACACAAAACAATCCTCAGAATCCATATAGACAAAAACACACATAACAATCCTCAGAACCCATATAGACAAAAACACACAAGGTAATTCTCAGAACCCTTAGAGAAAAAAACACACCAAGCAATCCTCAGAACCCATAGAGAAAAAAACACACAAAACAATCCTCAGAACCCATATAGACAAAAATACACAAAACAATCCTCAGAACTCATAAGAGACAAAAACACACAAAATAATCCTCAGAACTCATAAGAGACAAAAACATACAAAACAATCCTCAGAACTCATATAGACAAAAACATACAAAACAATCCTCAGAACCCATAGAAAAAAACCACACAAAACAATCCTCAGAACCCACAGAGAAAGAAACACACAAAGCAATCCTCAGAACCCATAGAGAAAAAAACACACCAAGCAATCCTCAGAACCCATAGAGAAAAAAACACACAAAACAATCCTCAGAACCCATATAGACAAAAATACACAAAACAATCCTCAGAACTCATAAGAGACAAAAACACACAAAATAATCCTCAGAACCCATATAGACGAAAACACACAAAACAATCCTCAGAACCCGTAGAGAAAAAAACACAAAACATTCATCAGAACCCATAGAGACAAAAACACACAAAATAATCCTCCGAACCCATAGAGAAAAACACACACAAAGCAATCCTCAGAACCCATAGAGAAAAAAACACACAAAGCAATCCCCAGAATCCATAGAGAAAAAAACACAAAACAATCCTCAGAACCCATAGAGACAAAAACATGCAAAACAATCCTCAGAACTCATAAGAGACAAAAACATACAAAACATTCATCAGAACCCATAGAGACAAAAACACAGAAAATAATCCTCAGAACCCATATAGAAAAAAACACACAAAGCAATCCTCAGAACCCATAGAGAAAAAAACACACAAAACAATCCTCAGATCCCATATAGACAAAAACACACAAAACAATCCTCAGAACTCATAAGAGACAAAAACACACAAAACAATCCTCAGATGCCATATAGACAAAAATACACAAAACAATCCTCAGAACTCATAAGAGACAAAAACACACAAAATAATCCTCAGAACTCATAAGAGACAAAAACATACAAAACAATCCTCAGAACTCATATAGACAAAAACATACAAAACAATCCTCAGAACCCATAGAAAAAAACCACACAAAACAATCCTCAGAACCCATAGAGAAAGAAACACACAAAGCAATCCTCAGAACCCATAGAGAAAAAAAACACACAAAGCAATCCTCAGAATCCATAGAGAAAAAAAACACACAAAACAATCCTCAGAACTCATAAGAGACAAAAACATACAAAACAATCCTCAGAACTGATATAGACAAAAACATACAAAAAAGACATCAAAGCTCATAGAGACAAAAACATGCAAAACAATCCTCAGAACCCATAGAGAAAAAACACACAAAACAATCCTGAAAACTCATATAGACAAAAACACACAAAACAGTCCTCAGAACCCATAGAGACAAAAACCCACAAAACAATCCTCAGAACACATAGAGACAAAAACACACAAAGCAATCCTCAGAACCCATAGAGACAAAAACACACAAAGCAATCCTCAGAACCCATAGAGACAAAAACACACAAAGCAATCCTCAGAACCCATAGGGAAAAAACACACAAAACAATCCTCAGAACCCATATAGACAAAAACACACAAAACAATCCTCAGAATCCATATAGACAAAAACACACATAACAATCCTCAGAACCCATATAGACAAAAACACACAAGGTAATTCTCAAAACCCTTAGAGAAAAAAACACACCAAGCAATCCTCAGAACCCATAGAGAAAAAAACACACAAAACAATCCTCAGAACCCATATAGACAAAAATACACAAAACAATCCTCAGAACTCATAAGAGACAAAAACACACAAAATAATCCTCAGAACTCATAAGAGACAAAAACATACAAAACAATCCTCAGAACTCATATAGACAAAAACATACAAAACAATCCTCAGAACCCATAGAAAAAAACCACACAAAACAATCCTCAGAACCCACAGAGAAAGAAACACACAAAGCAATCCTCAGAACCCATAGAGAAAAAAACACACAAAGCAATCCTCAGAATCCATAGAGAAAAAAACACACAAAACAATCCTCAGAACTCATAAGAGACAAAAACATACAAAACAATCCTCAGAACTGATATAGACAAAAACATACAAAAAAGACATCAAAGCTCATAGAGACAAAAACATGCAAAACAATCCTCAGAACCCATAGAGAAAAAACACACAAAACAATCCTGAAAACTCATATAGACAAAAACACACAAAACAGTCCTCAGAACCCATAGAGACAAAAACCCACAAAACAATCCTCAGAACACATAGAGACAAAAACACACAAAGCAATCCTCAGAACCCATAGAGACAAAAACACACAAAGCAATCCTCAGAATCCATAGAGACAAAAACACACAAAGCAATCCTCAGAACCCATAGGGAAAAAACACACAAAACAATCCTCAGAACCCATATAGACAAAAACACACAAACAATCCTCAGAATCCATATAGACAAAAACACACATAACAATCCTCAGAACCCATATAGACAAAAACACACAAGGTAATTCTCAGAACCCTTAGAGAAAAAAACACACCAAGCAATCCTCAGAACCCATAGAGAAAAAAACACACAAAACAATCCTCAGAACCCATATAGACAAAAATACACAAAACAATCCTCAGAACTCATAAGAGACAAAAACACACAAAATAATCCTCAGAACCCATATAGACGAAAACACACAAAACAATCCTCAGAACCCGTAGAGAAAAAAACACAAAACATTCATCAGAACCCATAGAGACAAAAACACACAAAATAATCCTCCGAACCCATAGAGAAAAACACACACAAAGCAATCCTCAGAACCCATAGAGAAAAAAACACACAAAGCAATCCCCAGAATCCATAGAGAAAAAAACACAAAACAATCCTCAGAACCCATAGAGACAAAAACATGCAAAACAATCCTCAGAACTCATAAGAGACAAAAACATACAAAACATTCATCAGAACCCATAGAGACAAAAACACAGAAAATAATCCTCAGAACCCATATAGAAAAAAACACACAAAGCAATCCTCAGAACCCATAGAGAAAAAAACACACAAAACAATCCTCAGATCCCATATAGACAAAAACACACAAAACAATCCTCAGAACTCATAAGAGACAAAAACACACAAAACAATCCTCAGATCCCATATAGACAAAAATACACAAAACAATCCTCAGAACTCATAAGAGACAAAAACACACAAAATAATCCTCAGAACCCATATAGACGAAAACACACAAAACAATCCTCAGAACCCATAGAGAAAAAAACACAAAACATTCATCAGAACCCATAGAGACAAAAACACACAAAATAATCCTCCGAACCCATAGAGAAAAACACACACAAAGCAATCCTCAGAACCCATAGAGAAAAAAACACACAAAGCAATCCCCAGAATCCATAGAGAAAAAAACACAAAACAATCCTCAGAACCCATATAGACAAAAACACACAAAACAATCCTCAGAATCCATATAGACAAAAACACACATAACAATCCTCAGAACCCATATAGACAAAAACACACAAGGTAATTCTCAGAACCCTTAGAGAAAAAAACACACCAAGCAATCCTCAGAACCCATAGAGAAAAAAACACACAAAACAATCCTCAGAACCCATATAGACAAAAATACACAAAACAATCCTCAGAACTCATAAGAGACAAAAACACACAAAATAATCCTCAGAACTCATAAGAGACAAAAACATACAAAACAATCCTCAGAACTCATATAGACAAAAACATACAAAACAATCCTCAGAACCCATAGAAAAAAACCACACAAAACAATCCTCAGAACCCACAGAGAAAGAAACACACAAAGCAATCCTCAGAACCCATAGAGAAAAAAACACACAAAGCAATCCTCAGAATCCATAGAGAAAAAAAACACAAAAAACAATCCTCAGAACTCATAAGAGACAAAAACATACAAAACAATCCTCAGAACTGATATAGACAAAAACATACAAAAAAGACATCAAAGCTCATAGAGACAAAAACATGCAAAACAATCCTCAGAACCCATAGAGAAAAAAACACACAAAACAATCCTGAAAACTCATATAGACAAAAACACACAAAACAGTCCTCAGAACCCATAGAGACAAAAACCCACAAAACAATCCTCAGAACACATAGAGACAAAAACACACAAAGCAATCCTCAGAACCCATAGAGACAAAAACACACAAAGCAATCCTCAGAACCCATAGAGACAAAAACACACAAAGCAATCCTCAGAACCCATAGGGAAAAAACACACAAAACAATCCTCAGAACCCATATAGACAAAAACACACAAACAATCCTCAGAATCCATATAGACAAAAACACACATAACAATCCTCAGAACCCATATAGACAAAAACACACAAGGTAATTCTCAGAACCCTTAGAGAAAAAAACACACCAAGCAATCCTCAGAACCCATAGAGAAAAAAACACACAAAACAATCCTCAGAACCCATATAGACAAAAATACACAAAACAATCCTCAGAACTCATAAGAGACAAAAACACACAAAATAATCCTCAGAACCCATATAGACGAAAACACACAAAACAATCCTCAGAACCCGTAGAGAAAAAAACACAAAACATTCATCAGAACCCATAGAGACAAAAACACACAAAATAATCCTCCGAACCCATAGAGAAAAACACACACAAAGCAATCCTCAGAACCCATAGAGAAAAAAACACACAAAGCAATCCCCAGAATCCATAGAGAAAAAAACACAAAACAATCCTCAGAACCCATAGAGACAAAAACATGCAAAACAATCCTCAGAACTCATAAGAGACAAAAACATACAAAACATTCATCAGAACCCATAGAGACAAAAACACAGAAAATAATCCTCAGAACCCATATAGAAAAAAACACACAAAGCAATCCTCAGAACCCATAGAGAAAAAAACACACAAAACAATCCTCAGATCCCATATAGACAAAAACACACAAAACAATCCTCAGAACTCATAAGAGACAAAAACACACAAAACAATCCTCAGATCCCATATAGACAAAAATACACAAAACAATCCTCAGAACTCATAAGAGACAAAAACACACAAAATAATCCTCAGAACCCATATAGACGAAAACACACAAAACAATCCTCAGAACCCATAGAGAAAAAAACACAAAACATTCATCAGAACCCATAGAGACAAAAACACACAAAATAATCCTCCGAACCCATAGAGAAAAACACACACAAAGCAATCCTCAGAACCCATAGAGAAAAAAACACACAAAGCAATCCCCAGAATCCATAGAGAAAAAAACACAAAACAATCCTCAGAACCCATATAGACAAAAACACACAAAACAATCCTCAGAATCCATATAGACAAAAACACACATAACAATCCTCAGAACCCATATAGACAAAAACACACAAGGTAATTCTCAGAACCCTTAGAGAAAAAAACACACCAAGCAATCCTCAGAACCCATAGAGAAAAAAACACACAAAACAATCCTCAGAACCCATATAGACAAAAATACACAAAACAATCCTCAGAACTCATAAGAGACAAAAACACACAAAATAATCCTCAGAACTCATAAGAGACAAAAACATACAAAACAATCCTCAGAACTCATATAGACAAAAACATACAAAACAATCCTCAGAACCCATAGAAAAAAACCACACAAAACAATCCTCAGAACCCACAGAGAAAGAAACACACAAAGCAATCCTCAGAACCCATAGAGAAAAAAACACACAAAGCAATCCTCAGAATCCATAGAGAAAAAAAACACACAAAACAATCCTCAGAACTCATAAGAGACAAAAACATACAAAACAATCCTCAGAACTGATATAGACAAAAACATACAAAAAAGACATCAAAGCTCATAGAGACAAAAACATGCAAAACAATCCTCAGAACCCATAGAGAAAAAAACACACAAAACAATCCTGAAAACTCATATAGACAAAAACACACAAAACAGTCCTCAGAACCCATAGAGACAAAAACCCACAAAACAATCCTCAGAACACATAGAGACAAAAACACACAAAGCAATCCTCAGAACCCATAGAGACAAAAACACACAAAGCAATCCTCAGAACCCATAGAGACAAAAACACACAAAGCAATCCTCAGAACCCATAGGGAAAAAACACACAAAACAATCCTCAGAACCCATATAGACAAAAACACACAAACAATCCTCAGAATCCATATAGACAAAAACACACATAACAATCCTCAGAACCCATATAGACAAAAACACACAAGGTAATTCTCAGAACCCTTAGAGAAAAAAACACACCAAGCAATCCTCAGAACCCATAGAGAAAAACACACACAAAACAATCCTCAGAACCCATATAGACAAAAATACACAAAACAATCCTCAGAACTCATAAGAGACAAAAACACACAAAATAATCCTCAGAACCCATATAGACGAAAACACACAAAACAATCCTCAGAACCCGTAGAGAAAAAAACACAAAACATTCATCAGAACCCATAGAGACAAAAACACACAAAATAATCCTCCGAACCCATAGAGAAAAACACACACAAAGCAATCCTCAGAACCCATAGAGAAAAAAACACACAAAGCAATCCCCAGAATCCATAGAGAAAAAAACACAAAACAATCCTCAGAACCCATAGAGACAAAAACATGCAAAACAATCCTCAGAACTCATAAGAGACAAAAACATACAAAACATTCATCAGAACCCATAGAGACAAAAACACAGAAAATAATCCTCAGAACCCATATAGAAAAAAACACACAAAGCAATCCTCAGAACCCATAGAGAAAAAAACACACAAAGCAATCCTCAGAACCCATATAGACAAAAACACACAAAACAATCCTCAGAACTCATAAGAGACAAAAACACACAAAACAATCCTCAGATCCCATATAGACAAAAATACACAAAACAATCCTCAGAACTCATAAGAGACAAAAACACACAAAATAATCCTCAGAACCCATATAGACGAAAACACACAAAACAATCCTCAGAACCCATAGAGAAAAAAACACAAAACATTCATCAGAACCCATAGAGACAAAAACACACAAAATAATCCTCCGAACCCATAGAGAAAAACACACACAAAGCAATCCTCAGAACCCATAGAGAAAAAAACACACAAAGCAATCCCCAGAATCCATAGAGAAAAAAACACAAAACAATCCTCAGAACCCATAGAGAAAAAAACACACAAAGCAATCCCCAGAATCCATAGAGAAAAAAACACAAAACAATACTCAGAACCCATAGAGACAAAAACATGCAAAACAATCCTCAGAACTCATAAGAGACAAAAACATACAAAACAATCCTCAGAACCCATAGAGACAAAAACACACAAAATAATCCTCAGAACTCATAAGAGACAAAAACATACAAAACAATCCTCAGAACTCATATAGACAAAAACATACAAAACAATCCTCAGAACCCATAGATAAAAACCACACAAAACAATCCTCAGAACCCACAGAGAAAGAAACACACAAAGCAATCCTCAGAACCCATAGAGAAAAAAACACACACAGCAATCCTCAGAATCCATAGAGAAAAAAAACATACAAAACAATCCTCAGAACCCATAGAGACAAAAACACACAAAATAATCCTCAGAACTCATAAGAGACAAAAACATACAAAACAATCCTCAGAACTGATATAGACAAAAACATACAAAAAAGACATCAACGCTCATAGAGACAAAAACATGCAAAACAATCCTCAGAACCCATAGAGAAAAAACACACAAAACAATCCTGAAAACTCATATAGACAAAAACCCACAAAACAGTCCTCAGAACCCATAGAGACAAAAACCCACAAAACAATCCTCAGAACACATAGAGACAAAAACACACAAAGCAATCCTCAGAACCCATAGAGACAAAAACACACAAAGCAATCCTCAGAACCCATAGGGAAAAAACACACAAAACAATCCTCAGAACACATATAGACAAAAACACACAAAACAATCCTCAGAATCCATATAGACAAAAACACACATAACAATCCTCAGAACCCATATAGACAAAAACACACAAGGCAATTCTCAGAACCCTTAGAGAAAAAAACACACCAAGCAATCCTCAGAACCCATAGAGAAAAAAACACACAAACCAATCCTCAGAACCCATATAGACAAAAATACACAAAACAATCCTCAGAACTCATAAGAGACAAAAACATACAAAATAATACTCAGAACCCATAGAGAAAAAAACACACAAAGCAATCCTCAGAACCCATAGAGAAAAAAACACACAAAGCAATCCCCAGAATCCATAGAGAAAAAAACACAAAACAATCCTCAGAACCCATAGAGACAAAAACATGCAAAACAATCCTCAGAACTCATAAGAGACAAAAACATACAAAACAATCCTCAGAACCCATAGAGAAAAAAACACACAAAATAATCCTCAGAACCCATAGAGACAAAAACACACAAAACAATCCTCAGAACTCATATAGACAAAAACATACAAAACAATCCTCAGAACCCATAGAGAAAAAAACACACAAAATAATCCTCAGAACTCATAAGAGACAAAAACATACAAAACAATCCTCAGAACTCATATAGACAAAAACATACAAAACAATCCTCAGAACCCATAGAAAAAAAAACCACACAAAACAATCCTCAGAACCCACAGAGAAAAAAAACACACAAAGCAATCCTCAGAACCCATAGAGAAAAAAACACATAAAGCAATCCTCAGAATCCATAGAGAAAAAAAACACTCAAAACAATCCTCAGAATCCATAGAGACAAAAATATGCAAAACAATCCTCAGAACTCATAAGAGACAAAAACAAACAAAACAATCCTCAGAACTCATATAGACAAAAACATACAAAAAAAACATCAAAGCTCATAGAGACAAAAACATGCAAAACAATCCATAGAACCCATAGAGAAAAAACACACAAAACAATCCTGAAAACTCATATAGACAAAAACACACAAAACAGTCCTCAGAACCCATAGAGACAAAAACCCACAAAACAATCCTCAGAACCCATAGAGACAAAAACACACAAAGCAATCCTCAGAACCCATAGAGACAAAAACACACAAAGCAATCCTCAGAACCCATAGGGAAAAAAACACACAAAACAATCCTCAGATCCCATATAGACAAAAACACACAAAACAATCCTCAGAATCCATATAGACAAAAACACACAAAACAATCCTCAGAACCCATATAGACAAAAACACACAAGGCAATCCTCAGAACCCATAGAGAAAAAAACACACCAAGCAATCCTCAGAACCCATAGAGAAAAAAACACACAAAACAATCCTCAGAACCCATATAGACAAAAATACACAAAGCAATCCTCAGAACTCATAAGAGACAAAAACACACAAAATAATCCTCAGAACCCATATAGACGAAAACACACAAAACAATCCTCAGAACACATTGAGAAAAAAACACAAAACATTCATCAGAACCCATAGAGACAAAACACAGAAAATAATCCTCAGAACCCATATAAAAAAAAACACACAAAGCAATCCTCAGAACCCATAGAGAAAAAAACACACAAAGCAATCCCCATAATCCATAGAGAAAAAAACACAAAACAATCCTCAGAACCCATAGAGACAAAAACATGCAAAACAATCCTCAGAACTCATAAGAGACAAAAACATACAAAACAATCCTCAGAACCCATAGAGACAAAAACACACAAAATAATCCTCAGAACTCATAAGAGACAAAAACATACAAACAATCCTCAGAACTCATATAGACAAAAACATACAAAACAATCCTCAGAACCCATAGAAAAAAAACCACAAAAAACAATCCTCAGATCCCATATAGACAAAAACACACAAAACAATCCTCAGAATCCATATAGACAAAAACACACAAAACAATCCTCAGAACCCATATAGACAAAAACACACAAGGCAATCCTCAGAACCCATAGAGAAAAAAACACACCAAGCAATCCTCAGAACCCATAGAGAAAAAAACACACAAAACAATCCTCAGAACCCATATAGACAAAAATACACAAAGCAATCCTCAGAACTCATAAGAGACAAAAACACACAAAATAATCCTCAGAACCCATATAGACGAAAACACACAAAACAATCCTCAGAACACATTGAGAAAAAAACACAAAACATTCATCAGAACCCATAGAGACAAAACACAGAAAATAATCCTCAGAACCCATATAAAAAAAAACCACACAAAGCAATCCTCAGAACCCATAGAGAAAAAAACACACAAAGCAATCCCCATAATCCATAGAGAAAAAAACACAAAACAATCCTCAGAACCCATAGAGACAAAAACATGCAAAACAATCCTCAGAACTCATAAGAGACAAAAACATACAAAACAATCCTCAGAACCCATAGAGACAAAAACACACAAAATAATCCTCAGAACTCATAAGAGACAAAAACATACAAACAATCCTCAGAACTCATATAGACAAAAACATACAAAACAATCCTCAGAACCCATAGAAAAAAAACCACAAAAAACAATCCTCAGAACCCACAGAGAAAACAACACACAAAGCAATCCTCAGAACCCATAGAGAAAAAAACACACAAAGCAATCCTCCGAATCCATAGAGAAAAAAAACACACAAAACAATCCTCAGAACCCATAGAGACAAAAACATGCAAAACAATCCTCAGAACTAATGAAACAAAAAAATATAAAACAATCCTCAGAACCCATAGAGACAAAAACACACAAAATAATCCTCAGAACTCATATAGACAAAAACATACAAGAAAAACATCAAAGCTCATAGAGACAAAAACATGCAAAACAATCCTCCGAACCCATAGAGAAAAAACACACAAAACAATCCTCAGAACCCATAGAGACAAAAACATGCAAAACAATCCTCAGAACTGATATAGAAAAAAACATACAAAACAATCCTCAGAACCCATATAGACAAAACACACAAAACAATCCTCAGAACTCATAGAGACAAAAACACACACAACAATCCACAGAACCCATAGAGACAAAAACATACAAAACAATCCTCAGAACTCATAGAGACAAAAACACACAAAACAATCCTCAGAACTCATAGAGACAAAAACATACAAAACAATCCTCAGAACTCATAGAGACAAAAACACACAAAATAATCATCAGAACCCATAGAGAAAAAAACACACAAAACAATCCTCAGAACCCATAGAGACAAAAACCACAAAACAATCCTCAGAACCCATAAAGACAAAAACACAAAGCAATCCTCAGAACCCATAGGGAAAAAACACACAAAACAATCCTCAGAACCCATATAGACAATAACACACAAAACAATCCTCAGAATCCATATAGACAAAAACACACATAGCAATCCTCAGAACCCATATAGACAAAAACACACAAGGTAATTCTCAGAACCCTTAGAGAAAAAAACACACCAAGCAATCCTCAGAACCCATAGAGAAAAAAACACACAAAACAATCCTCAGAACCCATATAGACAAAAATACAAAAAACAATCCTCAGAACTCATAAGAGACAAAAACACACAAAATAATCCTCAGAACCCATATAGACGAAAACACACAAAACAATCCTCAGAACCCATAGAGAAAAAAACACAAAACATTCATCAGAACCCATAGAGACAAAAACACACAAAATAATCCTCCGAACCCATAGAGAAAAACACACACAAAGCAATCCTCAGAACCCATAGAGAAAAAAACACAAAACAATCCTCAGAACCCATAGAGACAAAAACATGCAAAACAATCCTCAGAACTCATAAGAGACAAAAACATACAAAACATTCATCAGAACCCATAGAGACAAAAACACAGAAAATAATCCTCAGAACCCATATAGAAAAAAACACACAAAGCAATCCTCAGAACCCATAGAGAAAAAAACACACAAAACAATCCTCAGATCCTATATAGACAAAAACACACAAAACAATCCTCAGAACCCATATAGACAAAAATACACAAAACAATCCTCAGAACTCATAAGAGACAAAAACACACAAAATAATCCTCAGAACCCATATAGACGAAAACACACAAAGCAATCCTCAGAACCCATAGAGAAAAAAACACAAAACATTCATCAGAACCCATAGAGACAAAAACACACAAAATAATCCTCCGAACCCATAGAGAAAAACACACACAAAGCAATCCTCAGAACCCATAGAGAAAAAAACACAAAACAATCCTCAGAACCCATAGAGACAAAAACATGCAAAACAATCCTCAGAACTCATAAGAGACAAAAACATACAAAACATTCATCAGAACCCATAGAGACAAAAACACAGAAAATAATCCTCAGAACCCATATAGAAAAAAACACACAAAGCAATCCTCAGAACCCATAGAGAAAAAAACACACAAAACAATCCTCAGATCCCATATAGACAAAAACACACAAAACTATCCTCAGAACCCATATAGACAAAAATACACAAAACAATCCTCAGAACTCATAAGAGACAAAAACACACAAAATAATCCTCAGAACCCATATAGACGAAAACACACAAAGCAATCCTCAGAACCCATAGAGAAAAAAACACAAAACATTCATCAGAACCCATAGAGACAAAAACACACAAAATAATCCTCAGAACCCATAGAGAAAAAAACACACAAAACAATCCTCAGAACCCATAGAGAAAAAAACACACAAAGCAATCCCCAGAATCCATAGAGAAAAAAACACAAAACAATACTCAGAACCCATAGAGACAAAAACATGCAAAACAATCCTCAGAACTCATAAGAGACAAAAACATACAAAACAATCCTCAGAACCCATAGAGACAAAAACACACAAAATAATCCTCAGAACTCATAAGAGACAAAAACATACAAAACAATCCTCAGAACTCATATAGACAAAAACATACAAAACAATCCTCAGAACCCATAGATAAAAACCACACAAAACAATCCTCAGAACCCACAGAGAAAGAAACACACAAAGCAATCCTCAGAACCCATAGAGAAAAAAACACACACAGCAATCCTCAGAATCCATAGAGAAAAAAAACACACAAAACAATCCTCAGAACCCATAGAGACAAAAACACACAAAATAATCCTCAGACTCATAAGAGACAAAAACATACAAACCAATCCTCAGAACTGATATAGACAAAAACATACAAAAAAGACATCAACGCTCATAGAGACAAAAACATGCAAAACAATCCTCAGAACCCATAGAGAAAAAACACACAAAACAATCCTGAAAACTCATATAGACAAAAACACACAAAACAGTCCTCAGAACCCATAGAGACAAAAACCCACAAAACAATCCTCAGAACACATAGAGACAAAAACACACAAAGCAATCCTCAGAACCCATAGAGACAAAAACACACAAAGCAATCCTCAGAACCCATAGGGAAAAAACACACAAAACAATCCTCAGAACACATATAGACAAAAACACACAAAACAATCCTCAGAATCCATATAGACAAAAACACACATAACAATCCTCAGAACCCATATAGACAAAAACACACAAGGCAATTCTCAGAACCCTTAGAGAAAAAAACACACCAAGCAATCCTCAGAACCCATAGAGAAAAAAACACACAAACCAATCCTCAGAACCCATATAGACAAAAATACACAAAACAATCCTCAGAACTCATAAGAGACAAAAACATACAAAATAATACTCAGAACCCATAGAGAAAAAAACACACAAAGCAATCCTCAGAACCCATAGAGAAAAAAACACACAAAGCAATCCCCAGAATCCATAGAGAAAAAAACACAAAACAATCCTCAGAACCCATAGAGACAAAAACATGCAAAACAATCCTCAGAACTCATAAGAGACAAAAACATACAAAACAATCCTCAGAACCCATAGAGAAAAAAACACACAAAATAATCCTCAGAACCCATAGAGACAAAAACACACAAAACAATCCTCAGAACTCATATAGACAAAAACATACAAAACAATCCTCAGAACCCATAGAGAAAAAAACACACAAAATAATCCTCAGAACTCATAAGAGACAAAAACATACAAAACAATCCTCAGAACTCATATAGACAAAAACATACAAAACAATCCTCAGAACCCATAGAAAAAAAAACCACACAAAACAATCCTCAGAACCCACAGAGAAAAAAAACACACAAAGCAATCCTCAGAACCCATAGAGAAAAAAACACACAAAGCAATCCTCAGAATCCATAGAGAAAAAAAACACTCAAAACAATCCTCAGAATCCATAGAGACAAAAATATGCAAAACAATCCTCAGAACTCATATGAGACAAAAACAAACAAAACAATCCTCAGAACTCATATAGACAAAAACATACAAAAAAACATCAAAGTTCATAGGGACAAAAACATGCAAAACAATCCATAGAACCCATAGAGAAAAAACACACAAAACAATCCTGAAAACTCATATAGACAAAAACACACAAAACAGTCCTCAGAACCCATAGAGACAAAAACCCACAAAACAATCCTCAGAACCCATAGAGACAAAAACACACAAAGCAATCCTCAGAACCCATAGAGACAAAAACACACAAAGCAATCCTCAGAACCCATAGGGAAAAAAACACACAAAACAATCCTCAGATCCCATATAGACAAAAACACACAAAGCAATCCTCAGAATCCATATAGACAAAAACACACAAAACAATCCTCAGAACCCATATAGACAAAAACACACAAGGCAATCCTCAGAACCCATAGAGAAAAAAACACACCAAGCAATCCTCAGAACCCATAGAGAAAAAAACACACAAAACAATCCTCAGAACCCATATAGACAAAAATACACAAAGCAATCCTCAGAACTCCTAAGAGACAAAAACACACAAAATAATCCTCAGAACCCATATAGACGAAAACACACAAAACAATCCTCAGAACACATTGAGAAAAAAACACAAAACATTCATCAGAACCCATAGAGACAAAACACAGAAAATAATCCTCAGAACCCATATAAAAAAAAACACACAAAGCAATCCTCAGAACCCATAGAGAAAAAAACACACAAAGCAATCCCCAGAATCCATAGAGAAAAAAACACAAAACAATCCTCAGAACCCATAGAGACAAAAACATGCAAAACAATCCTCAGAACTCATAAGAGACAAAAACATACAAAACAATCCTCAGAACCCATAGAGACAAAAACACACAAAATAATCCTCAGAACTCATAAGAGACAAAAACATACAAACAATCCTCAGAACTCATATAGACAAAAACATACAAAACAATCCTCAGAACCCATAGAAAACAAACCACAAAAAACAATCCTCAGAACCCACAGAGAAAACAACACACAAAGCAATCCTCAGAACCCATAGAGAAAAAAACACACAAAGCAATCCTCCGAATCCATAGAGAAAAAAAACACACAAAACAATCCTCAGAACCCATAGAGACAAAAACATGCAAAACAATCCTCAGAACTAATGAAACAAAAAAATATAAAACAATCCTCAGAACCAATAGAGACAAAAACACACAAAATAATCCTCAGAACTCATATAGACAAAAACATACAAGAAAAACATCAAAGCTCATAGAGACAAAAACATGCAAAACAATCCTCCGAACCCATAGAGAAAAAACACACAAAACAATCCTCAGATCCCATAGAGACAAAAACATGCAAAACAATCCTCAGAACTGATATAGAAAAAAACATACAAAACAATCCTCAGAACCCATATAGACAAAACACACAAAACAATCCTCAGAACTCATAGAGACAAAAACACACACAACAATCCACAGAACCCATAGAGACAAAAACATACAAAACAATCCTCAGAACTCATAGAGACAAAAACACACAAAACAATCCTCAGAACTCATAGAGACAAAAACATACAAAACAATCCTCAGAACTCATAGAGACAAAAACACACAAAATAATCATCAGAACCCATAGAGAAAAAAACACACAAAACAATCCTCAGAACCCATAGAGACAAAAACCACAAAACAATCCTCAGAACCCATAAAGACAAAAACACAAAGCAATCCTCAAAACCGATAGAGACAAAAACACACAAAGCAATCCTCAGAACCCATATAGACAAAAACACACAAAACAATCCTCAGAATCCATATAGACAAAAACACACAAAACAATCCTCAGAACCCATATAGACAAAAAACACACAAGGCAATCCTCAGAACCCATAGAGAAAAAAACACACCAAGCAATCCTCAGAACCCATAGAGAAAAAAACACACAAAACAATCCTCAGAACCCATATAGACAAAAATACACAAAACAATCCTCAGAACTCATAAGAGACAAAAACACACAAAATAATCCTCAGAACCCATATAGACGAAAACACACAAAACAATCCTCAGAACCCATAGAGAAAAAAACACACCAAGCAATCCTCAGAACCCATAGAGAAAAAAACACACAAAACAATCCTCAGAACCCATATAGACAAAAACACACAAAACAATCCTCAGAACTCATAAGAGACAAAAACATACAAAACAATCCTCAGAACCCATAGAGACAAAAACACACAAAATAATCCTCAGAACTCATAAGAGAGAAAACATACAAAACAATCCCCAGAGCTCATATAGACAAAAACATACAAAGCAATCCTCAGAACCCATAGAAAAAAAAACCACACAAAACAATCCTCAGAACCCACAGAGAAAAACACACACAAAGCAATCCTCAGAACCCATAGAGAAAAAAACACACAAAGCAATCCTCAGAATCCATAGAGAAAAAAAACACACAAAACAATCCTCAGAACTCATAAGAGAAAAAAACACACAAAACAATCCTCAGAACTCATATAGACAAAAACATACAAAAAAACATCAAAGCTCATAGAGACAAAAACATGCAAAACAATCCTCAGAACCCATAGAGAAAAAACACACAAAACAATCCTCAGAACCCATAGAGACAAAAACACACAAAGCAATCCTCAGAACCCATAGGGAAAAAAACACACAAAACAATCCTCAGAACCCATATAGACAAAAACACACAAAACAATCCTCAGAATCCATATAGACAAAAACACACAAAACAATATTCAGAACCCATATAGACAAAAACACACATGGCAATCCTCAGAACCCATAGAGAAAAAAACACACCAAGCAATCCTCAGAACCCATAGAGAAAAAAACACACAAAACAATCCTCAGAACCCATATAGACAAAAATACACAAAACAATCCTCAGAACTCATAACAGACAAAAACACACAAAATAATCCTCAGAACCCATATAGACGAAAACACACAAAACAATCCTCAGAACCCATAGAGAAAAAAACACAAAACATTCATCAGAACCCATAGAGACAAAAACACACAAAATAATCCTCAGAACCCAGAGAGAAAAAAACACACAAAGCAATCCTCAGAACCCATAGAGAAAAAAACACACAAAGCAATCCCCAGAATCCATAGAGAAAAAAACACAAAACATTCCTCAGAACCCATAGAGACAAAAACATGCAAAACAATCCTCAGAACTCATAAGAGACAAAAACATACAAAACAATCCTCAGAACTCATAAGAGAGAAAACATACAAAACAATCCTCAGAGCTCATATAGACAAAAACATACAAAGCAATCCTCAGAACCCATAGAAAAAAAAACCACACAAAACAATCCTCAGAACCCACAGAGAAAAAAACACACAAAGCAATCCTCAGAACCCATAGAGAAAAAAACACACAAAGCAATCCTCAGAATCCATAGAGAAAAAAAACACATAAAGCAATCCTCCGAATCCATAGAGAAAAAAAACACACAAAACAATCCTCAGAACCCATAGAGACAAAAACATGCAAAACAATCCTCAGAACTAATGAAACAAAAAAATATAAAACAATCCTCAGAACCCATAGAGACAAAAACACACAAAATAATCCTCAGAACTCATATAGACAAAAACATACAAGAAAAACATCAAAGCTCATAGAGACAAAAACATGCAAAACAATCCTCCGAACCCATAGAGAAAAAACACACAAAACAATCCTCAGATCCCATAGAGACAAAAACATGCAAAACAATCCTCAGAACTGATATAGAAAAAAACATACAAAACAATCCTCAGAACCCATATAGACAAAACACACAAAACAATCCTCAGAACTCATAGAGACAAAAACACACACAACAATCCACAGAACCCATAGAGACAAAAACATACAAAACAATCCTCAGAACTCATAGAGACAAAAACACACAAAACAATCCTCAGAACTCATAGAGACAAAAACATACAAAACAATCCTCAGAACTCATAGAGACAAAAACACACAAAATAATCATCAGAACCCATAGAGAAAAAAACACACAAAACAATCCTCAGAACCCATAGAGACAAAAACCACAAAACAATCCTCAGAACCCATAAAGACAAAAACACAAAGCAATCCTCAAAACCGATAGAGACAAAAACACACAAAGCAATCCTCAGAACCCATATAGACAAAAACACACAAAACAATCCTCAGAATCCATATAGACAAAAACACACAAAACAATCCTCAGAACCCATATAGACAAAAAACACACAAGGCAATCCTCAGAACCCATAGAGAAAAAAACACACCAAGCAATCCTCAGAACCCATAGAGAAAAAAACACACAAAACAATCCTCAGAACCCATATAGACAAAAATACACAAAACAATCCTCAGAACTCATAAGAGACAAAAACACACAAAATAATCCTCAGAACCCATATAGACGAAAACACACAAAACAATCCTCAGAACCCATAGAGAAAAAAACACACCAAGCAATCCTCAGAACCCATAGAGAAAAAAACACACAAAACAATCCTCAGAACCCATATAGACAAAAACACACAAAACAATCCTCAGAACTCATAAGAGACAAAAACATACAAAACAATCCTCAGAACCCATAGAGACAAAAACACACAAAATAATCCTCAGAACTCATAAGAGAGAAAACATACAAAACAATCCCCAGAGCTCATATAGACAAAAACATACAAAGCAATCCTCAGAACTCATAAGAGAGAAAACATACAAAACAATCCCCAGAGCTCATATAGACAAAAACATACAAAGCAATCCTCAGAACCCATAGAAAAAAAAACCACACAAAACAATCCTCAGAACCCACAGAGAAAAACACACACAAAGCAATCCTCAGAACCCATAGAGAAAAAAACACACAAAGCAATCCTCAGAATCCATAGAGAAAAAAAACACACAAAACAATCCTCAGAACTCATAAGAGAAAAAAACACACAAAACAATCCTCAGAACTCATATAGACAAAAACATACAAAAAAACATCAAAGCTCATAGAGACAAAAACATGCAAAACAATCCTCAGAACCCATAGAGAAAAAACACACAAAACAATCCTCAGAACCCATAGAGACAAAAACACACAAAGCAATCCTCAGAACCCATAGGGAAAAAAACACACAAAACAATCCTCAGAACCCATATAGACAAAAACACACAAAACAATCCTCAGAATCCATATAGACAAAAACACACAAAACAATATTCAGAACCCATATAGACAAAAACACACAAGGCAATCCTCAGAACCCATAGAGAAAAAAACACACCAAGCAATCCTCAGAACCCATAGAGAAAAAAACACACAAAACAATCCTCAGAACCCATATAGACAAAAATACACAAAACAATCCTCAGAACTCATAACAGACAAAAACACACAAAATAATCCTCAGAACCCATATAGACGAAAACACACAAAACAATCCTCAGAACCCATAGAGAAAAAAACACAAAACATTCATCAGAACCCATAGAGACAAAAACACACAAAATAATCCTCAGAACCCAGAGAGAAAAAAACACACAAAGCAATCCTCAGAACCCATAGAGAAAAAAACACACAAAGCAATCCCCAGAATCCATAGAGAAAAAAACACAAAACATTCCTCAGAACCCATAGAGACAAAAACATGCAAAACAATCCTCAGAACTCATAAGAGACAAAAACATACAAAACAATCCTCAGAACTCATAAGAGAGAAAACATACAAAACAATCCTCAGAGCTCATATAGACAAAAACATACAAAGCAATCCTCAGAACCCATAGAA
Organism: Bathymodiolus brooksi; assembly: GCA_963680875.1. NCBI lineage: Eukaryota > Metazoa > Mollusca > Bivalvia > Mytilida > Modiolidae > Bathymodiolus > Bathymodiolus brooksi. Next base: position 127,773,059 of record OY804579.1, on the reverse strand, counting down.
AAAAAAACCACACAAAACAATCCTCAGAACCCACAGAGAAAAAAACACACAAAGCAATCCTCAGAACCCATAGAGAAAAAAACACACAAAGCAATCCTCAGAACCCATAGAGAAAAAAACACACAAAACAATCCTCAGAACCCATAGAGACAAAAACCACAAAACAATCCTCAGAACCCATAAAGACAAAAACACAAAGCAATCCTCAAAACCGATAGAGACAAAAACACACAAAGCAATCCTCAGAACCCATATAGACAAAAACACACAAAACAATCCTCAGAATCCATATAGACAAAAACACACAAAACAATCCTCAGAACCCATATAGACAAAAAACACACAAGGCAATCCTCAGAACCCATAGAGAAAAAAACACACCAAGCAATCCTCAGAACCCATAGAGAAAAAAACACACAAAACAATCCTCAGAACCCATATAGACAAAAATACACAAAACAATCCTCAGAACTCATAAGAGACAAAAACACACAAAATAATCCTCAGAACCCATATAGACGAAAACACACAAAACAATCCTCAGAACCCATAGAGAAAAAAACACACCAAGCAATCCTCAGAACCCATAGAGAAAAAAACACACAAAACAATCCTCAGAACCCATATAGACAAAAACACACAAAACAATCCTCAGAACTCATAAGAGACAAAAACATACAAAACAATCCTCAGAACCCATAGAGACAAAAACACACAAAATAATCCTCAGAACTCATAAGAGAGAAAACATACAAAACAATCCCCAGAGCTCATATAGACAAAAACATACAAAGCAATCCTCAGAACCCATAGAAAAAAAAACCACACAAAACAATCCTCAGAACCCACAGAGAAAAACACACACAAAGCAATCCTCAGAACCCATAGAGAAAAAAACACACAAAGCAATCCTCAGAATCCATAGAGAAAAAAAACACACAAAACAATCCTCAGAACTCATAAGAGAAAAAAACACACAAAACAATCCTCAGAACTCATATAGACAAAAACATACAAAAAAACATCAAAGCTCATAGAGACAAAAACATGCAAAACAATCCTCAGAACCCATAGAGAAAAAACACACAAAACAATCCTCAGAACCCATAGAGACAAAAACACACAAAGCAATCCTCAGAACCCATAGGGAAAAAAACACACAAAACAATCCTCAGAACCCATATAGACAAAAACACACAAAACAATCCTCAGAATCCATATAGACAAAAACACACAAAACAATATTCAGAACCCATATAGACAAAAACACACATGGCAATCCTCAGAACCCATAGAGAAAAAAACACACCAAGCAATCCTCAGAACCCATAGAGAAAAAAACACACAAAACAATCCTCAGAACCCATATAGACAAAAATACACAAAACAATCCTCAGAACTCATAACAGACAAAAACACACAAAATAATCCTCAGAACCCATATAGACGAAAACACACAAAACAATCCTCAGAACCCATAGAGAAAAAAACACAAAACATTCATCAGAACCCATAGAGACAAAAACACACAAAATAATCCTCAGAACCCAGAGAGAAAAAAACACACAAAGCAATCCTCAGAACCCATAGAGAAAAAAACACACAAAGCAATCCCCAGAATCCATAGAGAAAAAAACACAAAACATTCCTCAGAACCCATAGAGACAAAAACATGCAAAACAATCCTCAGAACTCATAAGAGACAAAAACATACAAAACAATCCTCAGAACTCATAAGAGAGAAAACATACAAAACAATCCTCAGAGCTCATATAGACAAAAACATACAAAGCAATCCTCAGAACCCATAGAAAAAAAAACCACACAAAACAATCCTCAGAACCCACAGAGAAAAAAACACACAAAGCAATCCTCAGAACCCATAGAGAAAAAAACACACAAAGCAATCCTCAGAATCCATAGAGAAAAAAAACACATAAAGCAATCCTCCGAATCCATAGAGAAAAAAAACACACAAAACAATCCTCAGAACCCATAGAGACAAAAACATGCAAAACAATCCTCAGAACTAATGAAACAAAAAAATATAAAACAATCCTCAGAACCCATAGAGACAAAAACACACAAAATAATACTCAGAACTCATATAGACAAAAACATACAAGAAAAACATCAAAGCTCATAGAGACAAAAACATGCAAAACAATCCTCCGAACCCATAGAGAAAAAACACACAAAACAATCCTCAGATCCCATAGAGACAAAAACATGCAAAACAATCCTCAGAACTGATATAGAAAAAAACATACAAAACAATCCTCAGAACCCATATAGACAAAACACACAAAACAATCCTCAGAACTCATAGAGACAAAAACACACACAACAATCCACAGAACCCATAGAGACAAAAACATACAAAACAATCCTCAGAACTCATAGAGACAAAAACACACAAAACAATCCTCAGAACTCATAGAGACAAAAACATACAAAACAATCCTCAGAACTCATAGAGACAAAAACACACAAAATAATCATCAGAACTCATAGAGAAAAAAACACACAAAACAATCCTCAGAACCCATAGAGACAAAAACCACAAAACAATCCTCAGAACCCATAAAGACAAAAACACAAAGCAATCCTCAAAACCGATAGAGACAAAAACACACAAAGCAATCCTCAGAACCCATATAGACAAAAACACACAAAACAATCCTCAGAATCCATATAGACAAAAACACACAAAACAATCCTCAGAACCCATATAGACAAAAAACACACAAGGCAATCCTCAGAACCCATAGAGAAAAAAACACACCAAGCAATCCTCAGAACCCATAGAGAAAAAAACACACAAAACAATCCTCAGAACCCATATAGACAAAAATACACAAAACAATCCTCAGAACTCATAAGAGACAAAAACACACAAAATAATCCTCAGAACCCATATAGACGAAAACACACAAAACAATCCTCAGAACCCATAGAGAAAAAAACACACCAAGCAATCCTCAGAACCCATAGAGAAAAAAACACACAAAACAATCCTCAGAACCCATATAGACAAAAACACACAAAACAATCCTCAGAACTCATAAGAGACAAAAACATACAAAACAATCCTCAGAACCCATAGAGACAAAAACACACAAAATAATCCTCAGAACTCATAAGAGAGAAAACATACAAAACAATCCCCAGAGCTCATATAGACAAAAACATACAAAGCAATCCTCAGAACTCATAAGAGAGAAAACATACAAAACAATCCCCAGAGCTCATATAGACAAAAACATACAAAGCAATCCTCAGAACCCATAGAAAAAAAAACCACACAAAACAATCCTCAGAACCCACAGAGAAAAACACACACAAAGCAATCCTCAGAACCCATAGAGAAAAAAACACACAAAGCAATCCTCAGAATCCATAGAGAAAAAAAACACACAAAACAATCCTCAGAACTCATAAGAGAAAAAAACACACAAAACAATCCTCAGAACTCATATAGACAAAAACATACAAAAAAACATCAAAGCTCATAGAGACAAAAACATGCAAAACAATCCTCAGAACCCATAGAGAAAAAACACACAAAACAATCCTCAGAACCCATAGAGACAAAAACACACAAAGCAATCCTCAGAACCCATAGGGAAAAAAACACACAAAACAATCCTCAGAACCCATATAGACAAAAACACACAAAACAATCCTCAGAATCCATATAGACAAAAACACACAAAACAATATTCAGAACCCATATAGACAAAAACACACAAGGCAATCCTCAGAACCCATAGAGAAAAAAACACACCAAGCAATCCTCAGAACCCATAGAGAAAAAAACACACAAAACAATCCTCAGAACCCATATAGACAAAAATACACAAAACAATCCTCAGAACTCATAACAGACAAAAACACACAAAATAATCCTCAGAACCCATATAGACGAAAACACACAAAACAATCCTCAGAACCCATAGAGAAAAAAACACAAAACATTCATCAGAACCCATAGAGACAAAAACACACAAAATAATCCTCAGAACCCAGAGAGAAAAAAACACACAAAGCAATCCTCAGAACCCATAGAGAAAAAAACACACAAAGCAATCCCCAGAATCCATAGAGAAAAAAACACAAAACATTCCTCAGAACCCATAGAGACAAAAACATGCAAAACAATCCTCAGAACTCATAAGAGACAAAAACATACAAAACAATCCTCAGAACTCATAAGAGAGAAAACATACAAAACAATCCTCAGAGCTCATATAGACAAAAACATACAAAGCAATCCTCAGAACCCATAGAAAAAAAAACCACACAAAACAATCCTCAGAACCCACAGAGAAAAAAACACACAAAGCAATCCTCAGAACTCATATAGACAAAAACATACAAAAAAACATCAAAGCTCATAGAGACAAAAACATGCAAAACAATCCTCAGAACCCATAGAGAAAAAACACACAAAACAATCCTCAGAACCCATAGAGACAAAAACACACAAAGCAATCCTCAGAACCCATAGGGAAAAAAACACACAAAACAATCCTCAGAACCCATATAGACAAAAACACACAAAACAATCCTCAGAATCCATATAGACAAAAACACACAAAACAATCTTCAGAACCCATATAGACAAAAACACACAAGGCAATCCTCAGAACCCATAGAGAAAAAATCACACCAAGCAATCCTCAGAACCCATAGAGAAAAAAACATACAAAACAATCCTCAGAACCCATATAGACAAAAATACACAAAACAATCCTCAGAACTCATAAGAGACAAAAACACACAAAATAATCCTCAGAACCCATATAGACGAAAACACACAAAACAATCCTCGGAACCCATAGAGAAAAAAACACAAAACATTCATCAGAACCCATAGAGACAAAAACACAGAAAATAATCCTCAGAACCCATATAGAAAAAAACACACAAAGCAATCCTCAGAACCCATAGAGAAAAAAACACACAAAGCAATCCCCAGAATCCATAGAGAAAAAAACACAAAACAATCCTCAGAACCCATAGAGACAAAAACATGCAAAACAATCCTCAGAACTCATAAGAGACAAAAACATACAAAACAATCCTCAGAAACCATAGAGAAAAAAACATGCAAAACAATCCTCAGAACTCATGAGACAAAAACATACAAAACAATCCTCATAACCCATAGAGACAAAAACAAACAAAATATTCCTCAGAACTCATAAGAGACAAAAACATACAAAACAATCCTCAGAACTCATATAGACAAAAACATACAAAAAAAAGCTCATAGAGAAAAAAACATGCAAAACAATCCTCAGAACCCATAGAGAAAAAACACACAAAACAATCCTCAGAACCCATAGAGACAAAAATACACAAAACAATCCTCAGAACTCATAAGAGACAAAAACACACAAAATAATCCTCAGAACCCATATAGACGAAAACACACAAAACAATCCTCGGAACCCATAGAGAAAAAAACACAAAACATTCATCAGAACCCATAGAGACAAAAACACAGAAAATAATCCTCAGAACCCATATAGAAAAAAACACACAAAGCAATCCTCAGAACCCATAGAGAAAAAAACACACAAAGCAATCCCCAGAATCCATAGAGAAAAAAACACAAAACAATCCTCAGAACCCATAGAGAAAAAAACATGCAAAACAATCCTCAGAACTCATATAGACACAAACATACAAAACAATCCTCAGAACTCATAGAGACAAAAACATACAAAGCAATCCTCAGAACCCATAGAGACAAAAACATACAAAACAATCCTCAGAACCCATATAGACAAAAACATACAAAACAATCCTCAGAACTCATATAGACAAAAACATACAAAGCAATCCTCAGAACCCATATAGACAAAAACACACAAAACAATCCTCAGAACTCATAGAGACAAAAACACACACAACAATCCACAGAACCCATAGAGACAAAAACATACAAAACAATCCTCAGAACCCATATAGACAAAAACATACAAAGCAATCCTCAGAACCCATAGAGACAAAAACATACAAAACAATCCTCAGAACCCATATAGACAAAAACATACAAAACAATCCTCAGAACTCATATAGACAAAAACATACAAAGCAATCCTCAGAACCCATATAGACAAAAACACACAAAACAATCCTCAGAACTCATAGAGACAAAAACACACACAACAATCCACAGAACCCATAGAGACAAAAACATACAAAACAATCCTCAGAACTCATAGAGACAAAAACACAAAAAACAATCCTCAGAACTCATAGAGACAAAAACATACAAAACAATCCTCAGAACTCATAGAGACAAAAACACACAAAATAATCATCAGAACCCATAGAGAAAAAAACACACAAAACAATCCTCAGAACCCATAGAGACAAAAACAAACAAAACAATCCTCAGAACCCATAGAGACAAAAACACACAAAGCAATCCTCAGAACCCATATAGACGAAAACACACAAAACGATCCTCAGAACCCATAGAGAAAAAAACACAAAACATTCATCAGAACCCATAGAGACAAAAACACACAAAATAATCCTCAGAACCCATAGAGAAAAAAACACACAAAGCAATCCTCAGAACCCATAGAGAAAAAAACACACAAAGCAATCCCCAGAATCCATAGAGAAAAAAACACAAAACAATCCTCAGAACCCATAGAGACAAAAACATGCAAAACAATCCTCAGAACTCATAAGAGACAAAAACACACAAAATAATCCTCAGAACTCACAAGAAACAAAAACATACAAAACAATCCTCAGAACTCATATAGACAAAAACATACAAAACAATCCTCAGAACCCATAGAAAAAAAACCACACAAAACAATCCCCAGAACCCACAGAGAAAAACACACACAAAGCAATCCTCAGAACCCATAGAGAAAAAAACACACAAATCAATCCTCAGAATCCATAGAGAAAAAAAACACACAAAACAATCCTCAGAACCCATAGAGAAAAAAACATGCAAAACAATCCTCAGAACCCATATAGACAAAAACACACAAAATAATCCTCAGAACTCATAAGAGACAAAAGCATACAAAACAATCCTCCGAACTCATATAGACAAAAACATACAAAAAAACATCAAAGCTCATACAGACAAAAACATGCAAAACAATCCTCAGAACCCATAGAGAAAAAACACACAAAACAATCCTCAGAACCCATAGAGACAAAAACATGCAAAACAATCCTCAGAACTCATATAGACACAAACATACAAAACAATCCTCAGAACTCATATAGACAAAAACATACAAAACAATCCTCAGAACCCATAGAGACAAAAACACACAAAGCACTCCTCAGAACCCATAGAGACAAAAACACACAAAGCAATCCTCAGAACCCATAGAGAAAAAAACACACAAAGCAATCCTCAGAACCCATAGGGAAAAAAACACACAAAACAATCCTCAGAACCCATAGAGAAAAAAACACACAAAACAATCCTCAGAATCCATATAAACAAAAACACACAAAACAATCCTCAGAACCCATATAGACAAAAACACACAAAACAATCCTCAGAATCCATATAAACAAAAACACACAAGGCAATCCTCAGAACCCATAGAGAAAAATAACACCAAGCAATCCTCAGAACAAATAGAGAAAAAAACACACAAAACAATCCTCAGAACCCATAGAGACAAAAATACACAAAACAATCCTCAGAACTCATAAGAGACAAAAACCCATAAAATAATCCTCAGAACCCATATAGACGAAAACACACAAAACAATCCTCAGAACCCATAGAGAAAAAAACACAAAACATTTATCAGAACCTATAGAGACAAAAACACACACAATAATCCTCAGAACCCATAGAGAAAAAAACACACAAAGCAATCCTCAGAACCCATAGAGAAAAAAACACACAAAGCAATCCCCAGAATCCATAGAGAAAAAAACACAAAACAATCATCAGAACCCATAGAGACAAAAACATGCAAAACAATCCTCAGAACTCATAAGAGACAAAAACATACAAAACAATCCTCAGAACCCATAGAGAAAAAAAACACACAAAACAATCCTCAGAACCCATAGAGAAAAACACACACAAAACAATCCTCAGAACCCATAGAGAAAAATAACACCAAGCAATCCTCAGAACAAATAGAGAAAAAAACACACAAAACAATCCTCAGAACCCATAGAGACAAAAATACACAAAACAATCCTCAGAACTCATAAGAGACAAAAACCCATAAAATAATCCTCAGAACCCATATAGACGAAAACACACAAAACAATCCTCAGAACCCATAGAGAAAAAAACACAAAACATTTATCAGAACCTATAGAGACAAAAACACACACAATAATCCTCAGAACCCATAGAGAAAAAAACACACAAAGCAATCCTCAGAACCCATAGAAAAAAAAACACACAAAGCAATCCCCAGAATCCATAGAGAAAAAAACACAAAACAATCATCAGAACCCATAGAGACAAAAACATGCAAAACAATCCTCAGAACTCATAAGAGACAAAAACATACAAAACAATCCTCAGAACCCATAGAGAAAAAAACACAAAACAATCCTCAGAACCCATAGAGAAAAACACACACAAAACAATCCTCAGAACCCATAGAGAAAAAAACACACAAAGCAATCCTCAGAACCCATATAGAAAAAAACACACAAAATAATCATCAGAACCCATAGAGAAAAAAACACACACAACAATCCTAAGAACTCATATCGACAAAAACACACAAAACAATCCTCAGAACCCATATAGAAAAAAACACACAAAATAATCATCAGAACCCATAGAGAAAAAAACACACAAAACAATCCTCAGAACCCATAGAGACAAAAACACACAAAGCAATCCTCAGAACCCATAGAGACAAAAACACACAAAGCAATCCTCAGAACCCATAGGGAAAAAAACACACAAAACAATCCTCAGAACCCATATAGACAAAAACACACAAAACAATCCTCAGAATCCATATAGACAAAAACACACAAAACAATCAACAGAACCCATATAGACAAAAACACACAAGGCAATCCTCAGAACCCATAGAGAAAAAAAACCACCAAGCAATCCTCAGAACACATAGAGAAAAAAACACACAAAACAATTCTCAGAACCCATAGAGACAAAAATACACAAAACAATCCTCAGAACTCATAAGAGACAAAAACACACAAAATAATCCTCAGAACCCATATAGACGAAAACACACAAAACAATCCTCGGAACCCATAGAGAAAAAAACACAAAACATTCATCAGAACCCATAGAGACAAAAACACAGAAAATAATCCTCAGAACCCATATAGAAAAAAACACACAAAGCAATCCTCAGAACCCATAGAGAAAAAAACACACAAAGCAATCCCCAGAATCCATAGAGAAAAAAACACAAAACAATCCTCAGAACCCATAGAGAAAAAAACATGCAAAACAATCCTCAGAACTCATATAGACACAAACATACAAAACAATCCTCAGAACTCATAGAGACAAAAACATACAAAGCAATCCTCAGAACCCATATAGACAAAAACACACAAAACAATCCTCAGAACTCATATAGACAAAAACATACAAAACAATCCTCAGAACTCATATAGACAAAAACATACAAAGCAATCCTCAGAACCCATATAGACAAAAACATACAAAACAATCCTCAGAACTCATAGAGAAAAAAACACACAAAACAATTCTCAGAACCCATAGAGACAAAAATACACAAAACAATCCTCAGAACTCATAAGAGACAAAAACACACAAAATAATCCTCAGAACCCATATAGACGAAAACACACAAAACAATCCTCGGAACCCATAGAGAAAAAAACACAAAACATTCATCAGAACCCATAGAGACAAAAACACAGAAAATAATCCTCAGAACCCATATAGAAAAAAACACACAAAGCAATCCTCAGAACCCATAGAGAAAAAAACACACAAAGCAATCCCCAGAATCCATAGAGAAAAAAACACAAAACAATCCTCAGAACCCATAGAGAAAAAAACATGCAAAACAATCCTCAGAACTCATATAGACACAAACATACAAAACAATCCTCAGAACTCATAGAGACAAAAACATACAAAGCAATCCTCAGAACCCATATAGACAAAAACACACAAAACAATCCTCAGAACTCATATAGACAAAAACATACAAAACAATCCTCAGAACTCATATAGACAAAAACATACAAAGCAATCCTCAGAACCCATATAGACAAAAACATACAAAACAATCCTCAGAACTCATAGAGACAAAAACACACAAAATAATCATCAGAACCCATAGAGAAAAAAACACACAAAACAATCCTCAGAACTCATAGAGACAAAAACACACAAAACAATCCTCAGAACCCATAGAGACAAAAACACACAAAGCAATCCTCAGAACCCATATAGACGAAAACACACAAACGATCCTCAGAACCCATAGAGAAAAAAACACAAAACATTCATCAGAACCCATAGAGACAAAAACATACAAAATAATCCTCAGAACCCATAGAGAAAAAAACACACAAAGCAATCCTCAGAACCCATAGAGAAAAAAACACACAAAGCAATCCCCAGAATCCATAGAGAAAAAAACACAAAACAATCCTCAGAACCCATAGAGACAAAAACATGCAAAACAATCCTCAGAACTCATAAGAGACAAAAACATACAAAACAATCCTCAGAACCCATAGAGACAAAAACACACAAAATAATCCTCAGAACTCATAAGAGACAAAAACATACAAAACAATCCTCAGAACTCATATAGACAAAAACATACAAAAAAACATCAAAGCTCATACAGACAAAAACATGCAAAACAATCCTCAGAACCCATAGAGAAAAAACACACAAAACAATCCTCAGAACCCATAGAGACAAAAACATGCAAAACAATCCTCAGAACTCATATAGACACAAACATACAAAACAATCCTCAGAACTCATATAGACAAAAACATACAAAACAATCCTCAGAACCCATAGAGACAAAAACACACAAAGCACTCCTCAGAACCCATAGAGACAAAAACATACAAAGCAATCCTCAGAACCCATAGAGAAAAAAACACACAAAGCAATCCTCAGAACCCATAGGGAAAAAAACACACAAAACAATCCTCAGAACCCATATAGACAAAAACACACAAAACAATCCTCAGAATCCATATAGACAAAAACACACAAAACAATCCTCAGAACCCATATAGACAAAAACACACAAGGCAATCCTCAGAACCCATAGAGAAAAATAACACCAAGCAATCCTCAGAACAAATAGAGAAAAAAACACACAAAACAATCCTCAGAACCCATATAGACAAAAATACACAAAACAATCCTCAGAACTCATAAGAGACAAAAACCCATAAAATAATCCTCAGAACCCATATAGACGAAAACACACAAAACAATCCTCAGAACCCATAGAGAAAAAAACACAAAACATTTATCAGAACCTATAGAGACAAAAACACACACAATAATCCTCAGAACCCATAGAGAAAAAAACACACAAAGCAATCCTCAGAACCCATAGAGAAAAAAACACACAAAGCAATCCCCAGAATCCATAGAGAAAAAAACACAAAACAATCATCAGAACCCATAGAGACAAAAACATGCAAAACAATCCTCAGAACTCATAAGAGACAAAAACATACAAAACAATCCTCAGAACCCATAGAGAAAAAAACACACAAAACAATCCTCAGAACCCATAGAGAAAAACACACACAAAACAATCCTCAGAACCCATAGAGAAAAATAACACCAAGCAATCCTCAGAACAAATAGAGAAAAAAACACACAAAACAATCCTCAGAACCCATAGAGACAAAAATACACAAAACAATCCTCAGAACTCATAAGAGACAAAAACCCATAAAATAATCCTCAGAACCCATATAGACGAAAACACACAAAACAATCCTCAGAACCCATAGAGAAAAAAACACAAAACATTTATCAGAACCTATAGAGACAAAAACACACACAATAATCCTCAGAACCCATAGAGAAAAAAACACACAAAGCAATCCTCAGAACCCATAGAAAAAAAAACACACAAAGCAATCCCCAGAATCCATAGAGAAAAAAACACAAAACAATCATCAGAACCCATAGAGACAAAAACATGCAAAACAATCCTCAGAACTCATAAGAGACAAAAACATACAAAACAATCCTCAGAACCCATAGAGAAAAAAACACAAAACAATCCTCAGAACCCATAGAGAAAAACACACACAAAACAATCCTCAGAACCCATAGAGAAAAAAACACACAAAGCAATCCTCAGAACCCATATAGAAAAAAACACACAAAATAATCATCAGAACCCATAGAGAAAAAAACACACACAACAATCCTAAGAACTCATATCGACAAAAACACACAAAACAATCCTCAGAACCCATATAGAAAAAAACACACAAAATAATCATCAGAACCCATAGAGAAAAAAACACACAAAACAATCCTCAGAACCCATAGAGACAAAAACACACAAAGCAATCCTCAGAACCCATAGAGACAAAAACACACAAAGCAATCCTCAGAACCCATAGGGAAAAAAACACACAAAACAATCCTCAGAACCCATATAGACAAAAACACACAAAACAATCCTCAGAATCCATATAGACAAAAACACACAAAACAATCAACAGAACCCATATAGACAAAAACACACAAGGCAATCCTCAGAACCCATAGAGAAAAAAAACCACCAAGCAATCCTCAGAACACATAGAGAAAAAAACACACAAAACAATTCTCAGAACCCATAGAGACAAAAATACACAAAACAATCCTCAGAACTCATAAGAGACAAAAACACACAAAATAATCCTCAGAACCCATATAGACGAAAACACACAAAACAATCCTCGGAACCCATAGAGAAAAAAACACAAAACATTCATCAGAACCCATAGAGACAAAAACACAGAAAATAATCCTCAGAACCCATATAGAAAAAAACACACAAAGCAATCCTCAGAACCCATAGAGAAAAAAACACACAAAGCAATCCCCAGAATCCATAGAGAAAAAAACACAAAACAATCCTCAGAACCCATAGAGAAAAAAACATGCAAAACAATCCTCAGAACTCATATAGACACAAACATACAAAACAATCCTCAGAACTCATAGAGACAAAAACATACAAAGCAATCCTCAGAACCCATATAGACAAAAACACACAAAACAATCCTCAGAACTCATATAGACAAAAACATACAAAACAATCCTCAGAACTCATATAGACAAAAACATACAAAGCAATCCTCAGAACCCATATAGACAAAAACATACAAAACAATCCTCAGAACTCATAGAGAAAAAAACACACAAAACAATTCTCAGAACCCATAGAGACAAAAATACACAAAACAATCCTCAGAACTCATAAGAGACAAAAACACACAAAATAATCCTCAGAACCCATATAGACGAAAACACACAAAACAATCCTCGGAACCCATAGAGAAAAAAACACAAAACATTCATCAGAACCCATAGAGACAAAAACACAGAAAATAATCCTCAGAACCCATATAGAAAAAAACACACAAAGCAATCCTCAGAACCCATAGAGAAAAAAACACACAAAGCAATCCCCAGAATCCATAGAGAAAAAAACACAAAACAATCCTCAGAACCCATAGAGAAAAAAACATGCAAAACAATCCTCAGAACTCATATAGACACAAACATACAAAACAATCCTCAGAACTCATAGAGACAAAAACATACAAAGCAATCCTCAGAACCCATATAGACAAAAACACACAAAACAATCCTCAGAACTCATATAGACAAAAACATACAAAACAATCCTCAGAACTCATATAGACAAAAACATACAAAGCAATCCTCAGAACCCATATAGACAAAAACATACAAAACAATCCTCAGAACTCATAGAGACAAAAACACACAAAATAATCATCAGAACCCATAGAGAAAAAAACACACAAAACAATCCTCAGAACTCATAGAGACAAAAACACACAAAACAATCCTCAGAACCCATAGAGACAAAAACACACAAAGCAATCCTCAGAACCCATATAGACGAAAACACACAAACGATCCTCAGAACCCATAGAGAAAAAAACACAAAACATTCATCAGAACCCATAGAGACAAAAACATACAAAATAATCCTCAGAACCCATAGAGAAAAAAACACACAAAGCAATCCTCAGAACCCATAGAGAAAAAAACACACAAAGCAATCCCCAGAATCCATAGAGAAAAAAACACAAAACAATCCTCAGAACCCATAGAGACAAAAACATGCAAAACAATCCTCAGAACTCATAAGAGACAAAAACATACAAAACAATCCTCAGAACCCATAGAGACAAAAACACACAAAATAATCCTCAGAACTCATAAGAGACAAAAACATACAAAACAATCCTCAGAACTCATATAGACAAAAACATACAAAAAAACATCAAAGCTCATACAGACAAAAACATGCAAAACAATCCTCAGAACCCATAGAGAAAAAACACACAAAACAATCCTCAGAACCCATAGAGACAAAAACATGCAAAACAATCCTCAGAACTCATATAGACACAAACATACAAAACAATCCTCAGAACTCATATAGACAAAAACATACAAAACAATCCTCAGAACCCATAGAGACAAAAACACACAAAGCACTCCTCAGAACCCATAGAGACAAAAACATACAAAGCAATCCTCAGAACCCATAGAGAAAAAAACACACAAAGCAATCCTCAGAACCCATAGGGAAAAAAACACACAAAACAATCCTCAGAACCCATATAGACAAAAACACACAAAACAATCCTCAGAATCCATATAGACAAAAACACACAAAACAATCCTCAGAACCCATATAGACAAAAACACACAAGGCAATCCTCAGAACCCATAGAGAAAAATAACACCAAGCAATCCTCAGAACAAATAGAGAAAAAAACACACAAAACAATCCTCAGAACCCATATAGACAAAAATACACAAAACAATCCTCAGAACTCATAAGAGACAAAAACCCATAAAATAATCCTCAGAACCCATATAGACGAAAACACACAAAACAATCCTCAGAACCCATAGAGAAAAAAACACAAAACATTTATCAGAACCTATAGAGACAAAAACACACACAATAATCCTCAGAACCCATAGAGAAAAAAACACACAAAGCAATCCTCAGAACCCATAGAGAAAAAAACACACAAAGCAATCCCCAGAATCCATAGAGAAAAAAACACAAAACAATCATCAGAACCCATAGAGACAAAAACATGCAAAACAATCCTCAGAACTCATAAGAGACAAAAACATACAAAACAATCCTCAGAACCCATAGAGAAAAAAACACACAAAACAATCCTCAGAACCCATAGAGAAAAACACACACAAAACAATCATCAGAACCCATAGAGAAAAAAACACACAAAGCAATCCTCAGAACCCATATAGAAAAAAACACACAAAATAATCATCAGAACCCATAGAGAAAAAAACACACACAACAATCCTGAGAACTCATATCGACAAAAACACACAAAACAATCCTCAGAACCCATATAGAAAAAACCACACAAAATAATCATCAGAACCCATAGAGAAAAAAACACACAAAACAATCCTCAGAACCCATAGAGACAAAAACACACAAAGCAATCCTCAGAACCCATAGAGACAAAAACACACAAAGCAATCCTCAGAACCCATAGGGAAAAAAACACACAAAACAATCCTCAGAACCCATATAGAAAAAAACACACAAAATAATCATCAGAACCCATAGAGAAAAAAACACACACAACAATCCTGAGAACTCATATCGACAAAAACACACAAAACAATCCTCAGAACCCATATAGAAAAAAACACACAAAATAATCATCAGAACCCATAGAGAAAAAAACACACAAAACAATCCTCAGAACCCATAGAGACAAAAACACACAAAGCAATCCTCAGAACCCATAGAGACAAAAACACACAAAGCAATCCTCAGAACCCATAGGGAAAAAAACACACAAAACAATCCTCAGAACCCATATAGAAAAAAAACACACAAAACAATCCTCAGAATCCATATAGACAAAAACACACAAAACAATCAACAGAACCCATATAGACAAAAACACACAAGGCAATCCTCAGAACCCATAGAGAAAAAAAAACACCAAGCAATCCTCAGAACACATAGAGAAAAAAACACACAAAACAATCCTGAAAACCCATATAGACAAAAATACACAAAACAATCCTCAGAACTCATAGAGACAAAAACACACAAAATAATCCTCAGAACCCATATAGACGAAAACAAACAAAACAATCCTCAGAACCCATAGAGAAAAAAGCACACAAAGCAATCCTCAGAACCCATAGAGAAAAAAACACACAAAGCAATCCCCAGAATCCATAGAGAAAAAAACACAAAACAATCCTCAGAACCCATAGAGACAAAAACATGCAAAACAATCCTCAGAACTCATAAGAGACAAAAACATACAAAACAATCCTCAGAACCCATAGAGACAAAAACACACAAAATAATCCTCAGAACTCATAAGAGAAAAAAACATACAAAACAATCCTCAGAACTCATATAGACAACAACATACAAAACAATCCTCAGAACCCATAGAAAAAAACGCACAAAGCAATCCTCAGAACCCATAGAGAAAAAAAACACACAAAGCAATCCTCAGAATCCATAGAGAAAAAAAACACACAAAACAATCCTCAGAACCCATATAGACACAAACATGCAAAACAATCCTCAGAACTCATAAGAGACAAAAACATACAAAACAATCCTCAGAACTCATATAGACAAAAACATACAAAAAAAAACATCAAAGCTCATAGAGACAAAAACATGCAAAACAATCCTCAGAACCCATAGAGAAAAAACACACAAAACAATCCTCAGAATCCATAGAGACAAAAACACACAAAACAATCCTCAGAACTCATATAGACAAAAACATACAAAACAATCCTCAGAACTCATATAGACAAAAACATACAAAACAATCCTCAGAACCCATATAGACAAAAACACACAAAACAATCCTCAGAACTCATAGAGACAAAAACATACAAAACAATCCTCAGAACTTATAGAGACAAAAACACACAAAACGATCATTAGAACTCATAGAGAAAAAAACACACAAATCAATCCTCAGAACCCATATAGACAAAAACACACAAAACAATCCTCAGAACCCACAGAGGAAAACACACACAAAACAATCCTCAGAACCCATAGAGAAAAAAACATGCAAAACAATCCTCAGAACCCATAGAGAAAAAAAAACACAAACAATCCTCAGAACCCATATAGAAAAAAAACACACAAAATAATTATCAGAACCCATAGAGAAAAAAACACACACAACAATCCTGAGAACTCATATAGACAAAAACACACAAAACAATCCTCAGAACCCATATAGAAAAAAACACACAAAATAATCATCAGAACCCATAGAGAAAAAAACACACAAAATAATCCTCAGAACCCATTGAGACAAAAACCAACAAAACAAACCTCAGAACCCATAGAGACAAAAACACACAAAGCAATCCTCAGAACCCATAGAGACAAAAACACACAAAGCAATCCTCAGAACCCATAGGGAAAAAAACACACAAAACAATCCTCAGAACCCATATAGACAAAAACACACAAAACAATCCTCAGAATCCATATAGACAAAAACACACAAAACAATCCACAGAACCCATATAGACAACAACACACAAGGCAATCCTCAGAACCCATAGAGAAAAAAAACACACCAAGCAATCCTCAGAACCCATAGAGTAAAAAACACACAAAACAATCCTCAGAACCCATATAGACAAAAATACACAAAACAATCCTCAGAACTCATAAGAGACAAAAACACACAAAATAATCCTCAGAAGCCATATAGACGAAAACACACAAAACAATCCTCAGAACCCATAGAGAAAAAAACACAAAACATTCATCAGAACCCATAGAGACAAAAACACACAAAATAATCCTCAGAACCCATAGAGTAAAAAACACACAAAACAATCCTCAGAACCCATATAGACAAAAATACACAAAACAATCCTCAGAACTCATAAGAGACAAAAACACACAAAATAATCATCAGAACCCATAGAGAAAAAAACACACAAAACAATCCTCAGAACCCATAGAGACAAAAACACACAAAGCAATCCTCAGAACCCATAGAGACAAAAACACACAAAGCAATCCTCAGAACCCATAGGGAAAAAAACACACAAAACAATCCTCAGAACCCATATAGAAAAAAACACACAAAATAATCATCAGAACCCATAGAGAAAAAAACACACACAACAATCCTGAGAACTCATATCGACAAAAACACACAAAACAATCCTCAGAACCCATATAGAAAAAAACACACAAAATAATCATCAGAACCCATAGAGAAAAAAACACACAAAACAATCCTCAGAACCCATAGAGACAAAAACACACAAAGCAATCCTCAGAACCCATAGAGACAAAAACACACAAAGCAATCCTCAGAACCCATAGGGAAAAAAACACACAAAACAATCCTCAGAACCCATATAGAAAAAAAACACACAAAACAATCCTCAGAATCCATATAGACAAAAACACACAAAACAATCAACAGAACCCATATAGACAAAAACACACAAGGCAATCCTCAGAACCCATAGAGAAAAAAAAACACCAAGCAATCCTCAGAACACATAGAGAAAAAAACACACAAAACAATCCTGAAAACCCATATAGACAAAAATACACAAAACAATCCTCAGAACTCATAGAGACAAAAACACACAAAATAATCCTCAGAACCCATATAGACGAAAACAAACAAAACAATCCTCAGAACCCATAGAGAAAAAAGCACACAAAGCAATCCTCAGAACCCATAGAGAAAAAAACACACAAAGCAATCCCCAGAATCCATAGAGAAAAAAACACAAAACAATCCTCAGAACCCATAGAGACAAAAACATGCAAAACAATCCTCAGAACTCATAAGAGACAAAAACATACAAAACAATCCTCAGAACCCATAGAGACAAAAACACACAAAATAATCCTCAGAACTCATAAGAGAAAAAAACATACAAAACAATCCTCAGAACTCATATAGACAACAACATACAAAACAATCCTCAGAACCCATAGAAAAAAACGCACAAAGCAATCCTCAGAACCCATAGAGAAAAAAAACACACAAAGCAATCCTCAGAATCCATAGAGAAAAAAAACACACAAAACAATCCTCAGAACCCATATAGACACAAACATGCAAAACAATCCTCAGAACTCATAAGAGACAAAAACATACAAAACAATCCTCAGAACTCATATAGACAAAAACATACAAAAAAAAACATCAAAGCTCATAGAGACAAAAACATGCAAAACAATCCTCAGAACCCATAGAGAAAAAACACACAAAACAATCCTCAGAATCCATAGAGACAAAAACACACAAAACAATCCTCAGAACTCATATAGACAAAAACATACAAAACAATCCTCAGAACTCATATAGACAAAAACATACAAAACAATCCTCAGAACCCATATAGACAAAAACACACAAAACAATCCTCAGAACTCATAGAGACAAAAACATACAAAACAATCCTCAGAACTTATAGAGACAAAAACACACAAAACGATCATTAGAACTCATAGAGAAAAAAACACACAAATCAATCCTCAGAACCCATATAGACAAAAACACACAAAACAATCCTCAGAACCCACAGAGGAAAACACACACAAAACAATCCTCAGAACCCATAGAGAAAAAAACATGCAAAACAATCCTCAGAACCCATAGAGAAAAAAAAACACAAACAATCCTCAGAACCCATATTGAAAAAAAACACACAAAATAATTATCAGAACCCATAGAGAAAAAAACACACACAACAATCCTGAGAACTCATATAGACAAAAACACACAAAACAATCCTCAGAACCCATATAGAAAAAAACACACAAAATAATCATCAGAACCCATAGAGAAAAAAACACACAAAATAATCCTCAGAACCCATTGAGACAAAAACCAACAAAACAAACCTCAGAACCCATAGAGACAAAAACACACAAAGCAATCCTCAGAACCCATAGAGACAAAAACACACAAAGCAATCCTCAGAACCCATAGGGAAAAAAACACACAAAACAATCCTCAGAACCCATATAGACAAAAACACACAAAACAATCCTCAGAATCCATATAGACAAAAACACACAAAACAATCCACAGAACCCATATAGACAACAACACACAAGGCAATCCTCAGAACCCATAGAGAAAAAAAACACACCAAGCAATCCTCAGAACCCATAGAGTAAAAAACACACAAAACAATCCTCAGAACCCATATAGACAAAAATACACAAAACAATCCTCAGAACTCATAAGAGACAAAAACACACAAAATAATCCTCAGAAGCCATATAGACGAAAACACACAAAACAATCCTCAGAACCCATAGAGAAAAAAACACAAAACATTCATCAGAACCCATAGAGACAAAAACACACAAAATAATCCTCAGAACCCATAGAGTAAAAAACACACAAAACAATCCTCAGAACCCATATAGACAAAAATACACAAAACAATCCTCAGAACTCATAAGAGACAAAAACACACAAAATAATCCTCAGAAGCCATATAGACGAAAACACACAAAACAATCCTCAGAACCCATAGAGAAAAAAACACAAAACATTCATCAGAACCCATAGAGACAAAAACACACAAAATAATCCTCAGAACCCATAGAGAAAAAAACACACAAAACAATCCTCAGAACCCATAGAGAAAAAAACACACAAAGCAATCCCCAGAACCCATAGAGAAAAAAACACAAAACAATCCTCAGAACCCATAGAGACAAAAACATGCCAAACAATCCTCAGAACTCATAAGAGACAAAAACATACAAAACAATCCTCAGAACCCATAGAGACAAAAACACACAAAATAATCCTCAGAACTCATAAGAGACAAAAACATACAAAACAATCCTCAGAACTCATATAGACAAAAACATACAAAAAAACATCAAAGCTCATACAGACAAAAACATGCAAAACAATCCTCAGAACCCATAGAGAAAAAACACACAAAACAATCCTCAGAACCCATAGAGACAAAAACATGCAAAACAATCCTCAGAACTCATATAGACACAAACATACAAAACAATCCTCAGAACTCATATAGACAAAAACATACAAAACAATCCTCAGAACCCATAGAGACAAAAACACACAAAGCACTCCTCAGAACCCATAGAGACAAAAACATACAAAGCAATCCTCAGAACCCATAGAGAAAAAAACACACAAAGCAATCCTCAGAACCCATAGGGAAAAAAACACACAAAACAATCCTCAGAACCCATATAGACAAAAACACACAAAACAATCCTCAGAATCCATATAGACAAAAACACACAAAACAATCCTCAGAACCCATATAGACAAAAACACACAAGGCAATCCTCAGAACCCATAGAGAAAAATAACACCAAGCAATCCTCAGAACAAATAGAGAAAAAAACACACAAAACAATCCTCAGAACCCATATAGACAAAAATACACAAAACAATCCTCAGAACTCATAAGAGACAAAAACCCATAAAATAATCCTCAGAACCCATATAGACGAAAACACACAAAACAATCCTCAGAACCCATAGAGAAAAAAACACAAAACATTTATCAGAACCTATAGAGACAAAAACACACACAATAATCCTCAGAACCCATAGAGAAAAAAACACACAAAGCAATCCTCAGAACCCATAGAGAAAAAAACACACAAAGCAATCCCCAGAATCCATAGAGAAAAAAACACAAAACAATCATCAGAACCCATAGAGACAAAAACATGCAAAACAATCCTCAGAACTCATAAGAGACAAAAACATACAAAACAATCCTCAGAACCCATAGAGAAAAAAACACACAAAACAATCCTCAGAACCCATAGAGAAAAACACACACAAAACAATCATCAGAACCCATAGAGAAAAAAACACACACAACAATCCTGAGAACTCATATCGACAAAAACACACAAAACAATCCTCAGAACCCATATAGAAAAAACCACACAAAATAATCATCAGAACCCATAGAGAAAAAAACACACAAAACAATCCTCAGAACCCATAGAGACAAAAACACACAAAGCAATCCTCAGAACCCATAGAGACAAAAACACACAAAGCAATCCTCAGAACCCATAGGGAAAAAAACACACAAAACAATCCTCAGAACCCATATAGAAAAAAACACACAAAATAATCATCAGAACCCATAGAGAAAAAAACACACACAACAATCCTGAGAACTCATATCGACAAAAACACACAAAACAATCCTCAGAACCCATATAGAAAAAAACACACAAAATAATCATCAGAACCCATAGAGAAAAAAACACACAAAACAATCCTCAGAACCCATAGAGACAAAAACACACAAAGCAATCCTCAGAACCCATAGAGACAAAAACACACAAAGCAATCCTCAGAACCCATAGGGAAAAAAACACACAAAACAATCCTCAGAACCCATATAGAAAAAAAACACACAAAACAATCCTCAGAATCCATATAGACAAAAACACACAAAACAATCAACAGAACCCATATAGACAAAAACACACAAGGCAATCCTCAGAACCCATAGAGAAAAAAAAACACCAAGCAATCCTCAGAACACATAGAGAAAAAAACACACAAAACAATCCTGAAAACCCATATAGACAAAAATACACAAAACAATCCTCAGAACTCATAGAGACAAAAACACACAAAATAATCCTCAGAACCCATATAGACGAAAACAAACAAAACAATCCTCAGAACCCATAGAGAAAAAAGCACACAAAGCAATCCTCAGAACCCATAGAGAAAAAAACACACAAAGCAATCCCCAGAATCCATAGAGAAAAAAACACAAAACAATCCTCAGAACCCATAGAGACAAAAACATGCAAAACAATCCTCAGAACTCATAAGAGACAAAAACATACAAAACAATCCTCAGAACCCATAGAGACAAAAACACACAAAATAATCCTCAGAACTCATAAGAGAAAAAAACATACAAAACAATCCTCAGAACTCATATAGACAACAACATACAAAACAATCCTCAGAACCCATAGAAAAAAACGCACAAAGCAATCCTCAGAACCCATAGAGAAAAAAAACACACAAAGCAATCCTCAGAATCCATAGAGAAAAAAAACACACAAAACAATCCTCAGAACCCATATAGACACAAACATGCAAAACAATCCTCAGAACTCATAAGAGACAAAAACATACAAAACAATCCTCAGAACTCATATAGACAAAAACATACAAAAAAAAACATCAAAGCTCATAGAGACAAAAACATGCAAAACAATCCTCAGAACCCATAGAGAAAAAACACACAAAACAATCCTCAGAATCCATAGAGACAAAAACACACAAAACAATCCTCAGAACTCATATAGACAAAAACATACAAAACAATCCTCAGAACTCATATAGACAAAAACATACAAAACAATCCTCAGAACCCATATAGACAAAAACACACAAAACAATCCTCAATACTCATAGAGACAAAAACATACAAAACAATCCTCAGAACTTATAGAGACAAAAACACACAAAACGATCATTAGAACTCATAGAGAAAAAAACACACAAATCAATCCTCAGAACCCATATAGACAAAAACACACAAAACAATCCTCAGAACCCACAGAGGAAAACACACACAAAACAATCCTCAGAACCCATAGAGAAAAAAACATGCAAAACAATCCTCAGAACCCATAGAGAAAAAAAAACACAAACAATCCTCAGAACCCATATAGAAAAAAAACACACAAAATAATTATCAGAACCCATAGAGAAAAAAACACACAAAATAATCCTCAGAACCCATTGAGACAAAAACCAACAAAACAAACCTCAGAACCCATAGAGACAAAAACACACAAAGCAATCCTCAGAACCCATAGAGACAAAAACACACAAAGCAATCCTCAGAACCCATAGGGAAAAAAACACACAAAACAATCCTCAGAACCCATATAGACAAAAACACACAAAACAATCCTCAGAATCCATATAGACAAAAACACACAAAACAATCCACAGAACCCATATAGACAACAACACACAAGGCAATCCTCAGAACCCATAGAGAAAAAAAACACACCAAGCAATCCTCAGAACCCATAGAGTAAAAAACACACAAAACAATCCTCAGAACCCATATAGACAAAAATACACAAAACAATCCTCAGAACTCATAAGAGACAAAAACACACAAAATAATCCTCAGAAGCCATATAGACGAAAACACACAAAACAATCCTCAGAACCCATAGAGAAAAAAACACAAAACATTCATCAGAACCCATAGAGACAAAAACACACAAAATAATCCCCAGAACCCATAGAGTAAAAAACACACAAAACAATCCTCAGAACCCATATAGACAAAAATACACAAAACAATCCTCAGAACTCATAAGAGACAAAAACACACAAAATAATCATCAGAACCCATAGAGAAAAAAACACACAAAACAATCCTCAGAACCCATAGAGACAAAAACACACAAAGCAATCCTCAGAACCCATAGAGACAAAAACACACAAAGCAATCCTCATAACCCATAGGGAAAAAAACACACAAAACAATCCTCAGAACCCATATAGAAAAAAACACACAAAATAATCATCAGAACCCATAGAGAAAAAAACACACACAACAATCCTGAGAACTCATATCGACAAAAACACACAAAACAATCCTCAGAACCCATATAGAAAAAAACACACAAAATAATCATCAGAACCCATAGAGAAAAAAACACACAAAACAATCCTCAGAACCCATAGAGACAAAAACACACAAAGCAATCCTCAGAACCCATAGAGACAAAAACACACAAAGCAATCCTCAGAACCCATAGGGAAAAAAACACACAAAACAATCCTCAGAACCCATATAGAAAAAAAACACACAAAACAATCCTCAGAATCCATATAGACAAAAACACACAAAACAATCAACAGAACCCATATAGACAAAAACACACAAGGCAATCCTCAGAACCCATAGAGAAAAAAAAACACCAAGCAATCCTCAGAACACATAGAGAAAAAAACACACAAAACAATCCTGAAAACCCATATAGACAAAAATACACAAAACAATCCTCAGAACTCATAGAGACAAAAACACACAAAATAATCCTCAGAACCCATATAGACGAAAACAAACAAAACAATCCTCAGAACCCATAGAGAAAAAAGCACACAAAGCAATCCTCAGAACCCATAGAGAAAAAAACACACAAAGCAATCCCCAGAATCCATAGAGAAAAAAACACAAAACAATCCTCAGAACCCATAGAGACAAAAACATGCAAAACAATCCTCAGAACTCATAAGAGACAAAAACATACAAAACAATCCTCAGAACCCATAGAGACAAAAACACACAAAATAATCCTCAGAACTCATAAGAGAAAAAAACATACAAAACAATCCTCAGAACTCATATAGACAACAACATACAAAACAATCCTCAGAACCCATAGAAAAAAACGCACAAAGCAATCCTCAGAACCCATAGAGAAAAAAAACACACAAAGCAATCCTCAGAATCCATAGAGAAAAAAAACACACAAAACAATCCTCAGAACCCATATAGACACAAACATGCAAAACAATCCTCAGAACTCATAAGAGACAAAAACATACAAAACAATCCTCAGAACTCATATAGACAAAAACATACAAAAAAAAACATCAAAGCTCATAGAGACAAAAACATGCAAAACAATCCTCAGAACCCATAGAGAAAAAACACACAAAACAATCCTCAGAATCCATAGAGACAAAAACACACAAAACAATCCTCAGAACTCATATAGACAAAAACATACAAAACAATCCTCAGAACTCATATAGACAAAAACATACAAAACAATCCTCAGAACCCATATAGACAAAAACACACAAAACAATCCTCAGAACTCATAGAGACAAAAACATACAAAACAATCCTCAGAACTTATAGAGACAAAAACACACAAAACGATCATTAGAACTCATAGAGAAAAAAACACACAAATCAATCCTCAGAACCCATATAGACAAAAACACACAAAACAATCCTCAGAACCCACAGAGGAAAACACACACAAAACAATCCTCAGAACCCATAGAGAAAAAAACATGCAAAACAATCCTCAGAACCCATAGAGAAAAAAAAACACAAACAATCCTCAGAACCCATATTGAAAAAAAACACACAAAATAATTATCAGAACCCATAGAGAAAAAAACACACACAACAATCCTGAGAACTCATATAGACAAAAACACACAAAACAATCCTCAGAACCCATATAGAAAAAAACACACAAAATAATCATCAGAACCCATAGAGAAAAAAACACACAAAATAATCCTCAGAACCCATTGAGACAAAAACCAACAAAACAAACCTCAGAACCCATAGAGACAAAAACACACAAAGCAATCCTCAGAACCCATAGAGACAAAAACACACAAAGCAATCCTCAGAACCCATAGGGAAAAAAACACACAAAACAATCCTCAGAACCCATATAGACAAAAACACACAAAACAATCCTCAGAATCCATATAGACAAAAACACACAAAACAATCCACAGAACCCATATAGACAACAACACACAAGGCAATCCTCAGAACCCATAGAGAAAAAAAACACACCAAGCAATCCTCAGAACCCATAGAGTAAAAAACACACAAAACAATCCTCAGAACCCATATAGACAAAAATACACAAAACAATCCTCAGAACTCATAAGAGACAAAAACACACAAAATAATCCTCAGAAGCCATATAGACGAAAACACACAAAACAATCCTCAGAACCCATAGAGAAAAAAACACAAAACATTCATCAGAACCCATAGAGACAAAAACACACAAAATAATCCTCAGAACCCATAGAGTAAAAAACACACAAAACAATCCTCAGAACCCATATAGACAAAAATACACAAAACAATCCTCAGAACTCATAAGAGACAAAAACACACAAAATAATCCTCAGAAGCCATATAGACGAAAACACACAAAACAATCCTCAGAACCCATAGAGAAAAAAACACAAAACATTCATCAGAACCCATAGAGACAAAAACACACAAAATAATCCTCAGAACCCATAGAGAAAAAAACACACAAAACAATCCTCAGAACCCATAGAGAAAAAAACACACAAAGCAATCCCCAGAACCCATAGAGAAAAAAACACAAAACAATCCTCAGAACCCATAGAGACAAAAACATGCCAAATAATCCTCAGAACTCATAAGAGACAAAAACATACAAAACAATCCTCAGAACCCATAGAGACAAAAACACACAAAATAATCCTCAGAACTCATAAGAGACAAAAACATACAAAACAATCCTCAGAACTCATATAGACAAAAACATACAAAACAATCCTCAGAACCCATATAGACAAAAACATACAAATTAATCCTCAGAACTCATATAGACAAAAACATACAAAACAATCCTCAGAACCCATAGAAAAAAAACCACACAAAACAATCCTCAGAACCCACAGAGAAAAAAACACACAAAGCAATCCTCAGAACCCATAGAGAAAAAAACACACAAAGCAATCCTCAGAATCCATAGAGAAAAAAAACACACAAAACAATCCTCAGAACCCATAGAGACAAAAACATGCAAAACAATCCTCAGAACTCATAAGAGACAAAAACATACAAAACAAACTTCAGAACCCATAGAGACAAAAACACACAAAATAATCCTCAGAACTCATAAGAGACAAAAACTTACAAAACAATCCTCAGAACTCATATAGACAAAAACACACAAAAAAAACATCAAAGCTCATAGAGACAAAAACATGCAAAACAATCCTCAGAACCCATAGAGAAAAAACACACAAAACAATCCTCAGAACCCATAGAGACAAAAACATGCAAAACAATCCTCAGAACTCATATAGACAAAAACATACAAAACAATCCTCAGAACTCATATAGACAAAAACATACAAAACAATCCTCAGAACCCATATAGACAAATACACACAAAACAATCCTCAGAACTCATAGAGAAAAAAACATACAAAAAATCCCCAGAACTCATAGAGACAAAAACACACAAAACGATCCTCAGAACTCATAGAGACAAAAACACACAAAACAATCCTCAGAACCCATATAGACAAAAACCCACAAAACAATCCTCAGAACCCATATAGACAAAAACAAACAAAACAATCCTCAGAACTCATATAGACAAAAACATACAAAAAATCCTCAGAACTCATAGAGACAAAAACACACAAAACAATCCTCAGAACCCATATAGACAAAAACAAACAAAACAATCCTCAGAACCCATATAGACAAAAACACACAAAACAATCCTCAGAACCCACAGAGAAAAAAACACACAAAACAATCCTCAGAACCCATAGAGAAAAAAACACACAAAGCAATCCTCAAAACCCATAGAGAAAAAAACACACAAAACAATCCTCAGAACCCATAGAGAAAAAACATGCAAAACAATCCTCAGAACCCATAGAGACAAAAACACACAAAACAATCCTCAGAACCCATAGAGAAAAAACATGCAAAATAATCATCAGAACCCATAGAGAAAAAAACACACAAAACAATCCTGAGAAATCATATAGACAAAAACACACAAAACAATCCTCAGAACCCATATAGAAAAAACACACAAAATAATCATCAGAACCCATATTGAAAATAACACACAAAACAATCCTCAGAACCCATAGAGACAAAAACCCACAAAGCAATCCTCAGAACCCATAGAGACAAAAACACACAAAACAATCCTCAGAACCCATATAGACAAAAACACACAAAACAATCCTCAGAACTCATAGAGACTAAAACATACAAAACAATCGTCAGAACTTATAGAGACAAAAACACACAAAACAATCCTCAGAACCCATATAGACAAAAACACACAAAACAATCCTCAGAACCCACAGAGGAAAACACACAGAAAACAATCCTCAGAACCCATAGAGAAAAAAACATGCAAAACAATCCTCAGAACCCATAGAGAAAAAAACACACAAAACAATCCTCAGAACCCATATAGAAAAAAACACACAAAATAATCATCAGAACCCATAGAGAAAAAAACACACACAACAATCCTGAGAACTCATATAGACAAAAACACACAAAACAATCCTCAGAACCCATATAGAAAAAAACACACAAAATAATCATCAGAACCCATAGAGAAAAAAACACACAAAATAATCCTCAGAACCCATTGAGACAAAAACCAACAAAACAATCCTCAGAACCCATAGAGACAAAAACACAGAAAGCAATCCTCAGAACCCATAGAGACAAAAACACACAAAACAATCCTCAGAACCCATAGGGAAAAAAACACACAAAACAATCCTCAGAACCCATATAGACAAAAACACACAAAACAATCCTCAGAATCGATATAGACAAAAACACACAAAACAATCCACAGAACCCATATAGACAACAACACACAAGGCAATCCTCAGAACCCATAGAGAAAAATAACACCAAGCAATCCTCAGAACAAATAGAGAAAAAAACACACAAAACAATCCTCAGAACCCATATAGACGAAAACACACAAAACAATCCTCAGAACCCATAGAGAAAAAAACACAAAACATTCATCAGAACCCATAGAGACAAAAACACACAAAATAATCCTCAGAACCCATAGAGAAAAAAACACACAAAGCAATCCTCAGAACCCATAGAGAAAAAAACACACAAAGCAATCCCCAGAACCCATAGAGAAAAAAACACAAAACAATCCTCAGAACCCATAGAGACAAAAACATGCCAAACAATCCTCAGAACTCATAAGAGACAAAAACATACAAAACAATCCTCAGAACCCACAGAGAGAAAAACACACAAAATAATCCTCAGAACTCATAAGAGACAAAAACATACAAAACAATCCTCAGAACTCATATAGAAAAAAACATACAAAAAAAACATCAAAGCTCATAGAGACAAAAACATGCAAAACAATCCTCAGAACCCATAGAGAAAAAACACACAAAACAATCCTCAGAACCCATAGAGACAAAAACATGCAAAACAATCCTCAGAACTCATATAGACAAAAACATACAAAACAATCCTCAGAACTCATATAGACAAAAACATACAAAACAATCCTCAGAACCCATATAGACAAAAACATACAAATTAATCCTCAGAACTCATAAGAGACAAAAACATACAAAACAATCCTCAGAACTCATATAGACAAAAACATACAAAACAATCCTCAGAACCCATAGAAAAAAAACCACACAAAACAATCCTCAGAACCCACAGAGAAAAAAACACACAAAGCAATCCCCAGAACCCATAGAGAAAAAAATACACAAAGCAATCCTCAGAATCCATAGAGAAAAAAAACACACAAAACAATCCTCAGAACCCATAGAGACAAAAACATGCAAAACAATCCTCAGAACTCATAAGAGACAAAAACATACAAAACAATCCTCAGAATCCATATAGACAAAAACACACAAAACAATCCACAGAACCCATATAGACAACAACACACAAGGCAATCCTCAGAACCCATAGAGAAAAAAACACACCAAGCAATCCTCAGAACCCATAGAGTAAAAAACACACAAAACAATCCTCAGAACCCATATAGACAAAAATACACAAAACAATCCTCAGAACTCATAAGAGACAAAAACACACAAAATAATCCTCAGAAGCCATATAGACGAAAACACACAAAACAATCCTCAGAACCCATAGATAAAAAAAACACAAAACATTCATCAGAACCCATAGAGAAAAAAACACACAAAGCAATCCTCAGAACCCATCGAGAAAAAAACACACAAAGCAATCCCCAGAACCCATAGAGAAAAAAACACAAAACAATCCTCAGAACCCATAGAGACAAAAACATGCCAAACAATCCTCAGAACTCATAAGAGACAAAAACATACAAAACAATCCTCAGAACCCACAGAGACAAAAACACACAAAATAATCCTCAGAACTCATAAGAGACAAAAACATACAAAACAATCCTCAGAACTCATATAGAAAAAAACATACAAAAAAAACATCAAAGCTCATAGAGACAAAAACATGCAAAACAATCCTCAGAATCCATAGAGAAAAAACACACAAAACAATCCTCAGAACCCATAGAGACAAAAACATGCAAAACAATCCTCAGAACTCATATAGACAAAAACATACAAAACAATCCTCAGAACTCATATAGACAAAAACATACAAAACAATCCTCAGAACCCATAGAAAAAAAAACACACAAAACAATCCTCAGAACCCACAGAGAAAAAAACACACAAAGCAATCCCCAGAACCCATAGAGAAAAAAACACACAAAGCAATCCTCAGAACCCATAGAGACAAAAACATGCAAAACAATCCTCAGAACTCATAAGAGACAAAAACATACAAAACAATCCTCAGAACCCATAGAGACAAAAACACACAAAATAATCCTCAGAACTCATAAGAGACAAAAACATACAAAACAATCCTCAGAACTCATATAGACAAAAACACACAAAAAAAAACATCAAAGCTCATAGAGACAAAAACATGCAAAACAATCCTCAGAACCCATAGAGAAAAAACGCACAAAACAATCCTCAGAACCCATAGAGACAAAAACATGCAAAACAATCCTCAGAACTCATATAGACAAAAACATACAAAACAATCCTCAGAACCCATATAGACAAAAACACACAAAACAATCCTCAGAACTCATAGAGACAAAAACATACAAAAAATCCTCAGAACTCATAGAGACAAAATCACACAAAACAATCCTCAGAACTCATATAGACAAAAACATACAAAACAATCTTCAGAACTCATATAGACAAAAACATACAAAACAATCCTCAGAACTCATATAGACAAAAACATACAAAACAATCCTCAGAACTCATATAGACAAAAACATACAAAACAATCCTCAGAACCCATATAGACAAAAACACACAAAACAATCCTCAGAACTCATAGAGACAAAAACATACAAAAAATCCTCAGAACTCATAGAGACAAAAACAAACAAAACAATCCTCAGAACTCATAGAGACAAAAACACACAAAACAATCCTCAGAACCCATAGAGAAAAAAACACACAAAGCAATCCTCAGAACCCATAGAGAAAAAAACACACAAAACAATCCTCAGAACCCATAGAGAAAAACACACACAAAACAATCCTCAGAACCCATAGAGATAAAAACATGCAAAACAATCCTCAGAACCCATAGAGACAAAAACACACAAAACAATCCTCAGAACCCATATAGAAAAAAACACACAAAATAATCATCAGAACCCATAGAGAAAAAAACACACAAAACAATCCTGAGAAATCATACAGACAAAAACACACAAAACAATCCTCAGAACCCATATAGAAAAAACACACAAAATAATCATCAGAACCCATAGAGAAAAAAACACACAAAGCAATCCTCAGAACCCATAGAGACAAAAACCCACAAAGCAATCCTCAGAACCCATAGAGACAAAAACACACAAAACAATCCTCAGAACCCATATAGACAAAAACACACAAAACAATCCTCAGAACTCATAGAGACAAAAACACACAAAACAATCCTCAGAACCCATATAGAAAAAAACACACAAAATAATCATCAGAACCCATAGAGAAAAAAACACACACAACAATCCTGAGAACTCATATAGACAAAAACACACAAAACAATCCTCAGAACCCATATAGAAAAAAACACACAAAATAATCATCAGAACCCATAGAGAAAAAAACACACAAAATAATCCTCAGAACCCATTGAGACAAAAACCAACAAAACATTCCTCAGAACCCATAGAGACAAAAACACACAAAGCAATCCTCAGAACCCATAGAGACAAAAACACACAAAGCAATCCTCAGAACCCATAGGGAAAAAAACACACAAAACAATCCTCAGAACCCATATAGACAAAAACACACAAAACAATCCTCAGAATCCATATAGACAAAAACACACAAAACAATCCACAGAACCCATATAGACAACAACACACAAGGCAATCCTCAGAACCCATAGAGAAAAAAACACACCAAGCAATCCTCAGAACCCATAGAGTAAAAAACACACAAAACAATCCTCAGAACCCATAGAGACAAAAATACACAAAACAATCCTCAGAACCCATATAGACAAAAATACACAAAACAATCCTCAGAACTCATAACAGACAAAAACACACAAAATAATCCTCAGAAGCCATAGAGACAAAAACACACAAACCAATCCTCAGAACCCATAGAGACAAAAACACACAAACCAATCCTCAGAACCCATATAGACAAAAATACACAAAACAATCCTCAGAACTCATAACAGACAAAAACACACAAAATAATCCTCAGAAGCCATAGAGACAAAAACACACAAACCAATCCTCAGAACCCATAGAGACAAAAACACACAAACCAATCCTCAGAACCCATATAGACAAAAATACACAAAACAATCCTCAGAACTCATAACAGACAAAAACACACAAAATAATCCTCAGAAGCCATATAGACGAAAACACACAAAACAATCCTCAGAACCCATAGAGAAAAAAACACAAAACAATCCTCAGAACTCATAACAGACAAAAACACACAAAATAATCCTCAGAAGCCATATAGACGAAAACACACAAAACAATCCTCAGAACCCATATAGGCAAAAACACACAAAACAATCCACAGAACCCATATAGACAACAACACACAAGGCAATCCTCAGAACCCATAGAGAAAAAAACACACCAAACTATCCTCAGAACCCATAGAGTAAAAAACACACAAAACAATCCTCAGAACCCATATAGACAAAAATACACAAAACAATCCTCAGAACTCATAAGAGACAAAAACACACAAAATAATTCTCAGAACCCATAGAGAAAAAAACACACAAAACAATCCTCAGAACCCATATAGAAAAAAACACACAAAATAATCATCAGAACCCATAGAGAAAAAAACACACACAACAATCCTGAGAACTCATATAGACAAAAACACACAAAACAATCCTCAGAACCCATATAGAAAAAAACACACAAAATAATCATCAGAACCCATAGAGAAAAAAACACACAAAATAATCCTCAGAACCCATTGAGACAAAAACCAACAAAACATTCCTCAGAACCCATAGAGACAAAAACACACAAAGCAATCCTCAGAACCCATAGAGACAAAAACACACAAAGCAATCCTCAGAACCCATAGGGAAAAAAACACACAAAACAATCCTCAGAACCCATATAGACAAAAACACACAAAACAATCCTCAGAATCCATATAGACAACAACACACAAGGCAATCCTCAGAACCCATAGAGAAAAAAACACACCAAGCAATCCTCAGAACCCATAGAGTAAAAAACACACAAAACAATCCTCAGAACCCATATAGACAAAAATACACAAAACAATCCTCAGAACTCATAACAGACAAAAACACACAAAATAATCCTCAGAAGCCATATAGACGAAAACACACAAAACAATCCTCAGAACCCATTGAGAAAAAACACAAAACATTCATCAGAACCCATAGAGACAAAAACACACAAAATAATCCTCAGAAGCCATATAGACGAAAACACACAAAACAATCCACAGAACCCATATAGACAACAACAAAGGCAATCCTCAGAACCCATAGAGAAAAAAACACACCAAACTATCCTCAGAACCCATAGAGTAAAAAACACACAAAACAATCCTCAGAACCCATATAGACAAAAATACACAAAACAATCCTCAGAACTCATAAGAGACAAAAACACACAAAATAATCCTCAGAACCCATAGAGAAAAAAACACACAAAGCAATCCCCAGAACCCATAGAGAAAAAAACACAAAACATTCATCAGAACACATAGAGACAAAAACACACAAAATAATCCTCAGAACCCATAGAGAAAAAAACACACAAAGCAATCCTCAGAACCCATAGAGAAAAAAACACACAAATCAATCCTCAGAAGCCATATAGACAAAAACACACCA
This sequence comes from Bathymodiolus brooksi, assembly GCA_963680875.1. NCBI lineage: Eukaryota > Metazoa > Mollusca > Bivalvia > Mytilida > Modiolidae > Bathymodiolus > Bathymodiolus brooksi. The sequence goes on along the minus strand of OY804579.1, from coordinate 127,737,736 downwards.
AATAATCCTCAGAACCCATAGAGAAAAAAACACACAAAGCAATCCCCAGAACCCATAGAGAAAAAAACACAAAACAATCCTCAGAACCCATAGAGACAAAAGCATGCCAAACAATCCTCAGAACTCATAAGAGACAAAAACATACAAAACAATCCTCAGAACCCATAGAGACAAAAACACACAAAATAATCCTCAGAACTCATATAGAAAATAACATACAAAAAAAACATCAAAGCTCATAGAGACAAAAACATGCAAAACAATCCTCAGAACCCATAGAGAAAAAACACACTAAACAATCCCCAGAACCCATAGAGACAAAAACATGCAAAACAATCCTCAGAACTCATATAGACAAAAACATACAAAACAATCCTCAGAACTCATAAGAGACAAAAACATACAAAACAATCCTCAGATCCCATATAGACAAAAACATACAAATTAATCCTCAGAACTCATAAGAGACAAAAACATACAAAACAATCCTCAGAACTCATATAGACAAAAACACACAAAACAATCCTCAGAACTCATATAGACAAAAACACACAAAACAATCCTCAGAACTCATATAGACAAAAACATACAAAACAATCCTCAGAACTCATATAGACAAAAACATACAAAACAATCCTCAGAACCCATAGAAAAAAAACCACACAAAACAATCCTCAGAACCCATAGAGAAAAAAACACACAAAGGAATCCTCAGCATCCATAGAGAAAAAAAACACACAAAACAATCCTCAGAACCCATAGAGAAAAAAACATGCAAAACAATCCTCAGAACTCATAAGAGACAAAAACATACAAAACAATCCTCAGAGCCCATAGAGACAAAAACACACAAAACAATCCTCAGAGCTCATATAGACAAAAACATACAAAACAATCCTCAGAACTCATATAGACAAAAACACACAAAAAAAACATCAAAGCTCATAGAGACAAAAACATGCAAAACAATCCTCAGAACCCATAGAGACAAAAACCCGCAAAACAATCCTCAGAACCCATAGAGAAAAAACGCACAAAACAATCCTCAGAACCCATAGAGACAAAAACATGCAAAACAATCCTCAGAACTCATATAGACAAAAACATACAAAACAATCCTCAGAACTCATATAAACAAAAACACACAAAACAATCCTCAGAACCCATATAAACAAAAACACACAAAACAATCCTCAGAACTCATAGAGACAAAAGCATACAAAAAATCCTCAGAACTCATAGAGACAAAAACACACAAAACAATCCTCAGAACTCATATAGACAAAAACATACAAAACAATCCTCAGAACTCATATAGACAAAAACATACAAAACAATCCTCAGAACTCATATAGAAAAAAACATACAAAAAAAACATCAAAGCTCATAGAGACAAAAACATGCAAAACAATCCTCAGAACCCATAGAGAAAAAACACACAAAACAATCCTCAGAACCCATAGAGACAAAAACATGCAAAACAATCCTCAGAACTCATATAGACAAAAACATACAAATTAATCCTCAGAACTCATAAGAGACAAAAACATACAAAACAATCCTCAGAACTCATATAGACAAAAACATACAAAACAATCCTCAGAACCCATAGAAAAAAAACCACACAAAACAATCCTCAGAACCCACAGAGAAAAAAACACACAAAGCAATCCCCAGAACCCATAGAGAAAAAAACACACAAAGCAATCCTCAGAACCCATAGGGAAAAAAACACACAAAACAATCCTCAGAACCCATATAGACAAAAACACACAAAACAATCCTCAGAATCCATATAGACAACAACACACAAGGCAATCCTCAGAACCCATAGAGAAAAAAACACACCAAGCAATCCTCAGAACCCATAGAGTAAAAAACACACAAAACAATCCTCAGAACCCATATAGACAAAAATACACAAAACAATCCTCAGAACTCATAACAGACAAAAACACACAAAATAATCCTCAGAAGCCATATAGACGAAAACACACAAAACAATCCTCAGAACCCATTGAGAAAAAACACAAAACATTCATCAGAACCCATAGAGACAAAAACACACAAAATAATCCTCAGAAGCCATATAGACGAAAACACACAAAACAATCCACAGAACCCATATAGACAACAACAAAGGCAATCCTCAGAACCCATAGAGAAAAAAACACACCAAACTATCCTCAGAACCCATAGAGTAAAAAACACACAAAACAATCCTCAGAACCCATATAGACAAAAATACACAAAACAATCCTCAGAACTCATAAGAGACAAAAACACACAAAATAATCCTCAGAACCCATAGAGAAAAAAACACACAAAGCAATCCCCAGAACCCATAGAGAAAAAAACACAAAACAATCCTCAGAACCCATATAGACGAAAACACACAAAACAATCCTCAGAACCCATAGAGAAAAAAACACAAAACATTCATCAGAACACATAGAGACAAAAACACACAAAATAATCCTCAGAACCCATAGAGAAAAAAACACACAAAGCAATCCTCAGAACCCATAGAGAAAAAAACACACAAATCAATCCTCAGAAGCCATATAGACAAAAACACACCAAATAATCCTCAGAACCCATAGAGAAAAAAACACACAAAGCAATCCCCAGAACCCATAGAGAAAAAAACACAAAACAATCCTCAGAACCCATAGAGACAAAAGCATGCCAAACAATCCTCAGAACTCATAAGAGACAAAAACATACAAAACAATCCTCAGAACCCATAGAGACAAAAACACACAAAATAATCCTCAGAACTCATATAGAAAAAAACACACAAAACAATCCTCAGAACTCATAACAGACAAAAACACACAAAATAATCCTCAGAAGCCATAGAGACAAAAACACACAAACCAATCCTCAGAACCCATAGAGACAAAAACACACAAACCAATCCTCAGAACCCATATAGACAAAAATACACAAAACAATCCTCAGAACTCATAACAGACAAAAACACACAAAATAATCCTCAGAAGCCATATAGACGAAAACACACAAAACAATCCTCAGAACCCATAGAGAAAAAAACACAAAACAATCCTCAGAACTCATAACAGACAAAAACACACAAAATAATCCTCAGAAGCCATATAGACGAAAACACACAAAACAATCCTCAGAACCCATATAGGCAAAAACACACAAAACAATCCACAGAACCCATATAGACAACAACACACAAGGCAATCCTCAGAACCCATAGAGAAAAAAACACACCAAACTATCCTCAGAACCCATAGAGTAAAAAACACACAAAACAATCCTCAGAACCCATATAGACAAAAATACACAAAACAATCCTCAGAACTCATAAGAGACAAAAACACACAAAATAATTCTCAGAACCCATAGAGAAAAAAACACACAAAACAATCCTCAGAACCCATATAGAAAAAAACACACAAAATAATCATCAGAACCCATAGAGAAAAAAACACACACAACAATCCTGAGAACTCATATAGACAAAAACACACAAAACAATCCTCAGAACCCATATAGAAAAAAACACACAAAATAATCATCAGAACCCATAGAGAAAAAAACACACAAAATAATCCTCAGAACCCATTGAGACAAAAACCAACAAAACATTCCTCAGAACCCATAGAGACAAAAACACACAAAGCAATCCTCAGAACCCATAGAGACAAAAACACACAAAGCAATCCTCAGAACCCATAGGGAAAAAAACACACAAAACAATCCTCAGAACCCATATAGACAAAAACACACAAAACAATCCTCAGAATCCATATAGACAACAACACACAAGGCAATCCTCAGAACCCATAGAGAAAAAAACACACCAAGCAATCCTCAGAACCCATAGAGTAAAAAACACACAAAACAATCCTCAGAACCCATATAGACAAAAATACACAAAACAATCCTCAGAACTCATAACAGACAAAAACACACAAAATAATCCTCAGAAGCCATATAGACGAAAACACACAAAACAATCCTCAGAACCCATTGAGAAAAAACACAAAACATTCATCAGAACCCATAGAGACAAAAACACACAAAATAATCCTCAGAAGCCATATAGACGAAAACACACAAAACAATCCACAGAACCCATATAGACAACAACAAAGGCAATCCTCAGAACCCATAGAGAAAAAAACACACCAAACTATCCTCAGAACCCATAGAGTAAAAAACACACAAAACAATCCTCAGAACCCATATAGACAAAAATACACAAAACAATCCTCAGAACTCATAAGAGACAAAAACACACCAAATAATCCCCAGAACCCATAGAGAAAAAAACACAAAACAATCCTCAGAACCCATAGAGACAAAAGCATGCCAAACAATCCTCAGAACTCATAAGAGACAAAAACATACAAAACAATCCTCAGAACCCATAGAGACAAAAACACACAAAATAATCCTCAGAACTCATATAGAAAAAAACATACAAAAAAAACATCAAAGCTCATAGAGACAAAAACATGCAAAACAATCCTCAGAACCCATAGAGAAAAAACACACTAAACAATCCCCAGAACCCATAGAGACAAAAACATGCAAAACAATCCTCAGAACTCATATAGACAAAAACATACAAAACAATCCTCAGAACTCATAAGAGACAAAAACATACAAAACAATCCTCAGATCCCATATAGACAAAAACATACAAATTAATCCTCAGAACTCATAAGAGACAAAAACATACAAAACAATCCTCAGAACTCATATAGACAAAAACACACAAAACAATCCTCAGAACTCATATAGACAAAAACACACAAAACAATCCTCAGAACTCATATAGACAAAAACATACAAAACAATCCTCAGAACTCATATAGACAAAAACATACAAAACAATCCTCAGAACCCATAGAAAAAAAACCACACAAAACAATCCTCAGAACCCATAGAGAAAAAAACACACAAAGGAATCCTCAGCATCCATAGAGAAAAAAAACACACAAAACAATCCTCAGAACCCATAGAGAAAAAAACATGCAAAACAATCCTCAGAACTCATAAGAGACAAAAACATACAAAACAATCCTCAGAGCCCATAGAGACAAAAACACACAAAACAATCCTCAGAGCTCATATAGACAAAAACATACAAAACAATCCTCAGAACTCATATAGACAAAAACACACAAAAAAAACATCAAAGCTCATAGAGACAAAAACATGCAAAACAATCCTCAGAACCCATAGAGACAAAAACCCACAAAACAATCCTCAGAACCCATAGAGAAAAAACGCACAAAACAATCCTCAGAACCCATAGAGACAAAAACATGCAAAACAATCCTCAGAACTCATATAGACAAAAACATACAAAACAATCCTCAGAACTCATATAAACAAAAACACACAAAACAATCCTCAGAACCCATATAAACAAAAACACACAAAACAATCCTCAGAACTCATAGAGACAAAAGCATACAAAAAATCCTCAGAACTCATAGAGACAAAAACACACAAAACAATCCTCAGAACTCATATAGACAAAAACATACAAAACAATCCTCAGAACTCATATAGACAAAAACATACAAAACAATCCTCAGAACTCATATAGAAAAAAACATACAAAAAAAACATCAAAGCTCATAGAGACAAAAACATGCAAAACAATCCTCAGAACCCATAGAGAAAAAACACACAAAACAATCCTCAGAACCCATAGAGACAAAAACATGCAAAACAATCCTCAGAACTCATATAGACAAAAACATACAAATTAATCCTCAGGACTCATAAGAGACAAAAACATACAAAACAATCCTCAGAACTCATATAGACAAAAACATACAAAACAATCCTCAGAACCCATAGAAAAAAAACCACACAAAACAATCCTCAGAACCCACAGAGAAAAAAACACACAAAGCAATCCCCAGAACCCATAGAGAAAAAAACACACAAAGCAATCCTCAGAACCCATAGAGACAAAAACATGCAAAACAATCCTCAGAACTCATAAGAGACAAAAACATACAAAACAATCCTCAGAACCCATAGAGACAAAAACACACAAAATAATCCTCAAAACTCATAAGAGACAAAAACATACAAAACAATCCTCAGAACTCATATAGACAAAAACATGCAAAACAATCCTCAGAACCCATATAGACAAAAACACACAAAGCACTCCTCAGAACCCATAGAGACAAAAACATGCAAAACAATCCTCAGAACTCATAAGAGACAAAAACATACAAAACAATCCTCAGAACCCATAGAGACAAAAACACACAAAATAATCCTCAAAACTCATAAGAGACAAAAACATACAAAACAATCCTCAGAACTCATAGAGACAAAAACATACAAAACAATCCTCAGAACCCACAGAGACAAAAACACACAAAATAATCCTCAGAACTCATAAGAGACAAAAACATACAAAACAATCCTCAGAACTCATATAGAAAAAAACATACAAAAAAAACATCAAAGCTCATAGAGACAAAAACATGCAAAACAATCCTCAGAACCCATAGAGAAAAAACACACAAAACAATCCTCAGAACCCATAGAGACAAAAACATGCAAAACAATCCTCAGAACTCATATAGACAAAAACATACAAAACAATCCTCAGAACTCATATAGACAAAAACATACAAAACAATCCTCAGAACCCATAGAAAAAAAACCACACAAAACAATCCTCAGAACCCACAGAGAAAAAAACACACAAAGCAATCCCCAGAACCCATAGAGAAAAAAACACACAAAGCAATCCTCAGAACCCATAGAGACAAAAACATGCAAAACAATCCTCAGAACTCATAAGAGACAAAAACATACAAAACAATCCTCAGAACCCATAGAGACAAAAACACACAAAATAATCCTCAGAACTCATAAGAGACAAAAACATACAAAACAATCCTCAGAACTCATATAGACAAAAACACACAAAAAAAAACATCAAAGCTCATAGAGACAAAAACATGCAAAACAATCCTCAGAACCCATAGAGAAAAAACGCACAAAACAATCCTCAGAACCCATAGAGACAAAAACATGCAAAACAATCCTCAGAACTCATATAGACAAAAACATACAAAACAATCCTCAGAACCCATATAGACAAAAACACACAAAACAATCCTCAGAACTCATAGAGACAAAAACATACAAAAAATCCTCAGAACTCATAGAGACAAAATCACACAAAACAATCCTCAGAACTCATATAGACAAAAACATACAAAACAATCCTCAGAACTCATATAGACAAAAACATACAAAACAATCCTCAGAACTCATATAGACAAAAACATACAAAACAATCCTCAGAACTCATATAGACAAAAACATACAAAACAATCCTCAGAACCCATATAGACAAAAACACACAAAGCAATCCTCAGAACTCATAGAGACAAAAACATACAAAAAATCCTCAGAACTCATAGAGACAAAAACACACAAAACAATCCTCAGAACTCATAGAGACAAAAACACACAAAACAATCCTCAGAACCCATAGAGAAAAAAACACACAAAGCAATCCTCAGAACCCATAGAGAAAAAAACACACAAAACAATCCTCAGAACCCATAGAGAAAAACACACACTAAACAATCCTCAGAACCCATAGAGAAAAAAACATGCAAAACAATCCTCAGAACCCATAGAGACAAAAACACACAAAACAATCCTCAGAACCCATATAGAAAAAAACACACAAAATAATCATCAGAACCCATAGAGAAAAAAACACACAAAACAATCCTGAGAAATCATATAGACAAAAACACACAAAACAATCCTCAGAACCCATATAGAAAAAACACACAAAATAATCATCAGAACCCATAGAGAAAAAAACACACAAAACAATCCTCAGAACCCATAGAGGCAAAAACCCACAAAGCAAACCTCAGAACCCATAGAGACAAAAACACACAAAACAATCCTCAGAACCCATATAGACAAAAACACACAAAGCAATCCTCAGAACCCATAGAGACAAAAACACACAAAACAATCCTCAGAATCCATAGAGAAAAAAACACACCAAACAATCCTAAGAACCCATATAGACAAAAGCACACAAAACAATCCTCAGAATTCATAAGAGAGAAAAACACACAAAACAATCCCCAGAACCCATATAGACAAAAACATACAAAGCAATCCTCAGAACTCATATAGACAAAAACACACAAAACAATCCTCAGAACCCATAGAGAAAAAAACACACAAAACAATTCTCAGAACTCATAAGAGAGAAAAACACACAAAGCAATCCTCAGAACCCATAGAGACAAAAACACACTAAACAATCCTCAGAATCCATAGAGAAAAAAACACACCAAACAATCCTCAGAACCCATATAGACAAAAGCACACAAAACAATCCTCAGAATTCATAAGAGAGAAAAACACACAAAACAATCCCCAGAACCCATATAGACAAAAACATACAAAGCAATCCTCAGAACTCATATAGACAAAAACACACAAAACAATCCTCAGAACCCATAGAGAAAAAAACACACAAAACAATTCTCAGAACTCATAAGAGAGAAAAACACACAAAACAATCCCCAGAACCCATATAGACAAAAACATACAAAGCAGTCCTCAGAACTCATATAGACAAAAACACACAAAACAATCCTCAGGACTCATATAGACAAAAACACACAAAACAATCCTCAGAACCCATATAGACAACAACACACAAAACAATCCTCAGAACCCATAGAGACAACAATCAAGAACCATTATCAGTTAAACAATTAACCATTATCTTTATATACACCTATGACGACTTTTATTTATTTTTTACTGAAAATTTATGAATCAATCAATAATTTAGGTCTTTCTTTATTCTGTTGCTTTGTAGAATTTTATTTCAGTTTCTGAAGATAATGTTTCCATTTACTTGTCAGCAAAGCACAGATAAAACCAGCACAAATTATATTTTGTCTTACACTAACAATTCATTACAAGTTACCTATTAAAACTATGTCTTTCTGTTTTGTGTTTTTATTGTACTAAGTTGTTTATCGTTCTTTATATTCTAGGTAAATTGAAACCCGGTGGACCGTCACCTCTCGCAGCCGGTCTTTTAATGGCGTTGTCTGGAATCACTCACTGTAAGTGAAGCAGTATCTTACAATTCTAATAAACAATAACCATTTATAATGTTACCAAAGTTGTATAGCAAGATGAAAACCAAACATACCACACTGTCGGAACATTTCGAAAATACAATACAAAGATGTATTGCTTGGTAATTTTTCTAGCATATTAAAGCACCTACAAGATACCGTTTCCAAACGTTTATATTGAGAACATTCTATTATGATTGTCAAAGTACCTACAAGATACCGTTTCCAAACGTCTTTATTGAGAACATTCTATTATGATTGTCAAAGTACCTACAAGATACCGTTTCCAAACGTCTTTATTGAGAACATTCTATTATGATTGTCAAAGTACCTACAAGATACCGTTTCCAAACGTCTTTATTGAGAACATTCTATTATGATTGTCAAAGTACCTACAAGATACCGTTTCCAAACGTCTTTATTGAGAACATTCTATTATAATTGTCAAAGTACCTACAAGATACCGTTTCCAAACGTCTTTATTGAGAACATTCTATTATGATTGTCAAAGTACCTACAAGATACCGTTTCCAAACGTCTTTATTGAGAACATTCTATTATGATTGTCAAAGTACCTACAAGATACCGTTTCCAAACGTCTTTATTGAGAACATTCTATTATGATTGTCAAAGTACCTACAAGATACCGTTTCCAAACGTCTTTATTGAGAACATTCTATTATGATTGTCAAAGTACCTACAAGATACCGTTTCCAAACGTCTTTATTGAGAACATTCTATTATGATTGTCAAAGTACCTACAAGATACCGTTTCCAAACGTCTTTATTGAGAACATTCTATTATGATTGTCAAAGTACCTACAAGATACCGTTTCCAAACGTCTTTATTGAGAACATTCTATTATGATTGTCAAAGTACCTACAAGATACCGTTTCCAAACGTCTTTATTGAGAACATTCTATTATGATTGTCAAAGTACCTACAAGATACCGTTTCCAAACGTCTTTATTGAGAACATTCTATTATGATTGTCAAAGTACCTACAAGATACCGTTTCCAAACGTCTTTATTGAGAACATTCTATTATAATTGTCAAAGTACCTACAAGATACCGTTTCCAAGCGTCTTTATTGAGAACATTCTATTATGATTGTCAAATTACCTACAAGATACCGTTTCCAAACGTCTTTATTGAGAACATTCTATTATGATTGTCAAAGTACCTACAAGATACCGTTTCCAAACGTCTTTATTGAGAACATTCTATTATGATTGTCAAAGTACCTACAAGATACCGTTTCCAAACGTCTTTATTGAGAACATTCTATTATAATTGTCAAAGTACCTACAAGATACCGTTTCCAAGCGTCTTTATTGAGAACATTCTATTATGATTGTCAAATTACCTACAAGATACGTTTCCAAACGTCTTTATTGAGAACATTCTATTATAATTGTCAAAGTACCTACAAGATACCGTTTCCAAACGTCTTTATTGAGAACATTCTATTATAATTGTCAAAGTACCTGCAAGATACCGTTTCCAAACCTCTTTATTGAGATTATTCTATTATGATTGTCAAAGTACCTACAAGATACCGTTTCCAAACGTCTTTATTGAGAACATTCTATTATGATTGTCAAAGTACCTACAAGATACCGTTTCCAAACGTCTTTATTGAGAACATTCTATTATGATTGTCAAAGTACCTACAAGATACCGTTTCCAAACGTCTTTATTGAGAACATTCTATTATGATTGTCAAAGTACCTACAAGATACCGTTTCCAAACGTCTTTATTGAGAACATTCTATTATGATTGTCAAAGTACCTACAAGATACCGTTTCCAAACGTCTTTATTGAGAACATTCTATTATGATTGTCAAAGTACCTACAAGATACCGTTTCCAAACGTCTTTATTGAGAACATTCTATTATGATTGTCAAAGTACCTACAAGATACCGTTTCCAAGCGTCTTTATTGAGAACATTCTATTATGATTGTCAAATTACCTACAAGATACCGTTTCCAAACGTCTTTATTGAGAACATTCTATTATGATTGTCAAAGTACCTACAAGATACCGTTTCCAAACGTCTTTATTGAGAACATTCTATTATGATTGTCAAAGTACCTACAAGATACCGTTTCCAAACGTCTTTATTGAGAACATTCTATTATAATTGTCAAAGTACCTACAAGATACCGTTTCCAAGCGTCTTTATTGAGAACATTCTATTATGATTGTCAAATTACCTACAAGATACCGTTTCCAAACGTCTTTATTGAGAACATTCTATTATAATTGTCAAAGTACCTACAAGATACCGTTTCCAAACGTCTTTATTGAGAACATTCTATTATAATTGTCAAAGTACCTGCAAGATACCGTTTCCAAACCTCTTTATTGAGATTATTCTATTATGATTGTCAAAGTACCTACAAGATACCGTTTCCAAACGTCTTTATTGAGAACATTCTATTATGATTGTCAAAGTACCTACAAGATACCGTTTCCAAACGTCTTTATTGAGAACATTCTATTATGATTGTCAAAGTACCTACAAGATACCGTTTCCAAACGTCTTTATTGAGAACATTCTATTATGATTGTCAAAGTACCTACAAGATACCGTTTCCAAACGTCTTTATTGAGAACATTCTATTATGATTGTCAAAGTATTTACAAGATACCGTTTCCAAACGTCTTTATTGAGAACATTCTATTATGATTGTTAAAGTACTTACAAGATACCGTTTCCAAACGTCTTTATTGAGAACATTCTATTATGATTGTCAAAGTACCTACAAGATACCGTTTCCAAACGTCTTTATTGAGAACATTCTATTATGATTGTCAAAGTAACTACAAGATACCGTTTCCAAACGTCTTTATTGAGAACATTCTATTATGATTGTCAAAGTACCTACAAGATACCGTTTCCAAACGTCTTTATTGAGAACATTCTATTATGATTGTCAAAGTACCTACAAGATACCGTTTCCAAACGTCTTTATTGAGAATATTCTATTATGATTGTCAAAGTACCTACAAGATACCGTTTCCAAACGTCTTTATTGAGAACATTCTATTATGATTGTCAAAGTACCTACAAGATACCGTTTCCAAACGTCTTTATTGAGAACATTCTATTATGATTGTCAAAGTACCTACAAGATACCGTTTCCAAACGTCTTTATTGAGAACATTCTATTATGATTGTCAAAGTACCTACAAGATGCCGTTTCCAAACGTCTTTATTGAGAACATTCTATTATAATTGTCAAAGTACCTACAAGATACCGTTTCCAAACGTCTTTATTGAGAACATTCTATTATGATTGTCAAAGTACCTACAAGATACCGTTTCCAAACGTCTTTATTGAGAACATTCTATTATAATTGTCAAAGTACCTACAAGATACCGTTTCCAAACGTCTTTATTGAGAACATTCTATTATGATTGTCAAAGTACCTACAAGATACCGTTTCCAAACGTCTTTATTGAGAACATTCTATTATAATTGTCAAAGTACCTACAAGATACCGTTTCCAAGCGTCTTTATTGAGAACATTCTATTATAATTGTCAAAGTACCTACAAGATACCGTTTCCAAACGTCTTTATTGAGAACATTCTATTATGATTGTCAAAGTACCTACAAAATACCGTTTCCAAAAGTCTTTATTGAGAACATTCTATTATGATTGTCAAAGTACCTACAAGATACCGTTTCCAAACGTCTTTATTGAGAACATTCTATTATGATTGTCAAAGTACCTACAAGATACCGTTTCCAAACGTCTTTATTGAGAACATTCTATTATGATTGTCAAAGTACCTACAAGATACCGTTTCCAAACGTCTTTATTGAGAACATTCTATTATGATTGTCAAAGTACCTACAAGATACCGTTTCCAAACGTCTTTATTGAGAACATTCTATTATAATTGTCAAAGTACCTACAAGATACCGTTTCCAAGCGTCTTTATTGAGAACATTCTATTATGATTGTCAAAGTACCTACAAGATACCGTTTCCAAACGTCTTTATTGAGAACATTCTATTATAATTGTCAAAGTACCTACAAGATACCGTTTCCAAACGTCTTTATTGAGAACATTCTATTATGATTGTCAAAGTACCTACAAGATACCGTTTCCAAACGTCTTTATTGAGAACATTCTATTATGATTGTCAAAGTACCTACAAGATACCGTTTCCAAACGTCTTTATTGAGAACATTCTATTATAATTGTCAAAGTACCTGCAAGATACCGTTTCCAAACCTCTTTATTGAGAACATTCTATTATGATTGTCAAAGTACCTACAAGATACCGTTTCCAAACGTCTTTATTGAGAACATTCTATTATGATTGTCAAAGTACCTACAAGATACTGTTTCCAAACGTCTTTATTGAGAACATTCTATTATGATTGTCAAAGTACCTACAAGATACCGTTTCCAAACGTCTTTATTGAGAACATTATATTATGATTGTCAAAGTACCTACAAGATACCGTTTCCAAACGTCTTTATTGAGAACATTCTATTATGATTGTCAAAGTACCTACAAGATACCGTTTCCAAACGTCTTTATTGAGAACATTCTATTATGATTGTCAAAGTAACTACAAGATACCGTTTCCAAACGTCTTTATTGAGAACATTCTATTATGATTGTCAAAGTACCTACAAGATACCGTTTCCAAACGTCTTTATTGAGAACATTCTATTATGATTGTCAAAGTACCTACAAGATACCGTTTCCAAACGTCTTTATTGAGAATATTCTATTATGATTGTCAAAGTACCTACAAGATACCGTTTCCAAACGTCTTTATTGAGAACATTCTATTATGATTGTCAAAGTACCTACAAGATACCGTTTCCAAACGTCTTTATTGAGAACATTCTATTATGATTGTCAAAGTACCTACAAGATACCGTTTCCAAACGTCTTTATTGAGAACATTCTATTATGATTGTCAAAGTACCTACAAGATGCCGTTTCCAAACGTCTTTATTGAGAACATTCTATTATAATTGTCAAAGTACCTACAAGATACCGTTTCCAAACGTCTTTATTGAGAACATTCTATTATGATTGTCAAAGTACCTACAAGATACCGTTTCCAAACGTCTTTATTGAGAACATTCTATTATAATTGTCAAAGTACCTACAAGATACCGTTTCCAAACGTCTTTATTGAGAACATTCTATTATGATTGTCAAAGTACCTACAAGATACCGTTTCCAAACGTCTTTATTGAGAACATTCTATTATAATTGTCAAAGTACCTACAAGATACCGTTTCCAAGCGTCTTTATTGAGAACATTCTATTATAATTGTCAAAGTACCTACAAGATACCGCTTCCAAACGTCTTTATTGAGAACATTCTATTATGATTGTCAAAGTACCTACAAAATACCGTTTCCAAAAGTCTTTATTGAGAACATTCTATTATGATTGTCAAAGTACCTACAAGATACCGTTTCCAAACGTCTTTATTGAGAACATTCTATTATGATTGTCAAAGTACCTACAAGATACCGTTTCCAAACGTCTTTATTGAGAACATTCTATTATGATTGTCAAAGTACCTACAAGATACCGTTTCCAAACGTCTTTATTGAGAACATTCTATTATGATTGTCAAAGTACCTACAAGATACCGTTTCCAAACGTCTTTATTGAGAACATTCTATTATAATTGTCAAAGTACCTACAAGATACCGTTTCCAAGCGTCTTTATTGAGAACATTCTATTATGATTGTCAAAGTACCTACAAGATACCGTTTCCAAACGTCTTTATTGAGAACATTCTATTATAATTGTCAAAGTACCTACAAGATACCGTTTCCAAACGTCTTTATTGAGAACATTCTATTATGATTGTCAAAGTACCTACAAGATACCGTTTCCAAACGTCTTTATTGAGAACATTCTATTATGATTGTCAAAGTACCTACAAGATACCGTTTCCAAACGTCTTTATTGAGAACATTCTATTATAATTGTCAAAGTACCTGCAAGATACCGTTTCCAAACCTCTTTATTGAGAACATTCTATTATGATTGTCAAAGTACCTACAAGATACCGTTTCCAAACGTCTTTATTGAGAACATTCTATTATGATTGTCAAAGTACCTACAAGATACTGTTTCCAAACGTCTTTATTGAGAACATTCTATTATGATTGTCAAAGTACCTACAAGATACCGTTTCCAAACGTCTTTATTGAGAACATTCTATTATGATTGTCAAAGTACCTACAAGATACCGTTTCCAAACGTCTTTATTGAGAACATTCTATTATAATTGTCAAAGTACCTACAAGATATCGTTTCCAAGCGTCTTTATTGAGAACATTCTATTATGATTGTCAAAGTACCTACAAGATACCGTTTCCAAACGTCTTTATTGAGAACATTCTATTATGATTGTCAAAGTAAAATGAAAAACAAAAAAATACCACACTGTCAGAACAATTCTAAAATCAAATATCAAAATCGTAGAAAGAGGCGATACCCCTAACACACAAATATATGACCGCTCACTTTCGTGTCTTAATACATGTACATCAATGAAAAGTGGTTAGGTTAAACTATTTTATGGGACCAAACCTCCCCTCTTAGTGAAATCATGCTGTCGTGCAAGTGCTTTCCTAATGTGAGTAACATATACATGGCTGAATAGCGTTATTATGAAGAACTATATAATCTTGAACATTATGGATAATATATTTAATCTTTGTGACACAGAAGTTATCATATGTATAATACTAGTTCTATTAAAGAGATCCAATGCCGCAACCATTATCTAAATATATATTAAATAATATACAAGGCCAACGTAAGACATCTTTCGTCAAGGGTATCCCAAGCATTAGCGGAGTGCAACGTTTTATAATACATATGCTACTGTTACACCACACAAATATCCCGGCTAAATACTGATGACGTAATAAGGAGGATGAAGTGGTAAACTCAAATAAAATGGTATATTACACTCCGGTTGAACATGAATTCAAGAAAAGAAGAGAAGTTACCGTATTTTAGACTTTTTCTTTATTTGTCTTGACTTACTTGACTCCACTTCATCCCATTTGGGGACATAGGGCAACCACAGCCTCTATTGTTGTTTCTGTTACCGGATTTATCCACTGATGGGTGGTTGGCCCTTCAGCTTAATTTCTTTATTTGTCCCTTTGCTTAATTATTTGTTGTGATTTGAAACAATAATATGAAGAGTTTTATATACATTTGATTTACTGTACAACCCTAATTTCATTTCCTTTTCCACATTATTCACGTTTCTCCCAACAATGTTTCTCTACCTATATTCACGTTTCTCCCAACAATGTTTCTCTACCTGTATTCACGTTTCTCCCAACAATGTTTCTCTACCTGTATTCACGTTTCTCCCAACAATGTTTCTCTACCTGTATTCACGTTTCTCCCAACAATGTTTCTCTACCTGTATTCACGTTTCTCCCAACAATGTTTCTCTACCTGTATTCACGTTTCTCCCAACAATGTTTCTCTACCTGTATTCACGTTTCTCCCAACAATGTTTCTCTACCTGTATTCACGTTTCTCCCAACAATGTTTCTCTACCTGTATTCCATAACATTAAGTGTGGAAGAAATGTAAACACATTGTTTATCATTCGTAAACATAGAGAAATTAGCAAATTCGACTACTTTATAATTTTGTTCGTTTTTTTTCACATGATATTATATTTCTGTACGTATATTTACATGTTAATAACTATCAAATTTCAGATCATTAAAATTATTGGACTGTACTTAAGATACATTACTCTGTAATCATTATTTGAAACATTTATTCATGTATGTTAGAATTATACCAATAAAGATGGTTTATTACATATACTTGTCTTAATATTTGTTAGGCTTTGTGTCTTACACTGTAATAGGATGGACTATCATCTCTCCATAATATTCCGATAGGTTATATTGAATGAAAGGCAAAAAATACCATACTCTGGGAACAGTTCCATGGTTATGGTGTTTAACGCCACTTTCAACAATATTATATCATGATGGTAAGTTTTATTGGTGGAGGAAATGGGAGTACCCGGAGAAAACCACCGACCTGCAGAAGTCACTGACAAACTTTATCATATAATGTTGTATACAGTACACCTCACCTGTCGAACTCACAACGTTAGTGGTGATAGGCATTGATTGGATAGGTATTGTTATAAAACCAACTGCCATGTAATCACGACCACCACTGCCCCTGGGAACAGTTCAAAAATCCAAGAACAATTGTTGAAAAAACGGCATAATCGATACATATATATGCATGCCCTCTCATTTTCCTGGCCCTAACACATATATATGCATGCCCTCTCATTTGTCTGGCCCTAACACATATATATGCATGCCCTCTAATTTTCCTGGCCCTAATACATATATATGCATGTCCTCTCATTTTCCTGGCCCTAACACATATATAAGCATGCCCTCTTATTTTCCTGGCCCTAGCACATATATATGCATGCCCTCTCATTTTCCTGGCCCTAACACATATATATGCATGCCCTCTCATTTTCCTCTCTTGTTCAATAAAGTGACAGGATTAGACTAAGCTAAGCATCATTTCTTTGTGAAATCATGCGGTCATTATTATATTGACCTCTTTGTTAATCACGGTACGAGTTCACCGATAAATATTGCAGACGATGTTACCTTACAAGAAAACTAATAATATTCTTTTCTAATCCAAAGATTATATAATATTTGTTATAACTTATAGGCCGTGACACTACAAAATTTAAACATGACTTCAAACCTTGTGTAATTCTGATGACTGATGGGATGGCAACTCCTTCAGAAGCACTTGATGAGGAGGGAAATACTAATGATAGTGTACTCGCAGCTACCTCTCTACTGGTAAATATCTTAATCTGGATTGATAGTGGATGTGATCGAGTGGTCTAGGGCGCTGGATGTAAGACTAAGCGAATGGTGCTGCAGTGTATCAATGGTGTGGGTTCAAATCCCGTCGAGGGAAGAACAAAAATTTGACAGCTTTAAAATCTAATTCTAACACTGTTTGGTCTAATTTTCAGACATATATATATATCTATATATACGTCTGAAAATTAAACCAAACAGTGTTAGAATTAGATTTTAGAGCTGTCAAATATTTGTTCTTCCCTCGACGGGATTTGAACCCACACCATTGTTTCACTGCAGCACCATTCGCTTAGCCTTACGTCCAGCGCCCTAGACCACTCGACTACATCCACTCCCTAGAAAAGGAGCTTCAATAGTCGTAGTGTTACCTTGTCTCGTAAGGCAAATCTAGGGATAGGCGTAAGACATGTGTATAAGCGTGTGTAGATGGTACATATATACTTAATATTATAATTTGACAGCAATCTAACTCAGCAATTTTTAATATATTGGATAAGATAATATATATATATATATATATAAACGTCTGAAAAAGTAGCCAACATATGAACCTACGGGATGTCGGATCGGAAACAAGTGTTAACGATTCTGTCCAAACAAACAAAATGATAAATAAACGTCTAAGATGTAGCACATCAACACCAAGAAAAGATGTTAAAATATAACAAAAATAACTATAAGTCTACAAAAAGACTATAATTATAATCAGCGTCTGTAATGCTGGATTACATTTTTTTTCTTCCTCCGTTCTCTATGCCAGAGGTTGTATGTGCCTCCTGATTGTTCATTATCAAATTTCTCTTCCCTTTTTTCTAACAAAGGTAAAGTGTGAAGATACCAAAAGGATAAGCGAAGGACAAATAAAACAATGACCGAGAAAAAGGACAAATAAAACAATGACCGAGAAAAAGGACAAACAATGATCTACAAAATACTACACAAAAACTGAAAATTGAGCCACACGAACACACAAAAAGTCGGGGGTGAACTCAGGTGCTCCAGATGGGCTAGCAGATCCCACTCTACTAGTGCCTCGCATCGCGTAACGTCAAACGAATTCTTTGTTGTGTACATGCCTTCATCATCATACATTAAAAAGGACAAACAATGATCTTTAAAAGACTAACGACTGAGCAACACGAACCCACTAAACATCGGGAGTGAATTAAGGAGCTACAAATGGGCTAACAGATCCCACTAGTGTCTCCCATCGTGTTATAAGAAGGACAAATAAAACAATGACCGAGAAAAAGGGACGAAGGGACAAACAATGATCTACAAAATACTACACAAAAACTGAAGATTGAGCTACGCGAACAAATAAAGCAATGACCAAGAGAAAATGGACAAAGGGACAAACAATGATCTACAAAATACTACACAAAAACTGAAGATTGAGCTTCGCGAACAAATAAAGCAATGACCAAGAGAAAAAGGACAAAGGGACAAACAATTATCTTCAAAATACTACACAAAAACTGAAGATTGAACCACACGAACCCACAACAAATCGGGGGTGAACTCGGGTGCTCCAGATGGGCTAGCAGATCCCACTCTACTAGTGGCTCGCATCGTGTAACGTCAAACGGATTCTTTTGTTGTGTACATGTCTTCATCATCATACATTATTCCTGTAATTGGCATCTGTTTTGTTGTGAACAAAGGTAACAGAACTGCATGGTAATTTATTGTTGAACTTTTCAGCTATTTGTACACACCCCTCCCTCTTCACATGCACACAAACACATACACCCACTGTGTTGAGCTAATCAAATAAGTACAAGTAGTTAAATCAATCATCTGTGACCACAATTGCATGAACAGTGGATTTTTAAACCAATCATATACAAAAAAAATCTATTTATTTTTCAGTCAAGTATTGTCAAAGACGAAGAATTACATCATTCAGTAGCACAATTTTCAGGCCGTGGCATGGACATTTTATGTGTACCATTCGGATCTGCCAATACAGATGTGAGTTTCATAGTTTGACTGGTACTTTGTCTGGATATATTTCCAGGTATGCCAAAATATACATATGATACGAAGGATACAACTGAGAAAACCAACCAAATGTAAACTTGTTTTTATATATAATGAATATCATTATTGATGACCACGTGTGTTTTCCATCAAGGGATTCGAACCAAATAACTGGATCTAGTAACATTTATTCTCTAGATTTGTCATGGAAAAGGAACAGGAAACCATGAACCTGCTTCTGTTTAAATTTAAATACAAATTATTGTGTATTCTTATTAAATTTCTCTGATTTATTGGGGATATTTCAATTCACTTTATCGACCCTCTCATAGCCACTAAACAATAATATCACCCTCTCATAGCCACTAAACAATAATATCAACTTGATTGTTAGACATTACGTTGATGAACACTTCATCGACCCTCTCATAGCCACTAAACAATAATATCAACTTGATTGTTAGACATTACGTTGATGAACACTTCATCGCCCCTCTCATAGCCACTAAGCAATAATATCAACTTGATTGTTAGACATTACGTTGATGAACATATGATCTTTTGTAATTAAAAGACTGATAGGCTCTTCCAAAAGTCATTATAAAAAATAAGGTCCGGCACTAAGCCAATTGGGTCTCGCGCTGTATGTACTCTCGACTGTTCAAGTACACACAACAACACACTGCAGGTTTTACAAAGAGCAGCAATTTGGTCCATCACCTCTTAAGGCCGGCACTGTAAATAATGTAGAAATACCTTTCATCTTTTTTTTTCGAGTAGAGCGTAGCGGAAAATGAAAGGGAAAAAAATACTCCACTGTCGAAACATTTCCAAAATGCAATAGAAATATCGTAGAAAGATGCAAATATGATACCTCTAACACACAAATATATGACCTGTCACTTTCCTAGCTTGGTACAGGTCCTTCAATCAAAAATGATGGGGTTAGAATAGTTGTGTGGGCCCCTCCTCTCTTAAGTGAATTGATGGTGTCATCCAAGTGTAAAACGAGAGTGAAAGACCTTCACACACGAGTGAAAGATATTCAAATCTCTTTCTTTTCGCATAAATAGTGAAAAAGTAAATATGATTAAACAAAGATAATTAATGGCATATCCTACATAGTGGCGTATTCATGAATCTAACGTTTCATTGGACAAGAGGACATTATCATGTACAGATGTTTTCTGTGGACCGTCTCATATGGAAAACCTCCATTTATGGAAGACCTTTTTTTCTTTCAGGTATTAAATCATCTAATAACAAACACACATGGAAAGATTATCCCACCTAATCAGATCCAGCGTTTGTGTAGAATGACGCATTCATTGGTAGGTACGATATTGCAATAATTTATTTATTATGCAAAAGCATTTCCGCGGGTGATTGGTTGAATTGTTGTCTATTATTGTTGAAATGTGATCATATCATAACTTATGTTGTTATCATTTTTGTTTGTCTCTTGCTTTCTGTGATTCGAATTATCTTCTCCTTATCTGTGTTAACAAACGTATCCTATAAATCAAGGTAAAATATTTGACAGGGTTACAAGAGAGAGAGAGATATGTCTTGATATCAAGTTTCGTTTGTGGCTAAAACTTGCTGATTCTGCCTTGTATTCACAGTACAATATGAGAGCTAATTTGAAGGGTCTTTGTGACGATCAATTCTCTAGGCTAAAGGTTATCTCCCTTTACTAAGGCAGAAAGAAAGCTTAACACATATGTGTTCCAATATTAAATATACTGTTGAAAATACTAATAATAAATGTTGGATATATTAATGGATAATATATGCATTTGCAAAACTAAGAAACATGCATTCTTGTATCAATGCTGATATTTTGGTATTTATATTGATATATTTTCTGATATTAATACTGATATTCTGGTATTTAGAATGATATTATGATATATTTGTGTTGATGTTCTGGTATTTATTCTGACATTCTAGTGTTTATATTTTAATATATATTTTGATATTTTGGTATTTATAATGATATTATGGTATTTATGTTAATATTTTGGTTTTTACTTTGATATTTTAATTTTAATATTTTTTTTTTATTTTGATATATTCTGGTATTTTTTTGGTATTGTATATTTTGATATCTCTTTTGATAATTTGGTATTTTAGAATTATATTTTGGTATTTATTTTGATATTTTGGCATGTACATTTGCAGTTCAGTGCAGCTGAAATAGCACATCAACTGGAATCTGCTGAGGAATGTAATAAACTCATTGTTAAAAAAGCTGTATTGGATGCTGGTCTACAAGAGTATGATACGTTTGTAAGATCTTTATATATTATAATATTAATATATATTCTTTTTCATTTGATTATATTTTGTATAATCCATAACTCAACCAGTCAGATAATCAAATCCTCAAACAACCTTATTGACAATTGTATTGCATAGCTTTCCCACTATAGTGGATTGACAACACACATTTTGTTTCAAACGATTGTGATCCCAAGCAAACGAGACGTTGAACATTTAATAATGGCAAATAAAGGTAATAACAAAATTATCGAACTCCGAACAATCTTACAAAGGGAAAGTCAAAACTCATAATTATATAAACAGACAAAATCAGTCATCAACCGGAAAACTGTGAAAACCGTAAAAACATAGATGAAAAAATTCATTGATAAATCAATGATTCAAGATTTAAAGATGTACACATCACGTGTTTTACCATTTTTTTCATAGGATGATGTTACAGACAATGCTATGATGTTACTTGACCCATCATTAAAATATCATGGCCGATTTAAACAAACAAAATGGCCAGCGATTCCTCTGGGTACACGTGTTCGTAGAGGACCTTCCTGGTCTTGGAAGAATCAAGATTCGAATATGGCAGGAACAGTTATTGGAGAGGATACCACTGGTAAGATTGTCTTATTTTTGTCTGTATTTAATTGAATCTTTTTATATAGAACTAATTAGTATTATATTTCTGTTATATACCTCATCGCTGATTACTGCTTGATATTGTGAGGTATATTCTTTAAGAATTAGTTGATCGGTAATATTGCAGACGTATAACAGATTAAAATATTAAAACAAAAGAAACTTTCTGCAAAAACGACGTGTCACATTGTCCTTACAATTCACCTAATTGGCTTACAACTCTTGAGGGTCATCTTGGCTGCGATCGTGTGGTAAGTTGGATCAGTCTATGTTATGAATCATCATCGCTAAAGCTCTGAGTTATATTCACGTATGCGGTGAGGCGTACTCGATACAATGATAAGTGTGATTAAATCAGTGGCTTGTCCCAGGTCAGTTATACTCTACCGAGACCCCGTCACCTGTAAAACTGATCTTAGGATAACACCGAAATACATTTGAGATTGGTGTTTTAAACGCCCAGCTCACACCGAATGTGTCGTGCGCACTAAATTTGATATCTATGTTTTTGTTGCTAGTATCACAATGATTATTCCTGAAATGTAATTGGAGCCAGCTGTCTCACAGGATTCTGTAATCGTTCACCTGGTTGTCAATTAGCTGAACAATATTGCACATTTCGTATTATGGAAAGGTTTTGAATTTCACAGAAGCAGTTTGGTTCTTTTGTGCCAATAGGTTAATAAATTGACCCAGTGGTGGGTTAAAAAGAAAATGAGCTTTGAAAATGTTTACGATGACAGACGCCAAGTGGTGGCGAAAGTTTATTTTGTCCTTTAACCAGATGAGCTCAAAACATAATGCACAACACGCAGACTATTTTAAAATGAAATTAAATGGTGAATATTGCCTGTTTTGAATATATGTATGTCATTATTATACGTATATTTATTTTTCGATAGTTTAGTATAGTTTTTATGTTTTAAAATATGTTTTCCTGTTTCTCTTTCTATTTTCAATAAGGATCGATTTGGGTTCAATGGGACAGTGGCTTTAGAAATGTTTATCACTATGACGAACGAATAAACGTTTACGACATAAAACCTGTCAACGAACCAAGGAGACTTGTTGATGATTTGATTGCTGTTGGTTGTAAAGTGAAAAGAGGTATATATTATCATTCCTAAAGATGTTTTAATATTATGAAGAAAAGCTGAAACAGTGATGGTCAACTATTCCATCCAATACCAACAAAGCGAAAAATCTTCTCTCACCTTAGCTCACTGAGCACAAAAAAATACCACAAAATGTGACGTTAGAAATCCATGTCCTGGCTTGGACAGACACAAAAATGTGTCGAGGGTAAACCGGTTAATGATATATATACCTGACAATGACATGTTTACATGCTGTAATTTTTAATAGAAACATAGCGCGAGGCATATACAGATTACCCAAATATTAGAATATATTTTCCCATAAAGAGGTAACCACACTAGAAAAACTGAATAAATGTTATGTTATCAATGCTACACGAGTTGAAAGATTTGTTGTAAAAATCTCAATATCAGTCTAAGATGAGGTAAAGCTAACACTAAAATTAGTAGCTCCACTAATGTAATAAATTGACCCATTGGTGGAACTAAAAGATAATGAGCTATGGAAATGATTACGACGACAGACCTCAAGTGATGACAAAAACACATTTCAGTCTTTAACCGGATGAGCTTAAATCTAATGAAAAACTCGCAAATTATTCTAGAAATTAAATTAAATGGTGAGAACAGTTTGATGATATCAAAGGGGTGATAAAATGCCGTAAATCAAAGAAGAACTGACAATACGATAGCCAAAAGAAAAGGAACAAACACCGATCTACAAAACCCAGGTGCTCTGAGAAGTATAAGCTAGTGGTACCAGTCGTATTACTCGAGCTATAAACTCTGTAATAAATCATCAACGAGGAAAGAACCAGAATGTGAAAATGATAACGACACATGTGTGACATGTATATTCCGTTAAGGTTAACCAAGTCATGTTGACTGTAAAACTTTCGAAGTATACTATATAGTGTTTCAGAAATGAACATAATCGTATTGATGATTGATTTCAAAGACACGAAACTTGATATGTGTACTTTGTATAAAACGTACCCATTACAAAGTTATATCATATGATAAATTAGAATCTGCAAAGACAAAGCAAAAACAGAAAAGCAAAAATAAACAAAAAGACTGGATTCAAACAAAAACTTGCCAGCTAGAATATATTATGTAAATACATATTGTACGTTCCTTTGTCTTTCACATTTAATATGAGGTCACTGTAATGTCATAGTTCAGGAATATGATATCAAGGAATTAATTATGACAATAGTCGCTAGTAAGATGCATAGAAATTCTTATTATTAGTTACTTTCTGGTAAGGATCAGAACGCATTAGAATGCGGATGTCAGTCTATATTTATAGTATCATTGTTTAAGAAGTAGAAAAGGTAGACTATTCTGATTAGTTGAGGTGTATAATAAGTTATGTATCTGCTATATATTCTGAGGGCATTTGATATATTCTTATATTGGGAAAACATCTCAGTGAAAAGAAATGAATTTGCTGTGGCTATTATGCACAAAGATAATGTTTGGGTTCTGTTATAAGGTAAAGACTGGAGGTATGGAGATCAGGATGGAGGGAGAGGAAGTAAGGGAACGGTTTTACGTGTTGATGCAAATGGAGAAATTGTGGTATGAAATTTAAGTGTAAAATTAATCATTGCTATTTTACTACTTTTTAAGAATGGATATAAAGCTGACATATTTACACTTAAGTAATTTATAGTAGGACTTTCATACAATATTATTTGTTGAACAACACCATGACATCATGTTAAATAATATTTTAATTCCTACCAATTGGACCGATGGTTTGTATCAACTTAAATTGTACAGAATATGTCACCTAACTTTCCAAAAATTAAGTTTATACTAAGACTTAATTCTCATTGCGTAACTGTGTTAACTGCTTGCTCTTCCGAGGTCAATCTGTTTTTTTACTTCTATTGATGGGGTTCGTGTTGTTCAATTTGCCAGATTGCATATCTTCACGTTTTCAATACAATTTCTGGGTAAAAACGATGTGCGGTTCATTTTTCCTCCCAACACTATTTCCATATCAGATGGTGTTAGTGCCGTTTAACATTAACACGATGGGTGTCATTAGTGGAGCAGGAACTGCTTACTCTTCTAAGTTCATCGCCAGTTTTGAATGGGGTTCATGTTGCTCGATATTTAGTTTTCTGTGTAGTGTTCTATAAATTATTGTTTGTCCTTTTGTCTTTTTTGTTTTGACTTACAGCTTCTGATTACCCCTTTGGTATCTTCAAACTTTTCTTAAATAAAATATATATTATTAGATATGTTTCGTTCATGTTATACAAACTAAATCTAATATGTCCTCTCGATAGGTAATCTGGGACAGAGGAAGATTAGGATCATACAAATTTGCTGCTGACGGAGTTTTCGAAGTTGAAGTCTGGTTTGTATTACACTTCCTGTACTATTTTACTATTAATATTCCATCATAAGATCAAACACATAAAACAATTATTATTCTTTATCAATATCTATAGACATAAAACAGGGTAACGTGATCTGGTAAGTTTTAATTTATTAAAATATTAATTTTCAGTTGAATCAGTAAACCAATGACAGACATGCATTGAAATACAAAGTACATGTAGGAGATGGACTTGTTATACATTTTGTTCTTGTTCATATTCTGCTCAAAGAGATGTTAAATATTTCATAATTTTAATTTTGATTTGACTTTTTTTTACAAAGTATAAATAAAGATCATAATATAGGCAGGAACCTTTCTCATTTTAAAGTAATACATATGAGCTATTGCATTTAGTGTCTTACTGATCATTGTGGATACGAAATATCAGGTTTGTTGTGAATATTTGTCACCCTCTGTTTTAATATATCACACAAGGAAAATGCTTGGTTAAATCGTATATTATAACCGTATCATTTCACATACGTTTATTTTTGTTTTTCGCAATTTCGGTACGACTTTAAAAAAGCATTTCACCAACAACAATGTCCATGAGAGAATAGAAAAACGTATGAAGCTATATGTAATCGTTAGCAGTTTCAGTTGTATACCAATTATAAGGAGATTTAACACATTTATTATTTTCAGAGAATATTTTTTACACTTATTATTTTCAATGGGATCTAAGTATTTGCTAAGTTACTAAGATTCTTTACTCTTTGTTCGTGTTTATTTTTCTTCAGTGAGCATGGTAGAAGATTGAACTCCCCTGATTTGATTGAACATCAGAACATTCAGACTACTTCTGAATTACCTGATGTACCACATATATTACCGGCTACCAAAGGAAAAAGTAGTAAGTTTGAACTTTGACAATCATTATAATTGATTGATTGATTGATTGATTGATTGATTGATTGCTTGATTAATTAAGTGTTGTTGTTAGTCCCTAAAAAATCATGAATTGCAATCCATCCGTCTGTCCGTCAGATTTCGTGCCACCATTTTTAACAGTAAAACGGTTTAATAGCAGGAGCTGTTTATATTTGTATTACAATAGTGCATTATTAATGAGAAATGCAAGGGCAGTAATATTGTCTATATATTCAAGATGGCAGGAATTTTAACGAAGATTTGTTTCATGTTACCAATGGTAACAGGAAGACGCTGTAAAACATGAGCTGCTTTTATATAGTAAAGTAGTGCAAAATAAAAATGAAAAATACAAAACGCTGAATGAATATTACAAACAATTCAAGATTGCAGAATGGTGGCCATTTTATCTGCATTTGACTTGTGTTTTTATGTATCCACTTGAACCAGAAAAACGTGTACAATCATACACTGATTAATTTTTCATTGTGATGTTCTGCAAAATGAAGACGTGGTGCAACGTGAAATGATATTTGTGAAAAATTCATCATAATTAGATATTGTAGAGTACATTGTTAATCATTAAAAGAATATCACTGACTTTCAATGCCAAGGATTAAATTAATGGATATACAACAGAAAAAGAACTTCGGTGCCCTAATACAAAAATAGGGATGCAGTAAACACTATGACTGAAAATATAAGTACATAAAATACTAATAAAATGTCTGAATGAAAAGAGCTACTGTTCCGCAACTCAGAACATGACTTAAAACACGGCTTTCGTGATTGCTTTGGAAAAATGAATGAAAGTGCTTTAACATAGATTACCTCACTATATTCTTGTATTTTTAGTGGAAATCCAAAAATTCACTAGTTATGCTATGAAAATTCATTACTAACGTGTTACGTACAATGGAGACAATAGTCTAAGGGTCTTATTATAATATTTATACAGAGAAACCAGTAACATCAACTTGGCAATATCAAGATGAAAGTGGGCAATGGACATCTTATGATGAAGATACTAATTGGAAAATAGAGAAAGCCTTCAATCGAAATCATAATGGAAGGTGTATAATAGAAATCAATAAAACTGTGTAAGTTTTTATTAATCAATTATTTTTTATTCGATCATGCGGTTTGGAAATGGTCAAACCTCAACTCAATAAACTTATTTTTAATGGGATTCAATATTGTTTAACTGCACTAGATGGGAATTTCTCATTTATCGTCTTCAACTGTGGTCGACTCCGAACAGTTGGAAAACAAATTTTAGCTTAAAATACATGTACCGGTAATAACAACCGAATGCACAAACTACATCCAAATTAAGATAAAGTTATTTTATTCATGAAATCTAATATGTGTCAGTTTTTAAACTAGTGTGAAAGTATGTAAGGATGCAATATTTTAATCAGTTGAGGGGGTTTGTGGTGTTTAACGCCATTTTCAACAATATTTCAGTTATATCGTGGCGGTCAGTTTTATTGATGGAGAATACCGGAGAAAACCACCGTCCTGCGGCAAGTCACTGACAAATGTTAACATAATGTTATATATCAAGTATACCTCGTCATGATCGGGATTCGAACTCACAACTTTTGTGGTGATAGGCACTGATTGCATAGGTAGTTGCAGATCCAACTACTATACGATCACGACCACGACAGTCCCTGAATCATTGGACAAACAATGTTAAATGATGGGCTTAAATCAGCCAAATGTATTATAATTTAATCTACATGATATATGCTAAATTACAATTAAAAAAAAAATTTGGTGTTATGTTTCACCTTCTGATATGTTTTTATTTTATCTGTTTTACCTGTATTTCAGACACGTTATGCATTTTTCAAAGATGATACAAGAAAACCAAACTGATATGACTACAGTTCCAGTTCAACGTTTAGATTTGAATTGATATATTACATATGACTATCAGAGCTCGAGTAAATCAATAGACCAAGACGAAGACAGCAACGGGCCAAAAACAAAAAGCAACAAGTACACAAATTCAGAGTAAAAGAAGAAGGAAACAATAACAAAGGCCATGTATTTGTGTGTTAGGGATATCGATTTTGTCTTTTTCTGCTATTTCGATATTGGATTTTGAAACTGTTCCGACAGTATGGTATTTTTTTCTTCATTTTATTGCTTGAAAACTCTGTTTTGATCAATCTCTAATTTTTGATGATTTTTTGTTTGTTCAATGGTAAAATACTCTTGCATTTGTGATATGTTTTTCGTTTATTTAGATATTCTTGATAGGGAGGTGTTCTGTTTCATCTTTTTTATTATTTCCAGTTGTATTGTCATCTCTGTCCACATATTGTTCTGGTGTAACTATTAAATCTGTGTCGCTTTTTATGCTCAATTTAAATCATACAACCAGTTTACTGTTAGAAATAGACAATATGCGTACATTGTCAGCAAATATTAAATTAATAATTAATAAGTAAAAACGTCAATTTTCCCCATGCGTAAACACCGGAAGTGCCACAGCGATATCTGCCATCGGGGCAAAACTCTGCTAACACGATATCAAACCTCTCGTGAGCCTCATGACGTCACTTCCGCCCAACTGTAAATTGTCGTTAGGAAAATGTCGACGTTCGGCGAGGAAAGATTTGTTGTCGTTTCGGAAGCAGAACCCTCAACCGATATCGATCACTCATATCCATAAGTTTGGTGTCTGTATGGGAAGTTATTATTTTATTCTTTTTAATTCAATGTTGAAATATGTGATAAATAGATTAATGCATGCCCTCTGGCCGTTAAAATTACACAAAAAAGATAGAAACAATATATGAAGTAAATTCATTGATTGCAATATAATTGATATTTTCCAGATAGGACAGGATACTCATTAACTTTGGAAACGTCAGATTCCAATCTCTCTTTCCTGTGTGTAATTTGTGTTGTCCTCATATGTTAACTACTAATTTCCTGTGCGATTTCTGAGTAGATGTAATGTTCAGTTCATTACTGTCATTTGTTTGTTATTTTATTATATATATATAGGGACTTTATGTTGATCTTATGTTTCATATGTTACATGTAATGTATTGTTTTATCTGCAATGTAAGTATCATTACCGTTCCATCTAACTTGTAGTTTACTTTACATTTTATTTTACAAAATATTTGATCATCTTCCTGAATGTGATGACACTATGTCTTTGTAGTGTTGATCTATTATACGTTAATGGAGTTTGTCCCATTGGCAGACTATGGTGGCATCTCGCACTTACTACGAGAGATGGCTATGCCAATCATGGAAACCCATTCAGTGACTGTTAGATGAAAAACAGCAATAAGGGTGTTTTCTGTAACCTCTGGTTAGTAAATGGAAAGCAAATAAGAGTGGGAAAAATGCTTGCTTTCTGTTTGATTTAAAAATTTAAACTTTCCGTTATTAAACGGAAGGCAATCATGGCGAACACTAGTTACTCTTTGACGATGCTGTCTTATTTCATACCAGACCAACATGCCAATTTTAATGTTTACAGTGCTATCTCTCTAGAGCAAAAGTCCACAGCAATAAGGGTTTACAGTGCTATCTCTCTAGTCCACAGGAAAACATTTTGTTCCACTCTGGCATATTATCATGACTTCGAGCCAAACAAGTCTTTACTCTTACTCCTTAATGTAAATAAAATGTAAAACAATCATATCTTTATTTATTGCTTTAAAACTATTATATTTTTTTAGAGTTTCACAATTTACAAGAAATATTATGATTATCACAAATAAAATTAACAAAACAATATGTAAATATAAATGTTCTATCCATGAGATTCACCAACTCTCAGATCTGACATCCTACAGTAGAAATACACAATAAGATGGAACAATTAACATCCTAGCTAACCACAGATCATTCATGACCTCTTTAAACATTCCCTCTGATAAAGAGTCTGAGGATTTACCCTATTTATATTGGATACCTAAACTCCATAAGACACCATACTAAGAAAGGTACATAGCGGGATCATCAACTTGTTCGACGAAAGAAGTGTCTATTCACCTGACAAAGATTCTGTCTGCAGTAAAAGAGGGACAACAGAAATATTGTGAAACTGTTTACTCGCGTAGTGGCATAAATCACATGTGGATTTTGAAAAACTCTAAAGATCTTTTGGATAACCTTAAATCAAGATCTTTCTCTCAGGTATCCTCCATCAAAACCTTTTGATTTTTCAACTCTATTTACCACCCTACCGCATGACAAATTAAAAACCCGCTCAAAAGAAACAATTCACAAAACTTTCAGTCATAGAAACTATGGCACACAATTTGTTGTGTTAGGCTACAATTCCACATATTTTTCAAACAAAATTCAAAAAGGTAAAACATGCTACTCCGAGGAACAAGTGATCAGTATGCTGGAGTTCCTCATCGATAACATATTTGTCTCCTTTGGAGGGATACTGTTTCAGCAGGTCGTCAACATACCAATGAGTACGAATTGTGCCCCTTTTCTAGCCGATTTATTTTTATACTCATATGAGTCGGAGTTTCTTCAAAAGCTTGTAAAAGATAAGAAGATTCATGAGGCTAGAGCCTTTAATTTCACATACAGGTATATTGATGACGTTTTATCTCTCAATAATTCTAGATTTGCAGAATTTCTTCCATTGATATATCCTCCAGAGCTGGAGGTTAACGAGACCACATATACCGCTTCGTCCGCATCATTTTTGGACTTATACCTCGAATTTGACGACAGTGGTTAAATCAGTACTAAAATTTATGATAAACGGAACGACTTCAATTTTAAAATCATAAATTTTCCAAATATGTGCAGCAATATACCAGCTTCTCCTGCATATGGTGTTTACATCTCGCAATTGATTCGTTATGCAAGGGCCAGTAGCAATTATTCTGATTTCATGAAACGTCATCTTCATCTGAGAAACAGGCTACTAGACCAGGGCTATACAAAGATTCGCCTTATTCGATCTCTTAAAAAGTTTATACTCCGATACCAAGATCTTGTCGAAATATATTCTGCCTCTGCAGAAAAGATTATAAACGATGGATTTTCAAATAGTGAAAATGTATAAAGATGAGATGTCAACAAAAATGTCAAAAATATTTGCTTATCAATGTGTGACGTAAAAGTGTCTTTGACATTTACTTCGCTGAGTTTGGTGCTGTTTTGACAACTGTTTAACCTGTTTTGTTCAAGTACTGTTATAAATACTGTTACAGTGACAGCCGTAAACTTTGAGCCGTAATGAAAGGGGGAAGTTTGGCGCTTTAAAATCTTATTCAACCCACCATTTCTTTAGAAATGCCTGTACCAAGTCAGGGTCATTACGGTTTTGACAGTTTTCCGGTTGTTTACTGATTTTGTCTGTTTATATACTTATGACTTTTTACTTTCCCTTTGTAAGATTGTTCGGAGTTCGGTAATTTTGTTATTACCCTTATTTATTATACTGACATATGTCATATTCATGGATTAGTGCTTTAATTATAGAAGACTGATGGACCTTTGGAACATGTAATACTTTGAGTTAAAATGCTCTACTTGTTCTAATAACTGTAAATAAAGTCAAGAGTGAATTGACTCTAGCTATAACCGCAACACTACTGACAATGTTGGTCAACTCGATCGATCGGTAGAGTGCACACATTATACATGTAATTTAGGTCGATCCTCGACCTCCGTTAATGATGATGTTGTCCTCAAAATGTAGTTGAATTCTATTTTACGTTGGGCGCCAATACAACCGTGCTGCTCAGTTGGGTAGATAAATAAAGAGCTGATCCAATTCAAGTTAATATAATTTATTTCATCAAGTTTTAACCCTGTCTGTGGGACCAGATTTCACCAAAATATAATCATAGTGGTATAATTACATAGGTGTTCTCATTCTTCAGTTATAACAGGGTAGTAAATGATATATGCGTTCCACGGAAATAGTGACAGCCGGAAACTTTGAGCCGTAATGAAAGGGGGAGGTTTGGCGCTTTAAAATCTGATTCAACCCACCATTTCTTTAGAAATGCCTGTACCAAGTCAGGGTCATTACAGTTTTCACAGTTTTCCGGTTGTTGACTGATTTTCTCTGTTTATATAGACGTATTTATCAAGATCTAACCTAATTATCATGTGCGCTGCAATTAATCTATCACGTGGTACGTCAGCCATAGCAGTAATGATAGACAACGCACGTGCATTAATCACAACATTATCGATCATTTGTTTACATTTTGTTTTTCACGATTTTTCTTTGATTTTTGTTATGGAAAGTGAGGATAAATATAAAACAAGCGGTGGGAACTCATGTGTAGTTCATGCTTGTTCAAATAATCTTAAAGAAAATATCTTATGGAGAAATCAATGTGTGAATTGCACGGTCAGATACATGATCAATGTCCATGTCTTATTCCATACAGACTACATGTAATGCCATCCAAGGAATCTATACGGCTTGAGTGGATTAAAGCTCTAAATCGGAAGGAACTGCCGAAAAAAGTATTGTCTGTTCTGAACATTTTATCGATGGAAAACCAACCGATCGAATCCTTATCCTAAGCTTAAGTTGGGATATGAAATCAAGGCCACCCCTGGTAGACGAAAGACACTAAGACAGGATTCTGCAGTTAAAAAAAGAAAATTAAATGATGATAGTTCCGATTCCGATATGGGAATAAGCGAATTTGACTCTACTCTAGAAAATGAGCCAGGCACAAGTGCTTCGTCTGACAGTAAACTATCTGAGGCTTTTTGTACATTTAATGGTGTAGAATCCGCAACTACCGGTACAATTGGTACCCAGTATATGGACTCGGATTATTTACCGCAAACAGATCATGCCTATGGAAAAGAGTGGACAGATTTCCAATCGCGATTTTCTCAAACCAACGTAATTTTGACTTAGGAAAAGGGCGTTCAATGCAAGTGTGATGGGGGAACAATGTCTGCTGCTCTAAATATAAACACTGATAGTGATGCATTATTGTACACTGGGGTGACACAAGAGGTCTTTTTTACGTTGGTGAAGTGTATGTCTCAGTTTAATACTTTTAAATTTCAGTTGGAAGTGACAGATCAGATAATGCTTGTACTTTTGAAACTGAAGTTAAATCTGATTTTTGAGGACTTGGGTCGAAGATTTGGTATATCAAGTAGTCTAGCTTGCAAAATATTTAATTCGTGGATTCCTGTACTATCAGACAAGTTAAAGTCTTTGATAATTTGGCTTCCTAGGGAAGTTATTAGAGACTGTTGCCCAGATTCATTTAGAGAGAACTATCCGCGAAAAACATGCATTATTGACTGTGCAGAAACATTTATTCAAAGGCCCACTAATTTAAGGAGTCGAGGTGAAACATATAGCAATTATAAGTCCCATAATACAGTTAAGTATTTAGTTGGAATATCCCCACATGGACAAATAATGTTCATATCCAAGGCTTTCGGTGGTCGTGCCAGTGATAAATGTATTGTTGAAAAAAGTTGTTTCATGAACTATTTGCTCCCAGGAGATGAGATTATGGCAGACCGAGGTTTTACTATAGATTATGGCAGACCGAGGTTTTACTATAGATTATGGCAGACCGAGGTTTTACTATAGATTATGGCAGACCGAGGTTTTACTATAGATTATGGCAGACCGAGGTTTTACTATAGATTATGGCAGACCGAGGTTTTACTATAGATTATGGCAGACCGAGGTTTTACTATAGATGACTCTTTCCGTGTAAAGCTTAACATTCCAGCATTCACAAAAAATAAACCTCAGTTAAGTGCCGAGGATGTTACATTGACAAGGAGGATTGCCAGGGTGCGCATTCATGTGGAAAGGGCCACCCGAGACTCAAAGTGTTCAAGATTTTAAGTGGTACTGTGCCTGTGGCATCTTTAAAACTGTTTGATGATATTTTAATAACGTGTGCTGCTCTTGTAAATTTACGGTCTGATCTCATCAGAGATACTAATGAAAATGATGACTGAAAATGTTTTTGTTGTCATTTTTTTCTTTCTTTTAAATTGATTGATTAGTGTTTAACGCCATCTTTAGAAATATTTCAGCTATATCGTGGTATGATCATCCATTTTTGGTAAACAATACAAGTCGAAATAACTTTTTTCATAGTACAAAGTTCAAAAATCAGTAATAGGTATTACATGAAAACACTCTCAAACACTTACATGTACATGTATAATATATGTATTCATGAAAAATGAAAGTGGTTCTATGATAATACCCTTATTCTTATTAACAATAATTATAATAACGCTGTTCGCCCGGTTATATGTGAGGGTTGGTATTTTATAATAACGTTGTTCGCCCAGTTATATGTGAGGGTTGATATTTTATAATAACACTGTTCGCCGGTTATATGTGAGGGTTGGTATTTTATAATAACGTTGTTCACCCGGTTATATGTGAGGGTTGGTATTTTATAATAACACTGTTCGGCCGGTTATATGTGAGGGTTGGTATTTTATAATAACACTGTTTGGCCGGTTATATGTGAGGGTTGGTATTTTATAATAACACTGTTCGCCCGGTTATATGTGAGGGTTAGTATTTTATAATAACGCTATTCGCCTGGCTATATGTGAGGGTTGGTATTTTATAATAACACTGTTCGCTCGGTTATATGTGAGGGTTGGTATTTTATAATAACGCTGTTCGCCCGGTTATATGTGAGGGCTGGTATTTTATAATAACACTGTTCGGCCGGTTATATGTGAGGGTTGGTATTTTATAATAACGTTGTTCGCTTGGTTATATGTGAGGGTTGGTATTTTATAATAACACTGTTCGCCCGGTTATATATGAGGCTTGCTATTTTATAATAACACTGTTCGCCCGGTTGTATGTGAGGGTTGGTATTTCATAATAACACTGTTTGGCCGGATATATGTGAGGGTTGGTATTTTGTAATAACGTTGTTCGCCCGGTTATATGTGAGTGTTGGTATTTCATAATAACACTGTTCGGCCGGTTATATGTGAGGGTTGGTATTTTATAATAACGTTGTTCGCCCGGTCATATGTGAGGGTTGGTATTTTATAATAACGTTGTTCGCCCGGTCATATGTGAGGGTTACTATTTTATAATAACATTGTTCGCCCGGTTATATGTGAGGGTTGCTATTTTATAATAACACTGTTCGCCCGGTTGTATGTGAGGGTTAGTATTTTATAATAACACTGTTCTCTAGGTTATATTTCAGAGTTAGTATTTTATAATAACACTGTTCTCCATATTATATGTCAGGGTTAGTATTTTATAATAACACTGTTCTCTAGGTTATATGTCAGGGTTAGTATTTTATAATAACACTGTTCTCTATGTTATATGTCAGAGTTAGTATTTTATAATAACACTGTTCTCTACGTTATATGTCAGGGTTAGTATTTTATAATAACACTGTTCTCTATGTTATATGTCAGAGTTAGTATTTTATAATAACACTGTTCGCCCGGTTATATGTGAGGGTTGGTATTTTATAATAACACTGTTCGCACGGTTATATGTGAGGGTTGGCAGTTTATAATAACACTTCGCCCGGTTATATGTGAGGGTTGGTATTTTATAATAAAGCTGTTCGCCCGGTTATATGTGAAGGTTGGTATTTTATAATAACACTGTTCTCTAGGTTATATGTCAGTGTTAGTATTTTATAACAACACTGTTCTCTAGGTTATATGTCAGATTTTGTATTTTATAATAACACTGTTCGCCCGGTTATATGTGAGGGTTAGTATTTTATAATAACGCTGTTCACCCGGTTATATGTGAGGGTTGATATTTTATAATAACACTGTTCGCCCGGTTATATGTGAAGGTTGGTATTTTATAATAACGCTGTTCGCCCGGATATATGTGAGGGTTGGTATTTTATAATAACGCTGTTCGGCCGGTTATATGTGAGGGTTGGTATTTTATAATAACACTGTTCGGCCGGTTATATGTGAGGGTTGGTATTTTATAATAACGTTGTTCACCCGGTCATATGTGAGGGTTGGTATTTTATAATAACGTTGTTCGCCCGGTTATATGTGAGGGTTGGTATTTTATAATAACACTGTTCGGCCGGTTATATGTGAGGGTTGGTATTTTATAATAACGTTGTTCACCCGGTCATATGTGAGGTTTGGTATTTTATAATAACGCTGTTCGCCCGGTTATATGTGAGGGTTGGTATTTTATAATAACACTGTTCTCTAGGTTATATGTCAGGGTTACTATTTTATAATAACACTGTTCTCTAGGTTATATGTCAGGGTTACTATTTTATAATAACACTGTTCGCTTGGTTATATGTGAGGGTTGGTATTTTATAATAACACTGTTCGCCCAGTTATATATAAGGGTTGCTATTTTATAATAACACTGTTCGCCCGGTTGTATGTGAGGGTTGGTATTTCATAATAACACTGTTCGGCCGGATATATGTGAGGGTTGGTATTTTATAATAACGTTGTTCGCCCGGTTATATGTGAGTGTTGGTATTTCATAATAACACTGTTCGGCCGGTTATATGTGAGGGTTGGTATTTTATAATAACGTTGTTCGCCCGGTCATATGTGAGGGTTGGTATTTTATAATAACGTTGTTCGCCCGGTCATATGTGAGGGTTATTATTTTATAATAACACTGTTCGCCCGGTTATATGTGAGGGTTGCTATTTTATAATAACACTGTTCGCCCGATTGTATGTGAGGGTTAGTATTTTATAATAACACTGTTCTCTAGGTTATATGTCAGAGTTAGTATTTTATAATAACACTGTTCTCCATGTTATATGTCAGGGTTAGTATTTTATAATAACACTGTTCTCTAGGTTATACGTCAGGGTTACTATTTTATAATAACACTGTTCTCTATGTTATATGTCAGAGTTAGTATTTTATAATAACTCTGTTCTCTACGTTATATGTCAGGGGTAGTATTTTATAATAACACTGTTCGCCCGGTTATATGTGAGGGTTGGTATTTTATAATAACGCTGTTCGCCAGGTTATATGTGAGGGTTGGCAGTTTATAATAACACTTCGCACGGTTATATGTGGAGGTTGATATTTTATAATAAAGCTGTTCGCCCGGTTATATGTGAGGGTTGGTATTATATAATGACACTGTTCTCAAGGTTATATGTCAGTGTTAGTATTTTATAATAACACTGTTCTCTAGGTTATATGTCAGAGTTAGTATTTTATAATAACACTGTTCGCCCGGTTATATGTAAGGGTTGGTATTTTATAATAACACTGTTCTCTACGTTATATGTCAGGGTTAGTATTTTATAATAACACTGTTCTCTAGGTTATATGTCAGAGTTAGTATTTTATAATAACACTTCGCCCGGTTATATGTGAGGGTTGGTATTTTATAATAACACTGTTCTCTAGGTTTTATGTCAGGGTTAGTATTTTATAATAACACTGTTCTCTAGGTTGTATATCAGAGTTAGTATTTTATAATAACACTGTTTTCTATGTTATATGTCAGAGTTAGTATTTTATAATAACACTATTCTCTAGGTTATATGTCAGAGTTAGTATTTTATAATATCACTGTTCGCCCGGTTATATGTGCGGGTTAGTATTTTACAATAACACTGTTCTCAAGGTTGTATGTCAGAGTTAGTATTTTATAATAACACTGTTCTCTATGTTATATGTCTGGGTTAGAATTTAATAATAACACTGTACTCTATGTTATATGTCAGGGTTAGTATTTTATAATAACACTGTTCTCTAGGTTATATGTCAGGGTTAGTATTTTATAATAACACTGTTCTCTATGTTATATGTCTGGGTTAGTATTTAATAATAACACTGTTCTATAGGTTATATGTGAGGGTTAGTATTTTATAATAACACTGTTCTCTAGGTTATATGTCAGAGTTAGTATTTTATAATAACACTGTTCTCTAGGTTATATGTCAGGGTTAGTATTTTATAATAACACTGTTCTCTAGGTTATATGTCAGGGTTAGTATTTTATAATAACACTGTTCTCTAGGTTATATGTCAGGGTTGGTATTTTATAATAACACTGTTCTCTATGTTATATGTCAGGGTTAGTATTTAATAATAACACTGTTCTCTAGGTTGTATGTCAGGGTTGGTATTTTATAATAACACTGTTCTCTAGGTTATATGTGAGGGTTAGTATTTTATAATAACACTGTTCTCTAGGCTATATGTCAGGGTTAGTATTTTATAATAACACTGTTCTCAATGTTATATGTCAGAGTTAGTATTTTATAATAACACTGTTCTCTAGGTTATATGTCAGAGTTAGTATTTTATAATAACACTGTTCTCTATGTTATATGTCAGAGTTAGTATTTTATAATAACACTGTTCGCCCGGTTATATGAGAGGGTTAGTATTTTATAATAACACTGTTCTCTATGTTATATGTCAGAGTTAGTATTTTATAATAACACTGTTCTCTATGTTATATGTCAGAGTTAGTATTTTATAATAACACTGTTCTCTATGTTATATGTCAGGGTTAGTATTTAATAATAACACTGTTCTATTGGTTATATGTGAGGGGTAGTATTTTATAATAACACTGTTCTCTATGTTATATGTCAGAGTTAGTATTTTATAATAACACTGTTCTCTAGGTTATATGTCAGGGTTAGTATTTTATAATAACACTGTTGTCTAGGTTATATGTCAGGGTTAGTATTTTATAATAACACTGTTCTGTAGGTTATATGTCAGGGTTGGTATTTTATAATAACACTGTTCTCTATGTTATATGTCAGGGTTAGTATTTAATAATAACACTGTTCTCTAGGTTATATGTCAGGGTTGGCATTTTATAATAACACTGTTCTCTAGGTTAGTTTAAACATATTTTATTAATTAATTCAATATAACATTACAATATTCAGCTATATACATTACATGATAAGAAGAAATTAATAGGATTGGGAAACAAGTTACAAGAACTTATATTAATCCCTATCCGTAGGAATAGATTTCATATATAATATATTGTGAATCTCTAAGGGGAGAAGCAAATAGAACTAACTAACAAATTTGATATAAATTACAGAAGGTATAAGAAGATAAAACAAAGAAAGTGATCTGGTGTTTGATGTAAAAAATGTTTGATTCAAAGTAATTAAAAAAGAAGAAAAAAGAAGAATGAAATAAGGGAACTAGGTACTGCTGATTTTAGATGAAACGTTTACTGTTTACTATAAACTTTTGTACATTTAAAAATAAACTGTTATTTTGATCGTCTGTGAGGTCAGGTGATCCAAAAAGTAAACGGTCAACTGTCAAGTTCATAGGAATATCAATTGATTCGATATACCGATTTCTCGAATCGTTGAATTTATGACAATAAAAAAGATAATGCGAATTAGTTTCAGGGACCCCTTGATGACAACTACAGATGGGCGAATCTACTACATTTTTTAGGAATAGATGATGGTTTAGAGAGCTACATGCAGTTCGTAATCTCATGTGAAGGATTTGTCCAATTCGAGTTCCTGAGTAATAATAAATAGGTTTCTTTATACATTTTGATTTATAATAGGATTTGAGAGATGAAGGAGACTTGCTATCTCTTATTGATGTGGGTTCGCTGTTCCATAATCTTACAGTAGAGGGTAGAAAATAATTATTATACAAGGTTGTTCTAGTACGTACTGGGGGGATACTTACGGCCTGTCTAGTGTTGTAGTCATGAATATTTTCAAAGTTACAGGGAACAATTGCACTAAGGTAAGGAGGAACAAGACCGTTTACCATTTTATAAAAATAAATTTTTTTGTGATTTTCTCGTCTTGCCTGTAACGTCTCCCAACCCGTCTCTTTATATAAACTATTAATAGATACTAACCGAGTTCCCCCAGTGACGATTCTAGCAGCCTCTATTTGAACATTTTCTAATTTATTTATCAAGAACAATGTTTTATTATCCCATACGACGTCTGCATATTCCAAAATCGGCCGAATGAAGGTAAGATAAATCTTTTCTAAGGTTTTCCTATCTAGAATAAATTTGAATTTTCTTAGTATGTTAACTCTAATAAAAGCTTTCTTTGTTATTAGATCAATATGTTTTTGCCAGCTACCGTCATTTGAAATGTCTAAACCGAGATGTTTATGTTCTGTAACTTGATTAATTATTGTATTATTCATTATAAGGGGCGGATGAAGGGGTTTGTTAATCTTTCTAGTGATCGTCATAGTTTCTGTTTTTTGAGGGTTAAAGTTTACTAGCCACTTTGTGGACCATGCATGAATTGTTGCCATGTCGTTATTTAACGTTATTGCCGATTCACGAGGGTTATCAACAATAACATACAAGCTAGTGTCATCAGCAAATAGTTTTATAGATGAGTGAATTTCTGTGACAATGTCATTTATAAATATTATAAAAAATAGAGGCCCTAGAATAGATCCCTGGGGAACCCCGGCTTTGATAGTGCGCCATTTAGAATGTGCGCTTTCTATAACCACTCGTTGTTTTCTGTCTGTAAGATAATTTTTTATCCATAACAATAAAGACCCTTGTATCCCAATATTTTCTAATTTATTAAGTAAACCCTTATGCCAAACCCTGTCAAAAGCTTTACTTATGTCACAAAAAACTACGCGTATTTCTTTTCCTTCGTCTAAAGCTTTTCCGAATTCGTTTGTGAGACTTAGAAGTTGGTTAATTGCAGAGTCACCAGGAGTGAACCCCGATTGGTGTGGGG
Organism: Bathymodiolus brooksi; assembly: GCA_963680875.1. NCBI lineage: Eukaryota > Metazoa > Mollusca > Bivalvia > Mytilida > Modiolidae > Bathymodiolus > Bathymodiolus brooksi. The sequence continues at coordinate 127,695,675 of OY804579.1, read as the reverse complement.
TAATAATACTATTTTTGAGTAAAAAATTATAGACATGTTTATAAATACATCTTTCCATTACCTTGCCCAAGACACTAATTAGAGAAATAGGTCTGTAATTATTTACCTTACTCGGATTATCTTTCTTAAAGACTGGAGTGACATTTGCCAGCTTCCACTGTGTCGGGAATCTACAAGTTGACAGAGACAAGTTAAATAACAGACACAATGGAAGCTTCAAAATGGAAGCCCCTTCTCTTACTAGTCGTGGGTTTATTAAATCTGGTCCAGTTGCTTTTGTAGTGTCGAGCAATTGTAGAACATCTTCTACGTCAGTTTCTGTAATGTGTAGTTGTGTCAGTTTGTCATAAAGTGGATCAATAGGTTCCGGAACTGTCGAATTAGAGTCGTCCAGGTTTGATTGTTCACTGAAAAAGTCGTTAATTAACTCACATTTTGCAAAATTGTCACATATTAAGTCATCGTCTGTTTGTAAGGGGGGTATTGAACGATTTTTACTTGAACCAAGTAGTCTTTTAACAAGATTCCACCAATTTTTACTACCAGATGATTCTGCTATAATTTTTTCGGATATTGTAGAAAAATAATCATTCTTTGCCATTCTTATCAAATTATTGCATTTGTTCCTGGTTATACGATACTTTTCCCAATGGTTTATAGAATTTGTATGTTTTGCTTTTTTATGGATTCGATTTTTCCTACGTATGAATTTCTTGATACTTGTAGTAATCCATGGTCGGCTATCTTTATGTACCGTTATAAATCTGTTAGGAATAGTATTATCTGCTATATTTAAAATCGTGTTTGTTATAATGTCTACAATTGTGTCTACGTCGTTATGTCCAAACAAAGTCTCCCAGTCCACATCTGTAAGTTGTTGTCTATACGAGTCAAAATCACCCTTGTCGTAAAGAAATATTTTCCTTTTATAAGATGTCAATGGTTTACTAGAATGGTGTAGTAAACCAATCACAGGTAAATGATACCTAACCTGTTCGAGCAGTGGAGCACCTACATCTGTGAAAAGTACACTTAATGGGTTACTTACGAGAATCAAATCCAATAAAGATGAACTGTGTTCAGTTACATATGTAGGTTCAGTTATAAGTTGATGCAGACTAAATTGGGTCATTAGTGACCCAATCTTATCATTTATATTGTTATTAAGTTGATTAATATTGAAGTCTCCTGTCAAAATTATATCATAGTTACAATTTAGAGCTAGATCAATAGAATGTTCAATATTTCTCCAGGTTTGCAGATCACTAGTTGGTGGGATATAGAATGTGCCGTACAAGTATTTTTTATTATTTAGCTTTATTTCTAACCATATACACTCAAGACTACCTACATGAAGATCAGGTCTAATTGTACAGTTGACAGTATTCTTAACATATACGATGACACCACCACCTACTTTATTAGATCTATCTCGTCGAAATGGGGGGAATTTATAATCGGGAATTTCCAAACATTGTTGGTCGGTAGATGTATTTTCGTTTAACCAGCTCTCAGTGAACGAAAGTATATCGTGGCAAGAATACTCAGCTGAGATCATATCTATCTTAGATACAATACTTTGAATATTTAGATGAAGGAATGAAAATGTATTGTTTATGAGCTCGCTTACTGCAGATATATTATCTAAATCACTGCTAGAACTACTAGAGATGTCCGAATCAAACGGACCTGGATTAATTTCAATTCCCGATATAATTAACAAAATGCAAAGAACAATGAAGAAATTGAGACATTTAAGAACAAAAATGCTGTTATTAGTTTTCACCTGTAACTTGTGTATATCAGGACAGCAAAGTGATTTATTTACCTTGCTTGTATTTTTTCTGGTCTCTGCTGCTTTGCAAAAGAAATGCACTAATATTAATAATGGTGTAATTTTGGTTCCGTACAACAAAAGTAGATTAAAACAAGCAATATCAGTAATGCTTAACAGCTTACATTTTTTCACAGAGCGTGCAACAGTGTAATACTTACCGATGCTTTCTCTATATTGATCTACTTCGATACCCATCAGGTTATACCAGTGTTTTGAATGTATAGGGAAGAAAGGCAATCGGTAAATAAATAAAGTAGCCTAAAGAAAACAGCACGATTCATCAGCAGTACCTTAAAAATGTGCAAAAGGAATTTACAAAAAACACCACGTTCGTGGTGAAAGGTGCGATGCAAAACTAAAGTGCGAATTAAATAAAGAAATATGTAGACAATAAACATGGGAAAATAGGAGGAGGTATATGGAGGGGTTTATTTATATGATACTAAACACATCATGATAAATATCTAGTATTTCTATATTATATTGAATGAAACGGGTGAATCAATATTATATTTAGAACAAATAAAGTTTAATTATATGTGCGTTCCAAGCTAATTGTACCACAGTGATAATTGGGGGAAAGATTTAGCGGCAATGTTTTTTTTTAACTTATTTACTAAGTTATAATCCAATTGAATGCAAAACAATATATATATATATATATATATATTTGACAGCTCTAAAATCTAATTCTAACACTGTTTGGTTTAATTTTCAGACGTATATATATATATATATATAGCTTAGAGGCAAAATGATTGTGTCTTTTTCTCGTAAATTACCCTTTATTTATGAGATAAATTATCAATATCTGACACAACAATGTGGTTTTAAATAATAATAATAGTATAAAATAAATTAACAAATACAGAATTAAATTAAATTAAACAGATAAACACAAACAAGTAGAAGTAAGAAAATCAACAACAAAAACAGAACAAACTAATGAAAGAAGTTAAATATATAAACATATACTGTACAACAAAGTATTACTCATACACACACACCCACACCAACACATGGGTCAAAGGTTCATCCGCATCAAGACACCCTGGATACAAAGGTCACCCCCGGACCCTCTTACGTTTATACACTTGAAAGCAGTTTTAATAAGAAGTTATTTCAATAATCTCATATAATTCTTTATATATAATTCACAGGCATTTATAATTTAATCATAAAGGTAAATCTCAATGTCCTAATTTTCATCAAATATATAGTAATTTTTGGTGAGGGAGATTAAACTTTGCCTAAATAATGTTTCAAGAAAAGGTAGAAACAAAATCATGTGAATATTACAAATTGAAACAAAACCATATTATTTTCTGCCTTCAGTGCTGTAACTTCATGATTATCGAGTAAGAATCGACCGGAAAAGAAACCCTTTAAACTTAAGGTTTTCCTTGAAATATATAGGAAACTGCGGAAAGACCCCGACCATTTAATATTTATGAATGACTAAGTACTGTAAGGTCTATTCGATTGACTTAATTATTTTGCTTTTATTGAAGATTACAACAAACATGATGAAAAAACGACAAGGAAAATAATTATATTCATATGTATGAGAATGTGCGTGTGTTAATACATATATTCAACAACAACAAAATATAAATATAAATAAAAAGGGAATACAATAGTACTTACAGTAATGTTGCTTTACCATTGAGACCTTACGGCAATATAAAGGTGTGTTGAGAACAGATATTTGATTGGACGAGGACAACCTTGTCCCCAATCGGAATGTTACTACAATTTGGTTATAGTAAAGTCACGTGGATATAAAATATATACCTATATTTACGAATGACAAAATACTGGAGGTCTGTTCGATTGACAGAATTATTTTGCTTTCATTGTGATTACCACAAACATGTTGCAAAATCGACAAAGAAAATAATTATTTACGTATAAATATGAGTGTGCATGTGTTAATACATACTTTCAAAATAATAAAATCAAAAATCAAAAAAAAAAAATAAATAAATAAAAAAATATATATATATAAATATGGTAATACAACAGCATTTACAGTTGTGCTGCATTTTACAAATGTGACCTTACGGCAATAAAGGTGTGTTGGCAATATCTATTTGATTGGACGAGGATAACCTTGACCACAATCGGAATGTTAGTTCAATTTGGTTATAGTAAAACCATGTGATTATGAAAGACAATTGAAAAACAACAAGAACATTTTTATATTTTTACAAGTTAATATGGTTAAGTGATAATTGCATGGGAATGCAGGTAATACAGATTTTAACACAATTTTTGATTATGCAAAACATTTTAGGTATTTTTGTTTATATTTTTTTTTTTGGTAAATATATATTAGAACATTATTAGAGCATTTATACCTGTGTTTGATATGTAAATTATGACAACAACAAGCTAGATGAAAGTAATTAATTAAAAGACGATACAATATAGTTTTGATGAATTAAAGTTTATTATTTCTGTATAAGTTCATAGGTTGGATCTAGTAGTTGTACGACTTCTGCCAGGGCATCCATTGTGTTTGTTTCATAGATTCTGTTGTCTTTATCTTTCATCAGGATTTTACCATTGGTTGTCCATAGTTGGGCAATCGTTTTCCTTTTCAGAAGTTGCCTGGCATGCAAGTGAATTTTGTTACGTGTGCGCGTTAAGTCCTCATTGATGTAGACGTGTTTGTATTTTGAGTATGATTTTAAGTTTTTTCTACACTTAAGGATCCGTCTTTTCACGATGGGGTTTGTTAGTCTTACAATGATTTGTCTTGGTCTGGCATGGTTGTGACCTCTACTATCACCTAGTTTTCCGACCCTGTGTGATCTCTCAATGTCAGTGGGTGATAAATCAGGGTCGATATCAGAAATTATTTTCTGGACGATTGTATTCGTATCTTCGTCAGACCCACCTTCAATGATGCCCGCTACTCGTATCAGGCTCCTTCGTCCATATTGCTCGAGTGAGTCTAGATTAGCCATCAACTCGTTGTTCTCTCGCTCTAGTTCCGATATTCTAAATATGAGGGGTTCTGTTTTTGCTGTTATTATCGATTCAATATCCACAGTGATTTTCTGCTTTACCGCTGTTGCTATTTTATCGATATCTTCTTCTGACAAGGACAAATGTGGCATTACCGAGGACTGTTGGATTTCTCTATTTACATTAACATCTACTAACTGTATATTAGACGGAGATTTTACTGGTAATTGAGACCCAGTCATTTTAGTTTTTTTAACATCTGAACGTTCAGGTGGAGTGGGATTGCTTGTTCGTTGCATTCTGCTGTGTGGAGTCGACATTGTTGGAATATGAATTTAGCCGTGATGAACTTATTTGGTATACTGGTAGATTTATTGACAGTCGATAAAATGTAAACAAAGGTAGTTAAACGTTGTTGATGTGTGTACATATACCTGTATACCTGGTGACACTGTGAGCTGTTTTCACGTTGATATAGAAAAATTTTGAAATAACATTACAGAATTTTAAAGTTCATTTTTCCATGAATCTAGCACTATATCATCATTGTTGAGTTATTGAAATTGTCCAATACCCCCGTAAAGTGGGATATAGCACAGAAAATTACATTTTTCCTTCTACGAAAAAAAAACTCAACTATCCACCTCAGAACATGCGCAGACTGTATCGTCTAGGTTATATGTGAGGGTTAGTATTTTATAATAACACTGTTCTCTAGGTTATATGTCAGGGTTAGTATTTTATAATAACACTGTTCTCAATGTTATATGTCAGAGTTAGTATTTTATAATAACACTGTTCTCTAGGTTATATGTCAGAGTTAGTATTTTATAATAACACTGTTCTCTATGTTATATGTCAGAGTTAGTATTTTATAATAACACTGTTCGCCCGGTTATATGAGAGGGTTAGTATTTTATAATAACACTGTTCTCTATGTTATATGTCAGAGTTAGTATTTTATAATAACACTGTTCTCTATGTTATATGTCAGGGTTAGTATTTAATAAAAACACTGTTCTCTAGGTTATATGTGAGGGTTAGTATTTTATAATAACACTGTTCTCTAGGTTATATGTCAGAGTTAGTATTTTACAATAACACTGTTCGCCCGGTTATATGTAAGGGTTAGTATTTTATAATAACACTGTTCTCTAGGTTATATGTCAGGGTTACTATTTTATAATAACACTGTTCTCTAGGTTATATGTCAGAGTTAGTATTTTATAATAACACTGTTCGCCCGGTTATATGTAAGGGTTAGTATTTTATAATAACACTGTTCTCTAGGTTATATGTAAGGGTTAGTATTTTATAATAACACTGTTCTCCATGTTATATGTCAGAGTTAGTATTTAATAATAACACTGTTCTCTAGGTTATATGTCAGAGTTAGTATTTTATAATAACACTGTTCGCCCGGTTATATGTAAGGGTTAGTATTTTATAATAACACTGTTCTCTAGGTTATATGTAAGGGTTAGTATTTTATAATAACACTGTTCTCCATGTTATATGTCAGAGTTAGTATTTTATAATAACACTGTTCGCCCGGTTATATGTCAGGGTTGGTATTTTATAATAACACTGTTCTCTAGGTTATATGTGAGGGTTAGTATTTTATAATAACACTGTTCTCTAGGTTATATGTCAGGGTTAGTATTTTATAATAACACTGTTCTCAATGTTATATGTCAGAGTTAGTATTTTATAATAACACTGTTCTCTAGGTTATATGTCAGAGTTAGTATTTTATAATAACACTGTTCTCTATGTTATATGTCAGAGTTAGTATTTTATAATAACACTGTTCGCCCGGTTATATGAGAGGGTTAGTATTTTATAATAACACTGTTCTCTATGTTATATGTCAGAGTTAGTATTTTATAATAACACTGTTCTCTATGTTATATGTCAGAGTTAGTATTTTATAATAACACTGTTCTCTATGTTATATGTCAGGGTTAGTATTTAATAATAACACTGTTCTATAGGTTATATGTGAGGGGTAGTATTTTATAATAACACTGTTCTCTATGTTATATGTCAGAGTTAGTATTTTATAATAACACTGTTCTCTAGGTTATATGTCAGGGTTAGTATTTTATAATAACACTGTTCTCTAGGTTATATGTCAGGGTTAGTATTTTATAATAACACTGTTCTGTAGGTTATATGTCTGGGTTGGTATTTTATAATAACACTGTTCTCTATGTTATATGTCAGGGTTAGTATTTAATAATAACACTGTTCTCTAGGTTATATGTCAGGGTTGGTATTTTATAATAACACTGTTCTCTAGGTTATATGTGAGGGTTAGTATTTTATAATAACACTGTTCTCTAGGTTATATGTCAGGGTTAGTATTTTATAATAACACTGTTCTCAATGTTATATGTCAGAGTTAGTATTTTATAATAACACTGTTCTCTAGGTTATATGTCAGAGTTAGTATTTTATAATAACACTGTTCTCTATGTTATATGTCAGAGTTAGTATTTTATAATAACACTGTTCGCCCGGTTATATGAGAGGGTTAGTATTTTATAATAACACTGTTCTCTATGTTATATGTCAGAGTTAGTATTTTATAATAACACTGTTCTCTATGTTATATGTCAGAGTTAGTATTTTATAATAACACTGTTTTCTATGTTATATGTCAGGGTTAGTATTTAATAAAAACACTGTTCTCTAGGTTATATGTGAGGGTTAGTATTTTATAATAACACTGTTCTCTAGGTTATATGTCAGAGTTAGTATTTTACAATAACACTGTTCGCCCGGTTATATGTAAGGGTTAGTATTTTATAATAACACTGTTCTCTAGGTTATATGTCAGGGTTACTATTTTATAATAACACTGTTCTCTAGGTTATATGTCAGAGTTAGTATTTTATAATAACACTGTTCGCCCGGTTATATGTAAGGGTTAGTATTTTATAATAACACTGTTCTCTAGGTTATATGTAAGGGTTAGTATTTTATAATAACACTGTTCTCCATGTTATATGTCAGAGTTAGTATTTAATAATAACACTGTTCTCTAGGTTATATGTCAGAGTTAGTATTTTATAATAACACTGTTCGCCCGGTTATATGTAAGGGTTAGTATTTTATAATAACACTGTTCTCTAGGTTATATGTAAGGGTTAGTATTTTATAATAACACTGTTCTCCATGTTATATGTCAGAGTTAGTATTTTATAATAACACTGTTCGCCCGGTTATATGTAAGGGTTAGTATTTTATAATAACACTGTTCTCTATGTTATATGTCAGAATTAGTATTTTATAGTAACACTGTTCTCTATGTTATATGTCAGAGTTAGTATTTTATAATAACACTGTTCTCTATGTTATATGTCAGGGTTAGTATTTTATAATAACACTGTTCTCTATGTTAAATGTCAGGGTTAGTATTTTATAATAACACTGTTCTCTAGGTTATATACCAGAGTTAGTATTTTATAATAACACCGTTCTCCATGTTATATGTCAGAGTTAGTATTTTATAATAACAGTCTACTCTAGGTTATATGTCAGGGTTAGTATTTTATAATAACACTGTTTTCCATGTTATATGTCAGAGTTAGTATTTTATAATAACACTGTTCTCTTGGTTATATGTGAGGGTTGGTATTTTATTATAACACTGTTCTCTAGGTTATATGTCAGGGTTAGTATTTTATAATAACACTGTTCTCTAGGTTATATGTCAGGGTTAGTATTTAATAATAACACTGTTCTCTATGTTATATGTCAGAGTTAGTATTTTATTATAACACTGTTCTCTAGGTTATGTGTCAGTGTTAGTATTTTATAATAACACTGTTCTGTAGGTTATATGTCAGGGTTAGTATTTTATAATAACACTGTTCTCTATGTTATATGTCAGAGTTAGTATTTTGTAATAACACTGTTCTCTAGGTTATATGTCAGAATTAGTATTTTATAATAACACTGTTCTCTAGGTTATATATCAGAGTTAGTATTTTATAATAACACTGTTCTCTAGGTTATATGTGAGGGTTGGTATTTTATAATAACACTGTTCTCTAGGTTATATGTCAGGGTTAGTATTTTATAATAACACTGTTCTCTATGTTATATGTCAGGGTTAGTATTTAATAATAACACTATTCTCTAGGTTATATATCAGGGTTAGTATTTTATAATAACACTGTTCTCAAGGTTACATGCCAGGGTTAGTATTTTATAATAACACTGTTCGCCCGGTTATATGTGAAGGTTGATATTTTATAATAACACTGTTCTCTAGGTTATATGTCAGGGTTAGTATTTTATAATAACACTGATCGCCCGGTTATATGTGAGGGTTGGTAGTTTATGATAACACTATTCGCCCGATTATATGTGAGGGTTGGTATTTTACTCACATGTAGAATGTATTTACATGACCGCATCATTTCACTAAGAGGGGAGGTTAGCGCCCATAAAACTAGTTTAACCCTGTCACTTTTTATTGAAGGACCTGTGTATAGAGCCAGGAAAGTGATCTATCATGTATTTGTGTGTTAGGGGTATCAAATGGATGCCTCTTTCTGTATTTAAAAACCAAGAAGCTGTTAAGTGTCTTTCCTCTCTTCATGACAAATATGTTATCGTTCCTGCGGACAAGGCTTCCAACAATATCGTGTTTGTATGTAAATCATATTACTTCGAATGCCTAATCAAGGAATTAGGCATAAATAGCAACACCTCTAGTAATACCACATACAAACCAACTTCGTTCGACAAAGATGACATCCTAGGTAACCACAGATCATTCATGACCTCTTTAAACATTCCCTCTGGTAAAAATTCTGAGGATTTACCCTATTTATATTGGATTCCTAAACTCCATAAGACACCATACAAAGAAAGTTACATAGCGGGATCATCAACTTGTTCGACGAAAGAATTGTCTATTCACCTGACAAAGATTCTGTCTGCAGTAAAAGAGGGACAACAGAAATATTGTGAAACTGTTTACTCGCGTAGTGGCATAAATCACATGTGGATTTTGAAAAACTCCATCAAAACCTTTTGATTTTTCAACTCTATATACCACCCTACCGCATGACAAATTAAAAACCCGCTTAAAAGAAACAATTCATAAAGCTTTTAGTCATATAAACTATGGCTCAAAATTTGTTGTGTTAGGCTACAATTCCACATATTTTTCAAACAAAATTCATAAAGGTAAAACATGCTACCCCGAGGAACAAGTGATCAGTATGCTGGAGTTCCTCATCGATAACATATTTGTCTCCTTTGGAGGGACACTGTTTCAGCAGGTCGTCGGCATACCAATGGGTACGGATTGTGCCCCTCTTCTAGCCGATTTATTTTTATACTCATATGAGTCGGAGTTTCTTCAAAAGCTTGTAAAAGATAAGAAGATTCATGAGGCTAGAGCCTTTAATTTCACATACAGGTATATTGATGACGTTTTATCTATCAATAATTCTATATTTGCAGAATTTCTTCCATTGATATATCCTCCAGAGCTGGAAGTTAAAGAGACCACCGATACAGCTTCGTCCGCATCATTTTTGGACTTATATCTCGAATTTGACGACAGTGGTCAACTCAGTACTAAAATTTATGATAAGCGTGACGACTTCAATTTTAAAATCATAAATTTTCCAAACATGTGCAGCAATATACCAGCTTCTCCTGCATATGGTGTTTACATCTCGCAATTGATTCGCTATGCAAGGGCCAGTAGCAATTATTCTGATTTCCTGAAACGTCATCTTCATCTGAGAAACAGGCTACTAGACCAGGGCTATTAAAAGATTCGCCTTATTCGATCTCTTAAAAAGTTTATATTCCGATACAAATATCTTGTCGAAATATATTCCGTCTCAGCAAAAAAAATTATAAGCGATGCATTTTCATATAGCAAAAATGTATAAAGATAAAGAGTCAAAAATGTCAAGAATTTTTTTTGTCAATGTGTGACGTAAAAATATTTTTGACATTTACGTCACCGAATATGGTACTGCTTTGACAACTATTTTACCTATTTTGTTCCTGTATTTAAATACTGTTACAGTGACAGCCGGAACCTTTGAACCGTAATGAGAGCGGGAGGTTTGGCGCCTTAAAATCTGATTCAACCCACCATTTCTTTAGAAATGCCTGTACCAAGTCAGGGTCATTACGGTTTTCACAGTTTTCCGGTTGTTGACTGATTTTGTCTGTTTATATAATTATGAGTTTTCACTTTCCCTTTGTAAGATTGTTCGGAGTTCGGTAATTTTGTTATTACCTTTATCTATAATTTTGACAATTGATTTTGGAATTGTTCCGACAGTGTGGTATTTTTTCGTCTCCATTTATTCATAAGAATTGTAAGCTGTGTTGCTGGTGTCTTATTCTATTGTATCTTTTGTTTGTTAATATGGTTGTGTCTATTGGTATTGATCGTCTCCTTCAGACATTTATCAGCTATATCCACCGAAACCCTAGATAATCGAAAGATGATGGAAACCATTACCGGGACGGGTACACGGTTCAATGGTGTTATAACCGTAACGTTAATTGTTCATGATCCATAAACAAGCCATTTCCAAAATCACAAGCCTGAAAGTCTACAAATTATTTGAAGTTAATTCTAATTACTGCATACATTAACATAGCAATATGACTGGTTCATATGTCATTTAGAAATGATATATACTTAAGTATATGGGGATAAACGATGTCAAACCAGAACTATACCCCGCCACATGGTAGTGTCTGTTCCAAGACAGGACATAAAGGTGAAAGATGATTGTTCGTTTTATTGATATTGGTGGAATTTTTACCATCACTTTTTAAACTTTCTTTTCGCAATCTGTTTTTTGCATCATGTGCTGGGATATTCAAATCTCATTTATGCACAAATTAAGAGTTGTTATTGTTTTTATTCTTTTCACAGACACATTAGTGTCTTCAATAATGAAGATATGCTGTTTCGTCCCTTTCGTTTTCTTGCTCCCAAAGACATATAAATGTTTTGGTTCTCTAATAGTTTGATGTTTTAGCGTACCTCAAAATGTTATTCTAGACGCACGTCGTTCTCCCTCAATGAAATGTCTTGGTTTTCATTTTATTCCAGTATTGTTAGTCTGACAAAACTGTCGAATTGTCCTTGATAAATAAAGCTAACAGGCATCCCGAACGGATTTTACGGTTCCTTCGCGTTATCCAAGGAAACGTCGGATTATATGTGGAGCAATCATTGAAAACGCCAACCATTTCATTTTTTAAATGTAATCTATATGCTGATATTATAATTATTTTAAATAAGGGTAATAACAAAATTGCCGAACTCCGAACAATCTAACAAAGGGAAAGTCAAAACTCACAAGTATATAAACAGACAAAATCAGTCAACAACCGGAAAACTGTGAAAACCGTAATGACTCTGACTTGATACAGGCATTTCTAAAGAAATGGTGGGTTGAATCAGATTTTAAAGCCCCAAACATCACCCTGTCATTACGGCTCAACGTTTCCGGATGTCACTATAACAGTATTTACAACAGTACTTGAACAAAACAGGTAAAACAGTTGTCAAATCAGCGCTAAACTCAGTGAAGTAAATAATAATCTCATATGATTAACTGGTGCCATTATATAAACGTCAGAGAAAACAGAAGGGGTAATCAATAATGGACAATCCAGAAACGCTGAACATTGTGCACACAAGATACAAGACGAAGACAAACAAAACACAACATAGAAAAAAAACGATGACCAACACGGACACCACCAATACAAAATCCAGGTGCGCGCGATGGGGAAGCAGAAACTGCTTCTTATAAGACACCCGCCGTGTTGCTCATATATATAGTCAAGTCCAGTAAAAGTATTGTCGGTGATAGAGAAAAGAAAAAAAATCTTATGTTAGAAGTAAAAGACCCATTGTCTTTTGAGATATGGATATTTCGTAACGGTCAAACAGTGCGTGATGACAACCGTAGCATATTTGTACCGATAACTTCAACATAGGAGCAACGTAGTCTTGTTTGAAATAGCTCTTGCATCAGTAGATGTGCTCTGTGCAGACAATCACTGTACTGGGCACAAGCGCTACAATAACCTGAGTTGTGAAATTTAAACTCCACACGTCGGTGAAGTTGATTATATTTGGTTTCGATCTACTGACTCTTGGTTCATCAATACATACCATAGATCAAAATAAGGTTATCTTTATAATATTTATATTCCTTGTTGTATGATTATAGTTGCCTAAACCAAACATGCACATATTCCATGAACCAAGGGAACTCTCTCTCTCTCTCTCTCTCTCTTTTTATTTGTTGAACATATTTTATTTTTCAATAAGAAACAATTGGATAGGACACAAGTTTCACAACTTAGAAACGTCTTCCTCAATACATACATGAATTAATACAAATTGAACTTATATAATATTATATACATATTTCATATTAAGTGATGACACGAAAAAAACAAAAGCAAAAACAAACAAAGACTAAAAATGTTGAGCGTCATGCAGGTGGATTATCCAAGCTAAAGTATACTTAATCGAACACACCCTTTCATCTTAATGACACGAACACACCAAACATTCAATTGGGATTTAACTTTCTAGTGGATTTATATATAAAGTCGGTGCTTAATTAAGGTAGTTAACATGTGAAAATATAGGGAGGAATCATTATTATATTAACGTTCGGTAAGTATATTGCTTTTTTTATAATATTTTTGTTAAAAACGGTTATTTATGATATGACGACTCGATAATCCAGTTGCATGAGGCTGTCTCGAAACTAGTTCATACGATCTTGATCAATAAAGTAAGACATAAATCTATTATTAACCTGTTACACATTACAAATATGACTAATTTACAAATATCTATGATCATGACATAGAAAAGCGACAGGTGTTTTAATGTATTTTTGTACAGCCAAAAATATGGAACAATTTATATCACAGTTAAGTGTTTCATTTCCGAATAATAATAAATCAATATTTACCGGAATTCCAATCAAATTCAACTTATTTATTTCAAATAACATAATAATACGCGATAAGGTAAATCTCTCTCTCTCTCTCTCTCTCTCTCTCTATATATATATATATATACGTCTGAAAATTAAACCAAACAGTGTTAGAATTAGATTTTAGAGCTGTCAAATTTTTGTTCTTCCCTCGACGGGATTTGAACCCACACCATTGATACACTGCAGCACCATTCGCTTAGCCTTACGTCCAGCGCCCTAGACCACTCGACCACATCCACTCCCTAAAAAAGGAGCTTCAATAGTCGTAGTGTTACCTTGTCTCGTAAGGCAAATCTAGGGATAGGCGTAAGACATGTGTATAAGCGTGTGTAGATGGTACATATATACTTAATATTATAATTTGACAGCAATCTAACTCAGCAATTTTTAATATATTGGATAGGATAATGAAGAATTATTCACTATACAGTCACAGGAAATAAAGTATATTATACAAACGTCTAGAAGCAAGTGACAACCATACAATATATCTGTCCCACTGGATCTCAAAGTTACTTTAAAGGATACTAGGTTAATACTAAATATTATATACATCTGAAAATTAAACCAAACAGTGTTAGAATTAGATTTTAGAGCTGTCAAATTTTTGTTCTTCCCTCGACGGGATTTGAACCCACACCATTGATACACTGCAGCACCATTCGCTTAGCCTTACGTCCAGCGCCCTAGACCACTCGACCACATCCACTCCCTAAAAAAGGAGCTTCAATAGTCGTAGTGTTACCTTGTCTCGTAAGGCAAATCTAGGGATAGGCGTAAGACATGTGTATAAGCGTGTGTAGATGGTACATATATACTTAATATTATAATTTGACAGCAATCTAACTCAGCAATTTTTAATATATTGGATAGGATAATGAAGAATTATTCACTATACAGTCACAGGAAATAAAGTATATTATACAAACGTCTAGAAGCAAGTGACAACCATACAATATATCTGTCCCACTGGATCTCAAAGTTACTTTAAAGGATACTAGGTTAATACTAAATATTATATACGTCTGAAAATTAAACCAAACAGTGTTAGAATTAGATTTTAGAGCTGTCAAATTTTTGTTCTTCCCTCGACGGGATTTGAACCCACACCATTGATACACTGCAGCACCATTCACTTAGCCTTACGTCCAGCGCCCTAGACCACTCGACCACATCCACTCCCTAAAAAAGGAGCTTCAATAGTCGTAGTGTTACCTTGTCTCGTAAGGCAAATCTAGGGATAGGCGTAAGACATGTGTATAAGCGTGTGTAGATGGTACATATATACTTAATATTATAATTTGACAGCAATCTAACTCAGCAATTTTTAATATATTGGATAGGATAATGAAGAATTATTCACTATACAGTAACAGGAAATAAAGTATATTATACAAACGTCTAGAAGCAAGTGACAACCATACAATATATCTGTCCCACTGGATCTCAAAGTTACTTTAAAGGATACTAGGTTAATACTAAATATTATATACGTCTGAAAATTAAACCAAACACTGTTAGAATTAGATTTTAGAGCTGTCAAATTTTTGTTCTTCCCTCGACGGGATTTGAACCCACACCATTGATACACTGCAGCACCATTCGCTTAGCCTTACGTCCAGCGCCCTAGACCACTCGACCACATCCACTCCCTAAAAAAGGAGCTTCAATAGTCGTAGTGTTACCTTGTCTCGTAAGGCAAATCTAGGGATAGGCGTAAGACATGTGTATAAGCGTGTGTAGATGGTACATATATACTTAATATTATAATTTGACAGCAATCTAACTCAGCAATTTTTAATATATTGGATAGGATAATGAAGAATTATTCACTATACAGTCACAGGAACTAAAGTATATTATACAAACGTCTAGAAGCAAGTGACAACCATACAATATATCTGTCCCACTGGATCTCAAAGTTACTTTAAAGGATACTAGGTTAATACTAAATATTATATACGTCTGAAAATTAAACCGAACAGTGTTAGAATTAGATTTTAGAGCTGTCAAATTTTTGTTCTTCCCTCGACGGGATTTGAACCCACACCATTGATACACTGCAGCACCATTCGCTTAGCCTTACGTCCAGCGCCCTAGACCACTCGACCACATCCACTCCCTAAAAAAGGAGCTTCAATAGTCGTAGTGTTACCTTGTCTCGTAAGGCAAATCTAGGGATAGGCGTAAGACATGTGCATAAGCGTGTGTAGATGGTACATATATACTTAATATTATAATTTGACAGCAATCTAACTCAGCAATTTTTAATATATTGGATAGGATAATGAAGAATTATTCACTATACAGTCACAGGAAATAAAGTATATTATACAAACGTCTAGAAGCAAGTGACAGCCATACAATATATCTGTCCCACTGGATCTCAAAGTTACTTTAAAGGATACTAGGTTAATACTAAATATTATATACGTCTGAAAATTAAACCAAACAGTGTTAGAATTAGATTTTAGAGCTGTCAAATTTTTGTTCTTCCCTCGACGGGATTTGAACCCACACCATTGATACACTGCAGCACCATTCGCTTAGCCTTACGTCCAGCGCCCTAGACCACTCGACCACATCCACTCCCTAAAAAAGGAGCTTCAATAGTCGTAGTGTTACCTTGTCTCGTAAGGCAAATCTAGGGATAGGCGTAAGACATGTGTATAAGCGTGTGTAGATGGTACATATATACTTAATATTATAATTTGACAGCAATCTAACTCAGCAATTTTTAATATATTGGATAGGATAATGAAGAATTATTCACTATACAGTCACAGGAAATAAAGTATATTATACAAACGTCTAGAAGCAAGTGACAACCATACAATATATCTGTCCCACTGGATCTCAAAGTTACTTTAAAGGATACTAGGTTAATACTAAATATTATATACATCTGAAAATTAAACCAAACAGTGTTAGAATTAGATTTTAGAGCTGTCAAATTTTTGTTCTTCCCTCGACGGGATTTGAACCCACACCATTGATACACTGCAGCACCATTCGCTTAGCCTTACGTCCAGCGCCCTAGACCACTCGACCACATCCACTCCCTAAAAAAGGAGCTTCAATAGTCGTAGTGTTACCTTGTCTCGTAAGGCAAATCTAGGGATAGGCGTAAGACATGTGTATAAGCGTGTGTAGATGGTACATATATACTTAATATTATAATTTGACAGCAATCTAACTCAGCAATTTTTAATATATTGGATAGGATAATGAAGAATTATTCACTATACAGTCACAGGAAATAAAGTATATTATACAAACGTCTAGAAGCAAGTGACAACCATACAATATATCTGTCCCACTGGATCTCAAAGTTACTTTAAAGGATACTAGGTTAATACTAAATATTATATACGTCTGAAAATTAAACCAAACAGTGTTAGAATTAGATTTTAGAGCTGTCAAATTTTGTTCTTCCCTCGACGGGATTTGAACCCACACCATTGATACACTGCAGCACCATTCACTTAGCCTTACGTCCAGCGCCCTAGACCACTCGACCACATCCACTCCCTAAAAAAGGAGCTTCAATAGTCGTAGTGTTACCTTGTCTCGTAAGGCAAATCTAGGGATAGGCGTAAGACATGTGTATAAGCGTGTGTAGATGGTACATATATACTTAATATTATAATTTGACAGCAATCTAACTCAGCAATTTTTAATATATTGGATAGGATAATGAAGAATTATTCACTATACAGTAACAGGAAATAAAGTATATTATACAAACGTCTAGAAGCAAGTGACAACCATACAATATATCTGTCCCACTGGATCTCAAAGTTACTTTAAAGGATACTAGGTTAATACTAAATATTATATACGTCTGAAAATTAAACCAAACACTGTTAGAATTAGATTTTAGAGCTGTCAAATTTTTGTTCTTCCCTCGACGGGATTTGAACCCACACCATTGATACACTGCAGCACCATTCGCTTAGCCTTACGTCCAGCGCCCTAGACCACTCGACCACATCCACTCCCTAAAAAAGGAGCTTCAATAGTCGTAGTGTTACCTTGTCTCGTAAGGCAAATCTAGGGATAGGCGTAAGACATGTGTATAAGCGTGTGTAGATGGTACATATATACTTAATATTATAATTTGACAGCAATCTAACTCAGCAATTTTTAATATATTGGATAGGATAATGAAGAATTATTCACTATACAGTCACAGGAACTAAAGTATATTATACAAACGTCTAGAAGCAAGTGACAACCATACAATATATCTGTCCCACTGGATCTCAAAGTTACTTTAAAGGATACTAGGTTAATACTAAATATTATATACGTCTGAAAATTAAACCGAACAGTGTTAGAATTAGATTTTAGAGCTGTCAAATTTTTGTTCTTCCCTCGACGGGATTTGAACCCACACCATTGATACACTGCAGCACCATTCGCTTAGCCTTACGTCCAGCGCCCTAGACCACTCGACCACATCCACTCCCTAAAAAAGGAGCTTCAATAGTCGTAGTGTTACCTTGTCTCGTAAGGCAAATCTAGGGATAGGCGTAAGACATGTGCATAAGCGTGTGTAGATGGTACATATATACTTAATATTATAATTTGACAGCAATCTAACTCAGCAATTTTTAATATATTGGATAGGATAATGAAGAATTATTCACTATACAGTCACAGGAAATAAAGTATATTATACAAACGTCTAGAAGCAAGTGACAGCCATACAATATATCTGTCCCACTGGATCTCAAAGTTACTTTAAAGGATACTAGGTTAATACTAAATATTATATACGTCTGAAAATTAAACCAAACAGTGTTAGAATTAGATTTTAGAGCTGTCAAATTTTTGTTCTTCCCTCGACGGGATTTGAACCCACACCATTGATACACTGCAGCACCATTCGCTTAGCCTTACGTCCAGCGCCCTAGACCACTCGACCACATCCACTCCCTAAAAAAGGAGCTTCAATAGTCGTAGTGTTACCTTGTCTCGTAAGGCAAATCTAGGGATAGGCGTAAGACATGTGTATAAGCGTGTGTAGATGGTACATATATACTTAATATTATAATTTGACAGCAATCTAACTCAGCAATTTTTAATATATTGGATAGGATAATGAAGAATTATTCACTATACAGTCACAGGAAATAAAGTATATTATACAAACGTCTAGAAGCAAGTGACAACCATACAATATATCTGTCCCACTGGATCTCAAAGTTACTTTAAAGGATACTAGGTTAATACTAAATATTATATACGTCTGAAAATTAAACCAAACAGTGTTAGAATTAGATTTTAGAGCTGTCAAATTTTTGTTCTTCCCTCGACGGGATTTGAACCCACACCATTGATACACTGCAGCACCATTCGCTTAGCCTTACGTCCAGCGCCCTAGACCACTCGACCACATCCACTCCCTAAAAAAGGAGCTTCAATAGTCGTAGTGTTACCTTGTCTCGTAAGGCAAATCTAGGGATAGGCGTAAGACATGTGTATAAGCGTGTGTAGATGGTACATATATACTTAATATTATAATTTGACAGCAATCTAACTCAGCAATTTTTAATATATTGGATAGGATAATGAAGAATTATTCACTATACAGTCACAGGAAATAAAGTATATTATACAAACGTCTAGAAGCAAGTGACAACCATACAATATATCTGTCCCACTGGATCTCAAAATTACTTTAAAGGATACTAGGTTAATACTAAATATTATATACGTCTGAAAATTAAACCAAACAGTGTTAGAATTAGATTTTAGAGCTGTCAAATTTTTGTTCTTCCCTCGACGGGATTTGAACCCACACCATTGATACACTGCAGCACCATTCGCTTAGCCTTACGTCCAGCGCCCTAGACCACTCGACCACATCCACTCCCTAAAAAAGGAGCTTCAATAGTCGTAGTGTTACCTTGTCTCGTAAGGCAAATCTAGGGATAGGCGTAAGACATGTGTATAAGCGTGTGTAGATGGTACATATATACTTAATATTATAATTTGACAGCAATCTAACTCAGCAATTTTTAATATATTGGATAGGATAATGAAGAATTATTCACTATACAGTCACAGGAAATAAAGTATATTATACAAACGTCTAGAAGCAAGTGACAGCCATACAATATATCTGTCCCACTGGATCTCAAAGTTACTTTAAAGGATACTAGGTTAATACTAAATATTATATACGTCTGAAAATTAAACCAAACAGTGTTAGAATTAGATTTTAGAGCTGTCAAATTTTTTTTCTTCCCTCGACGGGATTTGAACCCACACCATTGATACACTGCAGCACCATTCGCTTAGCCTTACGTCCAGCGCCCTAGACCACTCGACCACATCCACTCCCTAAAAAAGGAGCTTCAATAGTCGTAGTGTTACCTTGTCTCGTAAGGCAAATCTAGGGATAGGCGTAAGACATGTGTATAAGCGTGTGTAGATGGTACATATATACTTAATATTATAATTTGACAGCAATCTAACTCAGCAATTTTTAATATATTGGATAGGATAATGAAGAATTATTCACTATACAGTCACAGGAAATAAAGTATATTATACAAACGTCTAGAAGCAAGTGACAACCATACAATATATCTGTCCCACTGGATCTCAAAGTTACTTTAAAGGATACTAGGTTAATACTAAATATTATATACGTCTGAAAATTAAACCAAACAGTGTTAGAATTAGATTTTAGAGCTGTCAAATTTTTGTTCTTCCCTCGACGGGATTTGAACCCACACCATTGATACACTGCAGCACCATTCGCTTAGCCTTACGTCCAGCGCCCTAGACCACTCGACCACATCCACTCCCTAAAAAAGGAGCTTCAATAGTCGTAGTGTTACCTTGTCTCGTAAGGCAAATCTAGGGATAGGCGTAAGACATGTGTATAAGCGTGTGTAGATGGTACATATATACTTAATATTATAATTTGACAGCAATCTAACTCAGCAATTTTTAATATATTGGATAGGATAATGAAGAATTATTCACTATACAGTCACAGGAAATAAAGTATATTATACAAACGTCTAGAAGCAAGTGACAACCATACAATATATCTGTCCCACTGGATCTCAAAGTTACTTTAAAGGATACTAGGTTAATACTAAATATTATATACGTCTGAAAATTAAACCAAACAGTGTTAGAATTAGATTTTAGAGCTGTCAAATTTTTGTTCTTCCCTCGACGGGATTTGAACCCACACCATTGATACACTGCAGCACCATTCGCTTAGCCTTACGTCCAGCGCCCTAGACCACTCGACCACATCCACTCCCTAAAAAAGGAGCTTCAATAGTCGTAGTGTTACCTTGTCTCGTAAGGCAAATCTATATATATATATATATATATTCGTTGGAAACCAGGGAAGACTTTATTGGTACGATTTACTTATGTCTTAGACATTTTTCATGTTTGTTTCCAATTAAAATTTGCTTCTCTTAAACACCGGATCCACAGTTCGAGATAGCGATGCTCGACTGTATATAATTCTAGTTCCGTCACGTATTGTTGAAGGGACTGTTGATTTTTTTCCAAATAGTCGAGTATTGAAGTTACTTGAGATAAATTAAGCAATGCGCTGTTACATACGGAGCACGTTGTGTCACTTCTAGTTGTCAAAGGAAACGATTTATCTGAGTTAGAGATAGCATGGTTTTACTGTAAATATAATATTCTTGACAAGAAACATCACATTCATACAACCAATCTAATTGAAAAGTACAAATGAATCACAATCTGGATTTAGATATTGATTAAAAATAGTGAAAACATAAGAAACGAACTTCACTATCACAAATTCTCAGAATGAAAGCATGGGGCAGAAAAGAGAGCAAGTTTTACTCTTCTATATCTCCTGACATTTGCATTGCTTATATTTGAAGAATAGAGTGTGTGGTTGTTGGTTAACGCAAAATGATCAATTTTTCACCTATATCATGGCCAAGACAAAGTACATTTAAATGTGCTGATGATGTCCGCTTTGTACGATACCAAACACGTGAAGAATAGAAAATATATATTCGAAAGATGCCAGCTATCAATAGGGAACATATCTATATTATCGTTTAATACATGCTGTTTAGGATTTAGTTAATGTGGCCTGTTAAAAATGGATTTGGCGTGCAACAATTAAAAGATCTAGAGTACATGAAGTAACAACTAAGATCAATACGTAATTATTCTACATACATGTACATCTGTTTGTGTATGTGTCCAGATAACAATTTGACAATAGAAAATATAAAATCATACTGTCAAAAATATAATCAAAATATTCTCTTCACGCCCGGTCGCGCATAAGGTCCTGACAGCCATGTAATCAATCCTCTCTATTTTTTCATATAAATCTATTATGTATTATTTGTTCTATTTTAATAATATTACGTAACTGGTACTTTTCCACTCGTTCGGATATTTAATCGTGTCAATTACATTTTTTAACGTGTACCTTCATTTTCAGAAAATCGTTACATTTAAATTGAATTATTCCTGTTAAAGACACACTACAAGACTGTACTCTAAGTAATATATTAATTTGCTTCAAACATAATAAATAAAATAAATAACTTTCCATTTGAATTTAATAAATGGTGAAGAATAAAAACGTGAAATTTAATTTAGTGTTCATGGCGGGTTTCTGGAATGACATTGTAAACTCGTGGTCAAACGATTGGAAAGCCAAACAATATAAAAGTTTTTGGGAGCCAGGAAACCAAATATCATAAACAGGACAGCCACAATTGTCTAATATTGTCTATGTCTAAGGCAGACTGATCTTAGTTTTAATAAATTACATTACTTATGAAATATCAATCTCAAACATATATATATCTAAAACAAATCGTGTCAAGGTCGAAGAACTAACTACTTGGTGGTTGATGCCCTCTGGTGGTGGTATTACCAGGGCGGATCCAGGATTTGTGTTTAGGGGGGGGCGTAGGTAGGCGAGGTGTCTGGGGACTGCTTTTAGGTCCCCAGCGGGTCGAGGGTAGAGCCTTGGTAGGGGGCCCAGGGGGGCGAAGCTCTGGGAGTTTGAGGAATTACAGACATTTATTTGAACGACAATTTTGAACCAACTACACCATTTGTATCAGACCAAAAAAACTTGACTTTGAGTCTTAATTTTGTCGGATAATTGATAACAGTATGTTTTTGTCAGATTATAAAAACCTTAAGTAAAACTTTTTTTGAACAACCGTGATGCGAATTGTTCAACTCATGACTGATCGATCACGATATTTTAACCCTTCAAACCAATTGTTCAACTCATGACTGATCGATCACGATATTTTAACCCTTCAAAGAACTATTGGTTTAGTTTTAGCGCATTCCTCATTTCACTAATTGGTCTGTACTTTCGGTGCTTGTCCTTTCGGGTGGTTCTAGTTAATACTGCCCGTCCGGATGGAGATTTTCTTTTCGTCGTTTGATTTATTCATTAAAAACGTACGATTCGACCGTTCTTACTTAGACAAACAAAAGCGAAAATTGTCAATACATCAACTTGTTGTTGATTTCTGATTAGCTAACGTAACTAAATTAGATGATCAGAATCGTTTCATGCAGCATTAATGTTAACATATTGTAAATGTGTCCGGGGAATTCCAAAATACATGAAGATATCTTCTGCGTGTAATTCATCAATTTGTATCTGGTTATGAATGATATTGATGTTGAAAGAACATCAGTATCAGGATTTAAGTTTACTAAATGCTTTGATCTGTAAAGATTTGTTTTTCTTATAGTTGTAAAATTGACTGAAGAAATAATGCTTAATTAGCGTGAGAAAATAATTGATGTCTGGTACCTCGGAACCAATCGAAATGGAATAATCTTTGAACTACTGACCATTCATGAAAAGGTTGTTTGTTGAACTGCTTAATTAACGTTGCATATCATATGCTTTGCGAATTTAAGGGGGGCGCACGTCCCGCACGCCCCCTCTAAATCCGCCTCTGATTACTCCACCAGGGCATGTATCCACCCAGTTATAGTAATAACATCGACTGGAAACGGACATATTTACAATGATTTTGTATAAAAAAAAATTAAAACAAAAGTAACATGAAAAATGTGATTGTTCGTTTTCTTGATATTGGTGGAATTGTTGACTATCACTGTTAAACTTAATATAATCAGAAAGTACATTTGTTTTAAGATCCCAATGCTCATTTAATAAAAATATATAAAACTCTATTAATCAATTTAGGAATAGATTTAAAACAATATAGCGATTTTATTTTTAGGAATACAATGATATTAGATCATGCTTACAAATATATATCTCCTGTTCACAAATGACAATGCATGGGTATACATAGAACATGTATCACCCTGGTTGATTATTACATCTACTCGCATGTCATATTCGATTTACAAAAAATCACGCTAGTTTGCTATTATTAATTTTAACCTACCTTGTATGTTTCAGGGAACTGCATTTTTACTTTCACTTCAGCTTAGAATTGTATGGAAGAGACAGGAATTCACAAGTCAATACAAATTAGAGGAATATATATACTGTTTTTAGACAGGGTAAGTGGGAAACATCCACATTTTGAGTGTTATAGTTATATTGTTTAGTACAACAGTGTTAACGATGAGTGTTTAGTTGTATTTTAAAGTTTGTACACGGTATTAGGTGAATGGATGAACTTTTATTGTTATTAAACCTCATATGAGCATTTTTCTTAAAATTATGTCGTTATTTTTATTCGCTTGTGCTGCAAGGGAGACCGCTAACTATGACATCACTTGGGGGTGGGGTCCGAATGGGTGTAAATAATGTCACCATAATATATATGTATCATTAACATGCTATAACGTTAAAATTATTTCTGAGAACGTAATCCACGGAGACAGAAAGAAATAATGTTAAGACTCTACCATATTGTCCTTTCATTATTATAAATATCTAAGGACGATCTGGATTTTCTAATATTAAACAAGTACAATTACATCGAACGGGTTCGATATAATTTTTTTCTTTCTAACCAAACCGTCCATTCAAACAAATTGTTTCTTATTCGCGACGACAATCGTTGTGATTAGGGTTAGTGTTATGATGTTTAACGCCACTTTCAACAATCTATCTGCTAGATCGTGACTAATGTTGTGATTATCATTATGCAGGCAACAGCTATGTCGACAAGTCCGCGAATTATAAATTGTGTCAATGTTCGCATCTAGTGAACTAAGAAACGTTTTGTTGATACTGGTGGAATTGTTGATGATTACTGTTTAAAATTTGTTTTCATAATTTGCTCTAGGAAATATTATGTGAAAGTACATTTGATTTAATTAAGGGTTGGTATATGGTGTTTAACGCCACTTTCAACAAAAATTCAGTTATTGATTTAATTAAGGTCACAGACTTGTTTTGAATAAAAATATATAAAACTCTATTAATCAATTTTGGAATATATTTAAAACGACATAATCATCATATTTTTAGGAATAAAATGATATTACAACATGCTTACAAATATATATTTCCTGTTCACAAATTACAATAGATCGACCCGCATGTCATATTCTATTTACCAAAAATTACGTTTGTTTACTGTTTTTAAAATTGATGTACACTGTATAGTTGTTTGTATCAATTCAGTGAACTGCATTTTTACTTTCACTTCAGCTTTGAATTGTATGGAAGAAACTTAAATTCATAATACAAAGTAAATTAGCGGAATATTTTTCATTGCTATAAAGCAAATTGGAAACTTCAAAATTTCTAGTGTTATAGTCTAAAACGGTTAATATGATATGTATATTAGTAGTATAGAGGCACCATCCATTTATTATTTGAGGGGGAGCAGTGGGGAGCAGTGACATCATCGGAAGTTGCATAACCGGATATGACGTCACCGGAAGTTGCATAACCGGAAATGACGTTACCGGAACCGGAAGTCGTGAACCGGAAATACAAGGGAGATAATTTCCCGCGTTTTTTTTATCCGTATTTCCCGCGTTTTAACCGGAACTCCTGTAGATTCTAGGTACGAACAATGGAACTGTGAATCCAACCTGTATCGAATCACAATAGCGCTATTACCCCTATGTTAAACCATTTTCCCCTCCTGAATTGTGCAGTCAGCCGTGATTAATTGACTCAGTGGTATGTGTATGCAATATATGACTGCATTTTCTATGTTCTTTGTTTGTTTGTTTTTTTCGTAAATAAAATGTTATTCATCATACGTGGCTTTACGTTATAGCAAAACGCCAAGTACATTTTCTAAGCTTTATTGATAAGACGATGCACAAAAGTATTGACCATGTCTGTGGCTTCTCTCGGATGTCTCAATGTTCTCGTAACATCACCCATGGATTTTCCGGCACATCTGTGTATCAGATAAAATATACAGTGGTGTCCGCATACAGTGGAGCCTTCTTCTTGAACTCTAATGGTGTTGTAAGTCCAACTCGTACAATGTTTGTTCATAAAGTTCACCCGAGTACACCCCCAGGTGTTATTTAGATTCGTGTTACTCGATCTTTAGTTTTCTGTTTATTCTTTTGTCAATCGCTGTTTGTCCATTTTTCTTTGCCCATTGTGTTGTCTGTCCTTCAATTTTGATTACCCCTTTGGTATCTTCAAACTCTTCCTGTAATAATCGGCCTTGATTGCAATGTTATATAGCTTTATCTTGTCGCATCAAATGGTTATATCAAGATATAAATATATTTAATATTATTAACGTGTTTCGCTATTTAATGAATGTGTTCAAACAGGTGGTTGTATTATATTCACATGGTTATTTCATTTCAATAATTTAAATATCGTCTGTTAGCGAATGACTTATTTACCTATCAACAAACATCATAATGACCTTTTAATCGGATCATGTTTAAACTTGTCGAAACGCGTTGAGGCATGAACAATTACAGTTCTGATATGGATGTGATGTGTCAACTGGATCAATCCAATTGAAAAATCAACATTCAACATCTTAATTACTATATTGTTGACTTGTTGGAGTTTTTTCATAGATGTTTACGTTAGTATTCGATATTTTCATAATGTGTTTCATTCTGTCTGAGATTTTGTCGTTTACTTTTGTGATTCCTTCCTCCAATTTTCGTGTTTATTCAACATCTTAATCACTATTTTTGTTGACTTGTTACAGCTTTGTCATAGATGCTTACGTTAATGTGTGATATTTTCATAATGTGTTTCGTTTTGTCTGAGATTTTGTCATTGGAGGAGGAGGAGGAGTAGGAGGAGTATAATCGTAGCCTGTTTCCTTCGGCGGCGGCTGCTGCTTCTGCTGCTGCTTCTGCTGGGGTGGGGGTGGTGGTGGTGGTGGCTGCTGCTGGGGTGGTGGTTGCTGCTGCTAGGAGTGGTGGTGGTGGCTGTTGCTGCTTCTGCTGGTGGTGGTGGAGGGAGGGAGGAAGAGGTCTCTTTGGGTGTAATTATAACTAACACAGAAATCAAGTTTCATATTTTATTATTCACTTTACATTAAGTTCAAGTTCTGTTTCTCAGTCTCTTTCATTTAATCTTCTCCAGTCACTTTATTGTCCATTGTTCTTAGCTCTGACTCTCTGTCTTCCAACAATAGGATGATCTGTTTCAGTTATTTCTATTCGTAAAGACTCAGGGTCACTCCTATCTTCGTAGGATGCAAAGTCCATTCTCCATGAGGTACGAAGTGCTTCCTTATGTGAATTGTCAGTTGAGGGGGCTTTGATAATAACGTAGACGTCTTCTCCCAGATGATATCTCCAGTCCACTGGTTCTCCATCTTTCGCTCAACTGATCAAATCGTCCACCACTTGCGTAGTACTGCAGAAGACTTTCCACTGTGACAAAGACAAGCTTTTTTTATTTTATTTCATTTATCTTAATAAATGAAAAAATAAAAAATAAAAAACTAGTAAAAATCCAAAATTAAAAGAAAAATTGCAAAAACCGATAATATAAAACTAAAAAATAAATAACAATTATATCAAACAAATTTTCTTTTAATATTAGACCTCTTCCTCCCTCCCTTCACCACCACCAGCAGCAGCAGCAGCAGCCACCGCCACCACCCCCAGCAGAAGCAGCAGCAGCCGCCTAAGGAAACAGGCTACGACTATGCTCCTCCTCTTCCTCCTCCAATGACAAAATCTCATACAAAACGAAACACATTATGAAAATATCACACATTAACGTAAACATCTATGACAAAGCTGTAACAAGTCAACAAAAATAGTGATTAAGATGTTGAATAAACACGAAAATTGGAGGAAGGAATCAAAAAGGTAAACGACAAAATCTCAGACAGAATGAAACACATTATGAAAATATCGAATACTAACGTAAACATCTATGAAAAAACTCCAACAAGTCAACAATATAGTAATTAAGATGTTGAATGTTGATTTTTCAATTGGATTGATCCAGTTTACACATCACATCCATATCAGAACTGTAACTGTTCATGCCTCAACGCGTTTCGACAAGTTTAAACATGATTCGATTAAAATGTCATTATGAGATATTCAAATCTCATTTATGCACAAATTAAGGGTTGTTATTGTTTTTATTCTTTTCACAGACACATTAGTGTCTTCAATAATGAAGATATGCTGTTTCGTCCCTTTGGTTGTCTTGCTCCCAAAGACATATAAATGTTTTGGCTCTCTAATAGTTTGATGTTTTAGCGTACCTCAAAAAGGTTATTCTAGACACACGTCGGTCTCCCTCAATGAAATGTCTTGGTTTTTATTTTATTCCAATATTGTTAGTCTGACAAAACTGTCGAATTGTCCTTGATAAAGAAAGCTAACAAGCATCCCGAACGGATTTTACGGTTCCTTCGCGTTATCCAAGGAAACGTCGGATTATATGTGGAGCAATCATTGAAAACGCCAACCATTTCTTTTTTTATAATGTAGTCTATATGCTGATATTATAATTATTTTAAATAGGGGTAATAACAAAATTACCGAACTCCGAACAATCTAACAAAGGGAAAGTCAAAACTCATAAGTATATAAACAACAGACAAAATCAGTCAACAACCGGAAAACTGTGAAAACCGTAATGACCCTGCCTGGTACAGGCATTTCTAAAGAAATGGTGGGTTGAATCAGATTTTAAAGCCCCAAACCTCCCCCTTTCATTACGGCTCAAAATTTCCGGCTGTCACTATAACAGTATTTACAACAATACTTGAACAAAACAGGTAAAACAGTTGTCAAATCAGCGCCAAATTCAGTGAAGTAAATAATAATCTTATATGATTAACTGGTGCCATTATATAAACGTCAGAGAAAACCGAAGGGGTAATCAAGAATGGACAATCCAGAAACTCTGAACATTGTGCACACAAGATACAAGACGAAGACAAACAAAACACAACATAGAAAACAAAACGATGACCAACACGGACACCACCAAAACAAAATCCAGGTGCTCGCGATAGGGAAGCAGTTCTTGTTTTTATAAGACACCCGCCGTGTTGCTCATATATATAGTCAAGTCCAGTAATAGTATTGTCGGTGATAGAGAAAAGAAAAAAAAATCTTATGTTAGAAGTAAAAGACCCATTGTCATTTGAGATATGGATATTTCGTAACGGTCAAACAGTGCGTGATGACAACCGTAGCATATTTGTAACGATAACTTCAACATAGGAGCAACGTAGTTTTGTTTGAAATAGCTCTTGCATCAGCAGCTGTGCTCTGTGCAGACAATCACTGTACTGGGAACAAGCGCTACAATAACCTGAGTTGTGAAATTTAAGCTCCATACGTCAGTGATGCTGATTATATTTGGTTTCGATCTATTGACTCTTGGTTCACCATTACATACCACAGATCAAAATAAGGTTATCTTTATAATATATATATTCCTTGATGTATGATTATAGTTGCCTAAACCAAACATGCACATATACCATGAACCAAGAGAACTCTCTCTCTCTCCCTCTCTCTCTCTCTCTCTCTTTCTCTCTCTCTCTCTATATATATATATATATATACGTCTGAAAATTAAACCAAACAGTGTTAGAATTAGATTTTAGAGCTGTCAAATGTTTGTTCTTCCCTCGACGGGATTTGAACCCACACCATTGTTACACTGCAGCACCATTCGCTTAGCCTTACGTCCAGCGCCCTAGACCACTCGACTACATCCACTCCCTAAAAAAAGGAGCTTCAATAGTCGTAGTGTTACCTTGTCTCGTAAGGAAAATCTAGGGATAGACGTAAGACATGTGTATAAGCGTGTGTAGATGGTACATATATACTTAATATTATAATTTGACAGCAATCTAACTCAGCAATTTTTAATATATTGTATAGGATAATGAAGAATTCATTATACAGTCACAGGAAATAAAGTATATTATACAAACGTCTAGAAGCAAGTGACAACCATACAATATATCTGTCCCACTGGATCTCAAAGTTACTTTAAAGGATACTAGGTTAATACTAAATATTATATACGTCTGAAAATTAAACCAAACAGTGTTAGAATTAGATTTTAGAGCTGTCAATTTTTTGTTCTTCCTTCGACGGGATTTGAACCCACACCATTGTTACACTGCAGCACCATTCGCTTAGCATTACGTCCAGCGCCCTAGACCACTCTACTACATCCACTCCCTAAAAAAAGGAGCTTCAATAGTCGTAGTGTTACCTTGTCTCGTAAGGAAAATCTAGGGATAGACGTAAGACATGTGTATAAGCGTGTGTAGATGGTACATATATACTTAATATTATAATTTGACAGCAATCTAACTCAGCAATTTTTAATATATTGTATAGGATAATGAAGAATTCATTATACAGTCACAGGAAATAAAGTATATTATACAAATGTCTAGAAGCAAGTGACAACCATACACTATATCTGTCCCACTGGATCTCAAAGTTACTTTAAAGGATACTAGGTTAATACTAAATATTATATACGTTATATAAATATTCGTTGTAAACCTGGGAAAACTTTATTGGTGCGAAAAACTTATGTCTTAGACATTTTGCATGTTTGTTTCCAATTAAAACTTGCTTCTCTTAAACACCGGATCCACAGTTCGAGATAGCGATGTTCGACTGTATATAATTCTAGCTCCGTCACGTATTGTCGAAGGGACTGTTGATTTTTTTCTAAATAGTCGAGTATTAAAGTTACTTGAGATAAATTAAGCAAAGCGCTACTACATACGGAGCACGTTGTGTCACTTCTAGTTGTCAAAGGAAACGATTTATCTGAGTTAGAGATAGCATGGTTTTACTGTAAATATAATATTCTTGACAAGAAACATCACATTCATACAACCAATCTGATTGAACAGTACAAATGAATCACAATCTGGATTTAGATATTGATTAAAAATAGTGAAAACATAAGAAACGAACTTCACTATCACAAATTCTCAGAATGAAAGCATGGGGCAGAAAAGATAGCAAGTTTTACTCGTCTATCTCTCCTGACATGTACATTGCTTATATTTGAAGAATAGAGTGTGTGGTTGTTGTTTAACGCAAAATGATCAATTGTTCACCTATATCATGGTCAAGACAAAGTACATTTAAATGTGCTGATGATGTCCGCTGTGTACGATACCAAACACGTGAAGCATAGAAAATATATATTCGAAAGATGCCAGCTATTAATAGGGAACATATCTATATTATCGTTTAATACATGTTGCTTGGGATTTAGTTAAGGTGGCCTGATAAAAATAGTTTGGAGTGCAACAATTAGAAGAGCTAGAGTACATGACGTAACAACAAACGATCAATACGGTCATTATGTCACATATATGTAGGTGTAAAGGTGATAAATTCGTTTGTGTATGTGTGCAGATAACAATTTGACAATAGAAAATATAAAATCATACTGTCAAAAATATAATCAAAATATTCTCTTCACGCCCGGTCGCGCATAAGGTCCTGACAGCCATGTGATCAATCCTGTCTAATTTTTATATAAATCTATCATGTATTATTTGTTCTATATTAATAATATTACGTAACTGGTACTTTTCCAATCGTTCGGGTATTTAATCGGGTCAATTATATTTTTTAACGTGTACCTACATTTTCAGAAAATCGTTACATTTAAATTGAATTATTCCTGTTAAAGACACACTACAAGACTTTACTCTAAGTAATATATTAATTTGCTTCAAACATAATAAATAAAATAAATAACATTCCATTTGAATTTAATAAATGGTGAAGAATAAAAACGTGAAATTTAATTTAGTGTTCATGACGGGTTTCTGGAATGACATTGTAAACTCGTGGTCAAACGATTGGAAAGCCAGACAATATAAAAGTTTTTGGGAGCCAGGAAACCAAATATTATAAACAGGACAGCCAACATTGTCTAATATTGTCTATGTCTAAGGCAGACTGATCTTAGTTTTAATAAATTACATTACTTATGAAATATCAATCTCAAACATATATATATCTAAAACAAATCGTGTCAAGGTCGAAGAACTGACTACTGGGTGGTTGATTCCCTCTGGTGGAGGTATTACTCCATCAGGGCAGGTATCCACCCAGTTATAGTAATAACATCGACTGGAAACGGATATATTTATAATGATTTTGTATAAAAAAAAATTAAAACAAAAGTAACGTGAAAAATGTGATTGTTCGTTTTCTTGATATTGGTGGAATTGTTGACCATCACTGTTAAAACTTAATATAATCAGAAAGTACATTTGTTTTAAGATCCCAATGCTCATTTAATAAAAATATATAAAACTCTATTAATCAATTTAGGAATAGATTTAAAACAATATAGCGATTTTATTTTTAGGAATACAATGATATTACATCATGCTTACAAATATATATCTCCTGTTCACAAATGACAATGCATGGGTATACATAGAACATATATTACCCTGGTTTATTATTAGATCTACCCGCATGTCATATTCTATTTACAAAATATCACGCTAGTTTGCTATTATTAATTTTAACCTACCTTGTATGTTTCAAGGAACTGCATTTTTACTTTCACTTCAGCTTAGAATTGTATGGAAGAGACAGGAATTCACAAGTCAATACAAATTAGAGGAATTTATATATTGTTTTTAGACAGGGTAAGTGGGAAACATCCACATTTTGAGTGTTATAGTTATATTGTTTAGTACAACAGTGTTAACGATGAGTGTTTAGTTGTATTTTAAAGTTTGTACACGGTATTAGATGAATGGATGAACTTTTATTGTTATTAAACCTCATATGAGCATTTGTTTTTAAATTATGTCGTTTTTTTTATTCGCTTGTGCTGCAAGGGAGACCGCTAACTATGACATCACTTGGGGGTGGGGTCCGAATGGGTGTAAATAATGTCACCATAATATACATGTATCATCAACATGCTATAACGTTAAAATTATTTCTGAGAACGTAATCCACGGAGACAGAAAGAAATAATGTTACAACTCGACCATGTTGTCCTTTCATTATTATAAATATCTAAGGACGATCTGGATTTTCTAATATTAAACAAGTACAATTACATCGAACGGGTTCGATATAATTTTTTTCTTTCTAACCAAACCGTCCATTCAAACAAATTGTTTCTTATTCGCGACGACAATCGTTGTGATTAGGGTTAGTGTTATGATGTTTAACGCCTTTCAACAATCTATCTGCTAGATCGTGACTAATGTTGTGATTATCATTATGCAGGCAACAGCTATGTCGACAAGCCCGCGAATTATAAATTGTGTCAATGTTCGCATCTAGTGAACTAAGAAACGTTTTGTTGATATTGGTGGAATTGTTAATGATTACTGTTTAAAATTTGTTTTCATAATTTGCTCTAGGAAATATTATGTGAAAGTACATTTGATTTAATTAAGGGTTGGTATATGGTGTTTAACGCCACTTTCAACAAAAATTCAGTTATAGATTTAATTAAGGTCACAGACTTGTTTTGAATAAAAATATATAAAACTCTATTAATCAATTTTGGAATATATTTAAAACGACATAATCATCATATTTTTAGGAATAAAATGATATTACAACATGCTTACAAATATATATTTCCTGTTCACAAATTACAATAGATCGACCCGCATGTCATATTCTATTTACCAAAAATTACGTTTGTTTACTGTTTTTAAAATTGATGTACACTGTATAGTTGTTTGTATCAATTCAGTGAACTGCATTTTTACTTTCACTTCAGCTTAGAATTGTATGGAAGAAACTTAAATTCATAATACAAAGTAAATTAGCGGAATATTTTTTCATTGTCATAAAGCAAATTGGAAACTTCCAAATTTCTAGTGTTATAGTCTAAAACGGTTAATATTATATGTATATTATATTAGTTCAATCGTATCAATGTGTGGCATAACAAGGCACGTGGTAATAAATGAGTAGATAAGTCAGTAGTTTTTGTCATTTGACATATGTGAACATTTTAAATCCAATCGTGGTGAGAACAAGTTACTTTTTGATCAGATAATTATGATATTTTGCTTAGTACTAGACCAACAGGTGGATCTGGATTTTTATAGTGCTAGATATGTAGACCCAATCAGATCATTACTCTGACGCCAAGCCAACAAGTACTTGTTGTTACTCCTTAATAATATGTACTCAACAGAGAGGCATTTGATTTAATTGTCTGGTTTAACCTTACCCGGGGTTCATTTTACAATTGTTCGTATTGTAAGGGAGTACGCTAACTATCACACCACTCAGGAAATGTGGGTATAGGTATTCATTGAGATACATCAATATATTACCAATAAATAAGAACGACAAAAGTATTTCTGAGCACATGATTCAAGACGACAGCAATAAATACTGCAAAACACTGCCCACCCATTTTACTCCATTACTTACGGCCTATCTACAATTACTCATCCTTAACAAGCACACTTACATTGAATAAATTCAATAAGATACATAATTAACTTTTACCAAACGGTCCATTCAAACAGGATGGGTTAGAGCTATGGTGTTTAACACCACTTTCAAAAATATTTCAGTTATATCATGGCGGTCAGTTTTATTGGTGCTTTTATCCATGTTGTTGATGTCACTTGCCTGTGATGCGATAGCCCTAGGCAGTAATCAAGTAGAAGTAGAAGTAGAAGTAGAAGGAAACCGGAGGACCTGGAGAAAATCACCGACCTGTCGCAAGTCAATGACAAACTTTATCACATAATGTTGTATCGAGTACACCTAGCCATTAACAGAGTTCGAACTCACAGCTTTAGTGGTGATAGGCACTGATTGCACTGGTAGTTGTAAATCCAACTACCATACGATCACGACATCAAACAGGATATTTCTTATATACCATTGATATGTGTGTTAGCGGCATCGATATTTCTACGATTTCCCGATTGGATTTTCTAACTGATTCGACAATGTGTATTTTTCTCCATTTTATGATAGTATTCGTGCATGGCATGATATATATCCAAGCTTAACAGCAATAATGTCAAAAAGGTAGTATGCACGCGAATTTTATTATGCGTCAATGTTCACTTTTTAATTTAGTGAATTAAGAAAAAGAAATATAAAAGTACTTTTTTATTCGTGGGGAACCACATTTCGTGGCTTATCAATATTTGTATTTATGGATTCAACTAAGTTTAATCTTTTCTGTCCATGTACAAGATTAACGCTAATACATAACATGCACCCGTTATATTTTGCTGTTTTTCTATAATTTGGAATACACGAATTTAAGAACACACGCAAAATTTTGTCCACGAATGTAGGCTCTTTTATAGTATGCGTAACAAGGTCAATTTTTTTTTCAGGCACTGTAATTGGAAATGTCGCAGTTTTCTTGTTTTCTGGACCATTGCAGAGCAGGCTCTCAATTTTGTGAAATGCAAAGCGAGATGTATCCGACATGTAGTGATTATGATTGGTACAACATCATAAACAACATACACATATACAACCGTTTAAGCTATTTCTTGGGTAATATATGAAATATCTTATTATCACAGAAAATAATAAACCTCCCTAATATACTATTAAAAATGTTGTGGCGCAATGCACGTTTCTTAATATACAAAAATGTAGATGTTTCCACTGTAGCTAAACGTTAGAGAAAACCGAGGGGGTATTCAAAAATGGACAATCCAGAGACACAAGTGGCATTGGGGACAAGACACATAACGAATGCAAACAAATCAAAACAATATACAACACAGAAAACTAAAAAGATGAGCAACACGGACCTCACCAGAAAGCACGTGATGAACCCAGTAGCAGTTCCTGTTTACTTTAAGACATCTGCCGTGTTAATCCGGTAAAATGCTT
Source organism: Bathymodiolus brooksi (assembly GCA_963680875.1). NCBI lineage: Eukaryota > Metazoa > Mollusca > Bivalvia > Mytilida > Modiolidae > Bathymodiolus > Bathymodiolus brooksi. The sequence goes on along the minus strand of OY804579.1, from coordinate 127,659,552 downwards.
GTCGGTTACAGAGGAATGAAAATGTAGCTACGTTAGTAGTAAATTAAATTTATCTTGTCTATACTGGTGTGTCCCGTCGAACATGGTACTCTGCGTTCACCATAGGTACATTTCAAGCTCCAATTCGTCGAAGCTTTCCCGTTTTAATACATGGATGGGTGGGTGACACCACATTTCATACTCCCGCAGTGTTCATCATCGTGACGTGTGACCCTGGTTCTAACTTCAATTCCGAGGCTAACCTCCATAAAATGTCAAATCTGTTCTATATCACCATGACTGTCGGCTTTATTGTTCACAATGTGACCGATATCCTGGTCCCAAACTGACATTGTGTCAAAGTATTTAAAGCATACCGACTTCGATAAAATATAATATCTTGTAAATAGTAGTCAAAGAATGATTGCGTGCCTTAAGTTGAACGAAATTCACGTCATTTTTATTTTCCTGTATTATTGCATATGACGTAGTTTCCCAACAACTGAACAACATTTTGTAATATTAATGGACGAACATACCATTCCAGGTGATATGATAAACTATCTGCCAATTTGAGTGAATTGATATATGTTATTAATACCATCTTGATTCAATACATGTGCAATGTACAACAAAAATACTTTGCTTTAAAATAATGCATTGTTTACATATAACACATTCATATAGAAGTTTTGAGATATTTCCGCTGGCTCATATTTGATCAACAAACTCTTCGAATATCTGAACATTTTCTACGATCAAAGCACATTTTAGTAAACTGGTGTTATGTAAATCGGTGGGTGTCATTTTGTTCTTTTTCTTTTGACCAGTTTTCTTCTGATTACCCTTGTGGTATTTTCCAAGTCTTCTGAGTAGAATGGGAAACTCTAAGTAGAGAATTTTTTTTTAACAGTATTCAAATATATCTGATATTTTCTGATACAGCATATAGTTACTGCTTGATTTATTTCTGTGTCTCCAATCTATCTGAACCGAGTCTATAAATAAAACAATAAAAATACATGCATAATTAATGTAAATGTCCAATGAACATAGCTATGGTTGAAGACATTTAAACTAATTTAACCCCGCCATTTTTTTTATTGAAGTGCATGTACCAAGGCAGGAAAGTGACCGATCATGTATCTGTGAGTTAGGGGCATTGATTTTGCCTCTTTTCTGCGATTTTGATATTTGATTTTGGAATTGTTCAGACAGTGTGGTATTCATTATTTTTCTTTTTACTTCACTTTGTTTTTATTCCTTCTCTTTATTTACAGATGGAACATATATGCCAGAACAGTACCATATTGCAATTGAATGTATACTATTTGTCTTTTGGGAGGTGTTGATTCTGAAGAAACCAACACAGCTAATAGACCAGCCATTGTCTTATATTGCAAGGCTAATCAATTTAAACAAAACTAATACCGATCCACCTGATATACAGTTAACTACCATGCATCGTTTAATGGGTGAAGATGAAAATAACTTCAATGGTAAGTAATATATATAGCGTATACATATTGTGACATTGTTTATAAGGAGAGATCATGATGCAAATTTATGTAATCAATATTAGATTATTGATTAATTGTTGCTCATTGGTTTGATAGCTACGAAAGAATTTAAGATCATCTCGATTTCCTGTCGTTCGTGTACCTGCTGAAGGTTATTACAGAGACTTGGTGTTCGAAACTAAATTAAATATCTACATTTGATTACTATCACTGGGTCGATATCATCCGCTCAGTAGTCAAGGCTTCGGAACTGTCATAGTTAATATATTTGTAATTTACAGTTCCTAAATAATGCCTGTTATTATTAAACCTCAGTATCATCTCTCTCCATCAGGCAAAGGTAACTTTTCCCGATTTTGGAAATAATGTGTAGGCCCTCGGGTTTTTTTTATTCTCATAGACATAAGTTGTTTGGGCTTCCAATCTGTACCTGATGAACATTATTCCAGAAACACGTCGTGCGGACTAAATTAGATATCTAAGTTTATTATGCTGTTTTTGTTGTGTTTTATTGTTCTCAATTCATGTATTTATATTGTTTTGTTTTCCCATTCATTAATAATTGAAATTAAAATTTGTAAATGTCCAATGAACATAGCTATGGTTGAAGACATTTAAACTAATTTAACCCCGCCATTTTTTTTTATTGAAGTGCATGTACCAAGGCAGGAAAGTGACCGATCATATATTGGTGTGTTAGGGGTATTGCTGTTGCCGCTTTCTGTGATTTTAATATTTGAATTTGGAGTTGTCCCGGCAGTGTGCTATTATTTGTTTATCCTTTTATTTCAGCTTGTTTCCTTTTGTTTATTTACAGATGAAACATATCTTGGAAAAAACTACCATATGGTAATTGGATTTCTCTCGATCCTTTTAATGGCGTATTTTCTAATGTGTCTACTACAACGATACCAGCTGCTTTCCAAGATTGTAAAGATATTCACACCTTTATGCCACACTAAAGCCGATCCACCTAATATACAGAATGACTTACATACCAGACAACGTTTAATGGGCGAAGGTGAAAATAACTTCAATGGTAAGTAATATATATAGCGTATACATATTGTGACATTGTTTATAAGGAGAGATCATGAAACAAATTAATGTAATCAATATTAGATTATTGATTAATTGTTGCTCATTGGTTTGATAGCAACGAAAGATTTTAAGATCATCTCGATTTTCTGTCGTTTGGCTTTAAGTTTACCTGCTGAAGGTTATTACAGAGACTTGGTGTTGACACTAAATTAAATATCTACATTTGATTACTATCACTGGGTCGATATCATCCGCTCAGTAGTCAGGGCTTCGGAACTGTCATGGTTCATATATTTGTAATTTACAGTTCCTAAATAATGCCTGTTATTATTAAATCCCAGTATTATCTCTCTCCATCAGACATAGGTAACTTTTCCCGATTTTGGAAATAATGTTTAGGCCCTCGTTTTTTTTTCTCATAGACATAAGTTGTTTGGGCTTCCAATCTGTACCTGATCAACATTATTCCAGAAACACGTCGTGCGGACTAAATTAGATATCTAAGTTTATTATACTGTTTTTGTTGTGTTTTATTGTTCTCAATTCATGGATTTATATTGTTGTTTTTTCCCATTCATTAATAATTGAAATTATAATTTAAATGTTCCAATGATATGAAGGATTTATATTGCAAAAAACTAATTTCTGATTTTAATTTTAGAAATTGATGAAACGATGATTGAAAACGGAGATGGTGTTGGCATGTCTAATTATAATTTTAATCAACATAACCAGATACCAAACGCAACACAAGATACGCCGAAGCTGTGCATAAGTGGCAGTAGATGGCAGTAGGATTGCTACTAGATAATGTCAGCAAAAGTACTTGATCGATCAAAGATTAGCTTAAGAAAAGTTTAAAGGTACTAAAGGGGCAATTAGACACAGAAAATTAATGATTGAGCAAGACGAACCCAACTCAAACGCGGGGGTGAACTCTCCTTTGATAATAATAACTGATTAAATAAGTAATGGTAAATCACACTACCATACGATCACCAGCTACAGCAGGGTTTTTTAACTTAAAAATGGGGTTCGTGTTTTTGTCTTTTGAGCATTGTACAGTCTGTCCTTCTATTTACGGTTTCTAATTACCCCTTTTGTATCTTCAATCTTTGTTTTTCTTTCAAATTCTAAAGTCAACGCAATACGAGTCCAATGAAGCAAAATAAGGAATATGTTACTCAATTAATTTCCAAACATATATTCTTAATACTTTCGATTAGGTCTAAAAACAAATTCTTATATTTCTTCCCCTAATATATTCAATTAGGTCTAATAAAATATTATATTTATTCATAGAATTATAACAAATATCATTAAACAAGCCTGACGAAAAATTGTGTCAACACTGTAGGCAATCTATACTACACTAGACGTATTTTTGTCAAGATATTTCAACAAGGAAAATCTTGAAACCTTCAGCATTAGAGCAAAATTGGACAATGGGGAGAGGGTTAATATCAGCAATTCAATCTTTGATCGATCAAGTTTAAGGCACATACCGGTATACTAAACAGGAGTGTTTGGTTTTTTCCATTTGTGTTTTTTTGTATTTTGTCTTTTTCATTTTCTTCTTTTTGTTTCTTGGTAAGCTACAAAGTGTGATCTTGGAAATTATATAAATTTGCCGTGCTATAGACCTAAGAAGAAACAGTTACCATAGTTGTATATACTTTTTAACAATTATACCTGACTAATAAGATATATAATAATGATATGCAAGTAAGCAAGATGCGAGTTACTCCTTTGTCAGCTTACCTCATTATTTGTTAAATTGTGTACTTTAACGCTGCTCGAATCAATTTGACAAAAATGACAATTGTACCTGACTATTTGTAATAAACTTGTTTATATTACCTGGCTGTGTTACTAAGTGTATATATATTTGTACATACGACCTCTGTTTTTTGTTGTTTTATCTATATTTATTTATCATTATGTAATATATGGGTGTGTCATGATCAGCGTGCCTATTTATCTAACTATATATCATATTTGTTAATAAAAAAAAGAAAGAATTTAATTAAATATTGATATTGATATTGACTAAATTAAATGTGCTTGTTTGACCTTGGAATATCACTTACAACATAACACTAGATGGTTTTATATACTTTTTGACAATTATACCTGACTATTTGTAATAAACTTGTTTATATTACCTGATTTTGGCTGTCAAGAACTTAGAACAATAACCTCTGTTTTTCTTTGCTTTATCTATATGTGCTATTTACTTATCATTATGAATATATAGGTGTATCATAATCAGTGTTTATTTATGTATATTATTAAACTAGTTAATAAAAAAAAAATTGAATATTGACTAAATGATAGACAAGTGGGACAGGTGCTTGAATGACCTTGGAATATCACGTGGAAAATAACACTAGATAAATAATATATGTGTTTTAAGAAAACAGACATTTTTTCAATACTCACATGTGGAAAAACACTCACACGATCGTATGAAAACACTCACACAATCGTATAAAAACACTCACACGATCGTATAAAAACACTCACACAATCGTATAAAAACACTCACACGATCGCATCATTTCAATAAAAGAAGATGTTTTTGCTTATAAGACAAAGGTTAATCTGATTCAACCCAACATTTCTCTAGAAATGCCTGTACCAAGTCAGGGTCATTACGGTTTTCACAGTTTTACGGTTGTTGACTGATTTTGTTTGTTTATATACTTATGAATTTGACTTTCCCTTTGTAAGATTGTTCGGAGTTCGGTACTTTTGTTATTACCCTTATTTTCTACTATTATCCATGTTCCCTAGTTAGTGGTCATATTCAACGATTCGTTTATAAACTAAATAAAGAAAATATCATGTCTTAGAGTGTACATCTTTGTATTTGAAACAAACATGCAAGTTGAGAGATGGTAATATTTCCCGAGTCGTTGCCGAAGTTTAGTCTTCTTAAGATTGTTATCTTTTGCAAATACTCTCATACCGTATTTGTACTCTTAGACATATCAGAATCGAAATAATTGATGGAAGCCAGAATGTGATTTGAGTTTTAACATGGGTTGGCGGATATTGGTAAATTTTATCCTGCCAGAATGTGTTTTGAGTTTTAACATGGATTGGCGGATAATAGGAAATTTTATCCCTCTCGAGGGATAAAATGCCAACCCATGCTAAAACTCAAAACACATTCTGGCTTCCATGATTTATTTCTTAATTCTTAATTGAACGTTCAATACGAAATTGCTGATAGACAAGTCGTTTATTATTTGCTGTAGTCACTATCGCGTCCTTCTTTCCATATCCGTGGTTGATTGATTGATGTATTGTGCTTAACGTCACTTTCAGCAATATTTTATCTATATCATGGCGATCAGTTTTAGGGGTGGAAGAAGCCGGAGTACCCGGAGAGAACCACCGACCATGGGCAAGGAACTGGTGAACTTTATCAGTCGAGTGCGCCCTTTTTGTAATTTACAAAGCTGGGCGCAAACCCACACCGTATTGGTGATAGGCTTGTATGAGTTGTTAGGTAATCCGACTACCTAACTCATTGAGCCACCCGGGCCCTCTCCACTTTCATGGTTTATCACCTGATTTCTAAGAAGAGTATGTAACACGACGGGTGCCATCAGTAGAAAGGGAACTACTTTCCCTGCAGAGCACCAAAGTTCACCAAAGTTCAGTGGGGTTCATGTTGCTAAATCGTAAGTGTTCTATGTATTGTTTTGTCCACCATTGTTTTGTCGTTATGCGTTTTATTTTACTTTTGGCCATTATATTATATAGCCTTTTTCGATTTACAGCCTCTTTGTCTTTGGTGTCTTCAAGCTTTTATTTCTTATCATAAATTATATATCCTCGCGATATGTGTGTTCGTCCAAATAACGTACTGTCATGTTTGCAGTTTCTAAAATATTTTTTTCCACCAAACAACAGCATGAAGTTTTAAAATATGTTATTATTTGCTGATGTTCTTGTTCTGTGTTTTATTCAATTCATATGTTTGCGGCGAAACAGCATATACTAATTTGATAGACCTTGTTTTGACCCGACCGGACTCGAACCCACGATCTACAGCACTCGAGGCGGGCACGCTATCTATTACAACACATATACGGTTATATTATTCAGTTTTGGTGAATGACACTTGTAGAGAAAATTGACACAATAAATCTCGCTTCGCCGACCTAATTGATTGTTCTGGTTTTTTTCAGTTTTTATATTCCATTTGTAACACCGAATAGCTACCTCAAGTATCAAAATATAAAATCCCTGTATGTATTGAAATAACGTTGATATTGTTACATAATGGGCGATTTTTAGGCAAATACTAGCAGCTTTTAATATGTAATTGGCAAATACAATTTGTGGTTTTCACTTCAAGTTTAAATACTAATATAAAATGCATTGGCCTTGAACATATGATCTACCTTGCATATTTCGTTCCAGTTTTTCTCTCCCCCTTTTTTTTATTTTTGTTATCACACAAACTTAAAAGTAAATGAACATTTTCAATCTAAATTTAAGTTGAAAAAAAACCTGCTTTAAAAGGGTTTATATTTATATCAATTACATAATAATTGAACTGCTATATCATTGTTGATAAATAACAGGACATGTATATTATAAATAGGTAAAGTCATCAAGATATCTGAAGGTAATTTGATCAGCAGATCATACTGTCGCTATTTTTTTTTTAATGCATTCTTATTTTTTTCTATTTGAAATTGACGTGATCCATGCATATAAGTCTAGTATGTGCTTAAAGTCACTATTTTTGTTCCCTACAGATTATCATTTTTTCTCCATTTTTTTAAACACAGCAAAGGCCAGTCTCCCACGATCTAGAGACCCAATGGGAAAAGTGTTTTCACAACATCTAGATAAATAACATTCTTTTAGTTATTATTATGGTTTAATCTAATGTTCTACTATTATCCATGTTCCCTAGTATGTGGTCATATTCAACGATTTGTTTATAAACTAAATAAAGAAAATATCATGTTTTATATGGTACATCCTTGTATTTGAAACAACAATTGCAAGCTGAGAGATGGTAATATTTCCCGAGTCGTTGCCGAAGTTTAGTCTTAAGGCTGTTATCTTTTGCAAATACTTTCAAAGATGGCATTTATTTTTAAGCACACCGAATATCTATTTGGACTAGAATCTCGTTTACTTTGTCAAACCGACCGCATGTAGGTGTGTCATCAGACATTTTAATTGTTAATATTCGGAACAATTCTGATTGTCATACTTAAAGTGTCAATATATAAACTTATTTCCTTTCAATTGCATTCAAATAAAATATTGAATTTATCAAGAATTACGAATCTTAAGCACAGGCGCTTGTGGAATGGAATTACGCCCTCATGTTTTTCTACACATTTCTTTTCAATAAAACTTCATAATTATTTCATCTCTTTTCCTTTACTTTATTCAACGTGTCAATATACATTATTAAGAATACAACGGCTGTCATCCATCGAAATCCAAGACTCTTATTGAAGGTGAAATATATATAAACCAGTTAGAACGTGGGGCCACCATGAGAAATAATTCGGAGCGATGACAATGACCACTACTTGACACGTCCTGTTGGTCGGCATTGAGCTTAGTTATTTCCATTTCAACTTAAACAAGGTGGTGGTCGTGTGCAATGCGTCAACGTACAATAGTTGACAAAATACTATACACACAAATCTAACTAAAGATTGCGTAACACGAATCTCACTAAAAACTGGAGGTGAACTCAGGTGCACCGGAAGGGTCAGCAGATACTGCACCACTTGTGCCATCCCCTATTACTATTCAATGACACGAACATTATCTCATTATGGAAATCGTGTAGGATGAAAGAAAAATTAGATGGCAGTAGTTTAATCAGTTGTACATGAGGCGAGCTCGATTGTTTATTTAAATGGGATTCTGACTGACACCTAGGGGCCTCGTTCCTCCACCAGAGTACGCAAAATAGTTACCAGAATATCAGAATATGCACTGAAAGTGTCGTAGAACAATTCAATCAATATTTAACCAGTAATTATGGTGTCTTACAAAATGCAAAATAATCCGATACCCTCCAACATTAAAGAGATACATACTGGAAATGCGTTTTTTATTTGACATTGGCACTGGACTATATCACAGAGAACTAGGTCACACCTTTCACATTTTTATTTCAAACAAAAATAATATAATAGATACACTGATTAACACATTTCTCATTAAATTTCGTAATACAATAACTGAAGTCTATAAAACTTTACAAAATTGTAACGCACTTCAACTAATATTGTCAATTTATTTTACAATTTTACCATTTGTTCTGTTTTTTGTATTTGTGTGCTTGTTTGTTTGATCGGATTCTTTTAGAGCAGTCATTGTACGCAATCTTGGGGATCGTACGTACATCGCAATAAAAAACGTCAAATTTTTGTATTTTGTTTGCATTAAGAACTCGTTTCATGTATAAAACATGTTTGTTTTTATAAATCATATCTCATTTGTGTTTTTTGTCTACATCAAGTGTTAGATCACTACTTGTATTTAACAGCTAATACTCTATCTCACATTATCCATTCCCCCGTTATGTTGCCTTGCATATTTTGTTGTGTTTTGTTCATCTTGCACATTAGTATTTTCACCATTGTGACATTTCTATGTTGAGAAATCTTCGATAGATTTGTATACTTTCATCTCATACTTTAACATTCTTACCATTGTCACATGTTCATGAGAAGAAGTCTTCCATAGTTTTATGTACTTTTACTTCTTAATTTAACATTCTTACCATTGTCATATTTTCATGTGAAGAGGTCTTCCATAATTTTATGTACTTTTATTTTTTCCTTTAACATTCTTACCATTGTCACATTTTCATGTGAAGAGGTCTTCCATAATTGTATGTACTCTTACTTCTTCCTTTAACATTCTTACCATTGTCACATTTTCATGTGAAGAGGTCTTCCATAATTTTATGTACTTTTACTTCTTCCTTTAATATTCTTACCATTGTCACATTTTCATGTGAAGAGGTCTTCCATAATTTTATGTACTTTTACTTCTTCCTTTAACATTCTTACCATTGTCACATTTTCATGTGAAGAAGTCATCCAAAGTTTTATGTACTTTTACTTCTTCCTTTAACATTATTACCATTGTCACATTTTCATGTGAAGAAGTCTTCCAAAGTTTTATGTACTTTTACTTCTTCCTTTAACATTCTTACCATTGTCACATGTTCATGTGAAGAAGTCTTCCAAAGTTTTATGTACTTTTACTTCTTCCTTTAACATTCTTACCATTGTCACATTTTCATGTGAAGAAGTCTTCCAAAGTTGTATGTACTTTTACTTCTTCCTTTAACATTCTTACCATTTTCACATTTTCATGTGAAGAAGTCTTCCAAAGTTTTATGTACTTTTACTTCTTCCTTTGACATTCTTACCATTGTCACATTTTCATGTGAAGAAGTCTTCCAAAGTTTTATGTACTTTTACTTCTTCCTTTAACATTCTTACCATTGTCACATTTTCATGTGAAGAAGTCTTCCATAGTTTTATGTACTTTTACTTCTTCCTTTGACATTCTTACCATTGTCACATTTTTATGTTTAGAGAGTCTTCCAAAGTGTTATGCACTTTTACTTCTTCCTTTAACATTCTTACCATTGTCACATTTTCATGCTTAGAGAGACTTCCATAGTGTTATGTACTTTGACTTCTCACTTTAACATTCTTACCATTGACACATTTTCATGTTTAGAGAGTCTTCCATAGTGTTATCTACTTTTACTTCTCACTTTAACATTCTTACCATTGTCACAATCTCGTAATCATCAATTGTATCACTTTCGCACTTCCGTTTTGAGAAGCATTTCATACTTAGTGTACAGTTACCTCATATTTTAACATACTTGCCATTTTCTCATTTCCCTTTTGGGAAGCACTCCATAGTTTTGTTATTTTTTTCATGTCGTACTTTACCATTTTCACATGCATGCTTTGCGAAATTTTGCATATCATATTGTATTTTTCGTGTTGTTTTATATTTCCCCCTGTTTCCCTCAATTTCTTTTGTTGCTAATGTTTTTGTTTTGTTTTAATTGTAATTCATTTTGTTTTGTTTTAATTGCTCATATCAATAATACATTTTTATAATGCCTAGCAGTATTTTTCTTGGATGCAGAACATTATACGATCCGCGAGTGTCTCTTAAGTTATTGTCCGGTCATGATTTTCTCTTCGACCGCTTAGACAGCGAGATGGGTCATCCTTTCTAGAGTTTGGAATCTGGTTGTGTTTAGTAAAGCCACAGTTGGATACTTGAGGATCTCCTAGAGTAACCTGGCAGTCCTTTCCTATAAAATAATTAAACCGTATTACTTCATTAGGCTTTCAATGTAATTTAACGGTATTACTTCATTAGGCTTTCAAAACGATCATGTGATAATGTACCAATCGTGAACAGTATGTTTCAATTACTGTCTTGGCACCGGTGTTCGCGCATCTGGTGAGTTCGCGCATACGTATTGTACATGTCAAAATTGCAAAATCATTGGAAAAGTTAAGATGGAGACTACACAGTATGTGAGGATTAACTCTAATTATATTAAAAGAAATCAAATGTTTTCAAATTTGAGCTTATTTTGAAGGAATAGGTATAAACTTCAATTTCGAAAACTTTCAAAATAAAATCTTTCCTTTATTCATTTTAAGAACCCTCCAAAGTATGCATGCGCGATATCACCGGACGCTGCAAAATTTGTCAAAATTGGACGGTTGGTTTGTTTACACTTCGTTTTCACTGAAATGTTAAAAATTGTAGCGGAATCCGGATAAAGACCATAAAGATAATACTTCAATGTATTTGAGGATGATTTAAATTAATTCAATAAAATTTTGGTAAACTGTGAAATTAACCACTGAACCCTTAGGTGCGCGAACACACCGGACGGCTCTGTAAATAAACTCGTAGATCAAGGACTACTGTAAAATTAACATGACAGCTATTAAAAATGTAATTGATATAAGTTTTCTGATTTTGGTTAATTTTTACTTGGCAATGTGGTGAAAAAATATACATACTTCATTCTATGTAATGCGTATTTCACTCCAGTAACAGAATATGATATGTGTATTTTCATTAATTCTGCTTACTTTACAACAATTTCGACGTCATTTCAAGTTATTATCATCAATTAAACACTACAAATTCCAATATAGTCGAACATCCTCTCTCGAACTTGACCAGTTTTTCCCCTTGAATTAGGACTAATATAAATATCAGTCCCTGAGTGGTATTTATAATCTATTGCTATTTTCAAATATTCGAATACTCGTCGAATACATCGATGTTGATATACTGCACCTGTAATTACTCATATTTGCAATGAAAATTAAGACCAAAATAAAGACATTTGTTGAATCCTGTTATCTAGAACTCAATCAAATGCTATATAACGAGGATAAAATATGTTCACACATACACCATTCTTACATTATATTACCGATATAAAATAATGTAGGGTTATGGTATCTACTGGTACCACTTTATTTTGATTGTACCTCCTCATTTCTTAGTTTGTTTGAAAATATAAGATCCGAAACAGTGATAATATATCACCACTTGATTTTAATAGTACATAATATTTTCTTAGTTTGTAAATGTAAGATTCGACACGGCATAAATATAAAGCATACTTAACACGGTTTTCTTAGCATTTACCTGCTTCAACTTACCTTGTGGCATAAAGGGTTGCATGACAGACAGTTCACTCTTTTCATCAGTCGCTACACTTTTCGGTTCAGTGCAGGGCGAAATTCGTCTTATGATGTCCGGTAAAAGCTGGCACCTAAAGACACATATCGCCACCACGATACCAATGATTATGAAAACCAAAAAACTCTCAATCAGCAGGTGGTGTAGTTCCGAAAAGTTATCATCGTCTGAAATTGTACATCAATATATAATTATGTAAGCATATTCAGACCTAAAAACTTTTTCGCTTTCGAATACACCCCTGTATCCAGCAGCTGTTGATTGTGTGGTACGAATAAAATATACAACTCGCCCTATGGATGAGCCATTAATGAGTATATAACTGACTGCATTAATATAGCTAGAGAGTTTCAGAAACCACCGTTAATTAACCTGTTCCTGAGATTATATCATGCAAAGAAAATTGAGAAGAAACATGGAATCAAAATACAATGTATCATCTTAGTAGTACATGTACATTTTGGAAGTAAGGCCAGAAAACAAAGCTTAAACACTATATACTTAAAACAATACAACAATATATCAATACAACAATATATCACAATTCTGACTGATAAAGCAAAACGGGTGAGATGAAATCCAGAGAAATAGAGGAGGTTATGGTGTTGAACTCTACTTTCAACAATTTTCAGTTATATCGTGTCGGTTGTATTGGTGAAGTAAAATCAACGACCTGCCGCAAGTCATAATGTTATATCGAGTACATTTTGCGGAGAGCGGGATTTGAACTCGCACCTATAGTCCAGATTAATAGAATAACAAACATTAGAACAATAACAACCCCAAGAAATACGGAGATTTAGACCATCTACATCATAGGAGTAAGTTTTACGTGGTCAATATATGGCACCTGTCGTGATGTACTCACTTGCAAAATTGATGCATATTACAGATTTATGTAATACAGACAAGCTTCTAACGGGTACATCCATAACATGCCTGTTACGGCTACATCCACAAAACGTTATTTCCATTTCAACTTAAACAAGGTGGTGGTCAGTTAGCTGATGGTCGAGTGCAAGGCGTCAACGTACAATAGTTGACAAAACACTATACACACAAATCTAACTAAAGATTGCGTAACACGAATCTCAATAAAAACTGGAGGTGAACTCAGGTGCACCGGAAGGGTAGGCAGTTACTGCACCACTGCTGTCATCCCCTATTACTATTCAACGACACGAACATTATCTCATTATGGAAATCGTGTAGGACAAAAGAAAATTAGATGGCAGTAGTTTAATCAGTTGTGCATGGGGCGAGCTCGATTGTTTATTTAAATGGGATTCTGACTGACAACTAGGGGCTTCGTTCCTCCACCAGAGTACGCAAAATAGTTACCAGAATATCAGAATATGCACTGAAAGTGTCGTAGAACAATTCAATCAATATTTAACCAGTAATTATGGTGTCTTGCAAAATGCAAAATAATCCGATACCCCCCCCCCCCCCCCCCAACATTAAGGAGATACATACTGGAAATGCGTTTTTTATTTGACATTGGCACTGGACTATATCACAGAGAACTAGGTCACACCTTTCACATTTTTATTTCAAACAAAAATAATATATAATAGATACACTGATTAACACATTTTTCATTAAATTTCGTATTACAATAACTGAAGTCCATAAAACTTTACAAAATTGTAACGTACTTCAACTGATATTGTCAATTTATTTTACAATTTTATCATTTGTTCTGTTTTGTGGGTTTGTGTGCTTGTTTGTTCGATCGGAAACTTTGTTGGTTTTTGTCTACATCAAATGTCAGATCACTACTTGTATTTAACAGCTAATACTCTATCTCACATTATCCATTCCCCCGTTATGTTGCCCTGCATATTTTGTTGTGCTTGGTCATCTTGCACATTATTATTTTTACCATTGTGACATTTCTATGTTGAGAAATCTTCGATAGATTTGTAAACTTTCATCTCATACTTTAACATTCTTACCATTGTCACATGTTCATGAGAAGAAGTCTTCCATAGTTTTATGTACTTTTACTTCTTCTTTTAACATTCTTACCATTGACACATGTTCATGTTGAAGAAGTCTTCCATAGTTGTATGTACTTTTACTTATTCCTTTAACATTCTTACCATTGTCACATTTTCATGTGAAGAAGTCTTCCATAGTTTTATGTACTTTTACTTCTTCCTCTAACATTCTTAGCATTGTCACATTTTCCTGTTGAGAAGTCTTCCATAGTTTTATGTACTTTCACTTCTTCCTTTAACATTCTTACCATTGCTACATTTTCATGGGAAGAAGTCGTCCATAGTTTTATGTACTTTTCCTTTTTCCTTTAACATTCTTACCATTGTCACATTTTCATGTGAAGAGATCTTCCATAGTTTTATGTACTTTTACTTCTTACTTTAACATTATTACCATTGTCACATGTTCAGGTTGAAGAAGTCTTCCATAGTTTTATGTACTTTTACTTCTTCCTTTAACATTCTTACCATTGTCACATGTTCAGGTTGAAGAAGTCCTCCATAGTTGTATGTACTTTTCCTTTTTCCTTTAACATTCTTACCATTGTCACATTTTCATGTTTAGAGAGTCTTTCATAGTTTTATGTACTTTTACTTCTTACTTTAACATTCTTACCATTGTTACATTTTCATGGGAAGAAGTCGTCCATAGATTTATGTACTTTTCCTTTTTCCTTTAACATTCTTACCATTGTCACATTTTCATGTGAAGAGAGTCTTCCATAGTTTTATGTACTTTTACTTCTTACTTTAACATTCTTACCATTGTCACATTTTCATGTGAAGAAGTCTTGCAGATATTTTGTATTTTATTTATATCGTAATCATCCTTTTTACCAATTCACATTTTGTTTTGAGAAGTCTTCGATAGATTTGTGTACTATTATCTCATACTTTAACATGTTTACTATTTTTACGTTTGCGTTTTGGAAAGCTTCCATATTGTCGTGTATTTTCTTTAATCTCGTCATCATAAATTTTACCATTTTCGCACTTCCGTTTTGAGAAGTATGTCAGACTTGGTGTACAGTTACCTCATATTTTAACATTCTTCACATTTTCACATTTCCGTTTAGAGAAGCATTCTATAGTTTTGTTAAATTTTTCCTGTCGTACTTTACCATTTTCACATGCATGCTTTCAGATATCTTTCATATCTATGTGTTTTGTTTTCGCGTTGTTTTATATTTCCCTTATTCCTTTCAATTTGTTTTGTTGCTAATGTTTGCTTGTTTTCATTGTAATGTATTCGGTTTTGTTTTAGTTGCTCATATCAAGAATACATTTTATTTTTCGTGGTTGCAGAACATAATACGATCCGCGAGAGTCTCTTAAATTATTGTTGTGTCGTGGTTGTCTCTTCGTCCGCTTAGACAGAGGGACGGATCATCTTTTCTGGAGTTTGTTATCTGGTTGTGTTGAGTAAATCCACAGTTGGATACTTGAGGATCTCCTACAGTAACCTGACAGTCCATTACTACAATGTAATTAAACCGTATTACTTCATTAGGCTTTCAAAATGATCGTTTGATCATGTACCAATCTTGAAAAGTAAGTTTCATTTAAATAATCTCGTAGATCAGGGACTATTGAACATGAATACACGGAAGCAATTATAAAGTAATTGCTATAGGTTTTCTGGTGTTTGTTAATTTTTCATTGGCAAGGTGAGCAAAAACTATACATTCTTCACTCTACGTAATGCGTATTTCACTCTATGAAACAAACAATGGTGCGTGAATTTTTAAATGTTATGCTCACTTTACAACAATGTCGACGTCGTTTCAGCAAATATTCCCAATTAAGCACACCAGAGTTGTTAAATGCAACTACATTCGAACATCCTTTCTATAACTCGAACAGGTTTTCCTTCGATTAAGTCGAATAGTTCCCTTGTAGTAATAATAGGTCACGGTTACTTCCGATTATTAGAATACTCGTAGAATTTGAAATAAGCTTGGTCTTTTAGACTTAAACTGTACAGCCATGTGTAAATTGTGCTGTTTAATATCTGTAAAATCGATAGACCAACAGTTGTGTAAGTCACAACATTATACAGAACTGAACCTTGTTATCTAGAACAAAAATATGTGGTTTTCCGTATAACTGGAAGTAAAAATTCGGTTTGAACAGTCATAGACGATTTAAACTTAAGTTAACCCTGGATGCCTCAAACACCCGGATATTTCGAACTAAAATCGGTCCCTTCGCTTTCGACACAATTAGGACACATTGTGTTCATATACATATCGTTTTGTAATTTTATAATAACCAATATAAACAAATCTTGTAATATAATGAATATGTTTTACGGTCATGTTGTATTAAGAAAACAAATATATTGATATAAACTGGAGTTTACCAATTGTGGATATCACCACCTTATATTTTATTGTATCTCTTCTTTTCTTAGTTTGTTTGGAAATATAAGATCCGAAATGGCATAACAATACAAACTGGGTTTGCCTAGCATTTATCTGGTTCAACTTACCTAGTGGAATAAAAGGTTGCATGACAGACAGTTCAATCTTTTCATCGGGTGATACCATTTTCGGTTCAGTGCTGGGCAATATACTATTTAATCGTCTTATGATTTCCGATACAAGATGCCATCTAGAGACGAATAACCCCACAACGAAGCCAATGATTATGAAACCCAACACAATTTCAGTCACCAGGTGAGGTACTTCCGAAAGGTAACCATCATCTAAAAATGTACATTAAATATCATTACTCTTCGCGGAAATCTCCAATATATAATTTTGTAATTACATGCAAGACCTCCCAATTTCCCCCTTGACAGATAGACCCACCTCGATATGGCATCTGTTGGTTGTGCGGTACGAATCAAATATACAAGTCACCCCAAGCATGAGACATAAATGGGTAAATATCTGACCAAATTAATCTGAGAGTTTCAGAAATCAGCGTTAATTAACTTGTTCCTGAGCTTATATCATTCGGAGGAAACTTGAGAAGAAACACGGAAACACGTTTTATTGACGTGCCCGTACCAAGCCAGGATAGTCAGCGCTCATGTACTTGTGTTAGTGGTTTTGATTTGGCCTCTTTCTACGGTTTTGATATTTGATTTTGGAATTATTCCGACAGTATGGTGTATTTTGTTTTTCATTTTAATACAACTTATGTAGTAGAAAGTAAGATCGTAAAACAAATTTTAAGCATGAAACCTCTTGCATCAGAAGAGAAAGATTTCCATGTGCCATGTATGTTACCAGTCGTGATGTAATTATTTACAAATCGATGAATAATATTAATTAGATTTTCTGAGTACAGACAAGCCTGTAACGGTTACAACGATATCATGAGAAATTATTCGTCCCAATCATTATTTGTACAGATGTAGAGCCATTAATTGAAAGCTGTAATTTTTCAAAGATCAAAATCATGAAACGTTTAAACTTTTGTATATTTCATAACTGTACATAGTAAATTGTGTTAAGACTAAAACTTACCAGGAGTAGCACATCTTCCCATCGATGAATTTGTTTGTAGCGAAATGTTTTGCATAAGTATGTCTAAAAAAAGAAGGTACAACAATAATCAGCAGAAACTCTGTCATTGACGAACAAATATCAGAAAATTAAATATAAAGCTTCAAATATTCGAGTGACGGATTGTTGTTAAAGGTCAAATGACGTTTTTGTCAGCTATACTGTAATCTGAAACGGTAAGTCGTTGACGGACGAACAATACAATGGGCAAAAGAAAAATGACAATAAAAAAAACAAATGATCACCAAAACACTACACAGACACGAACCGCACACACACAGGGAGTGAACTCAGGTGACCCGAAAAGGTCAACAGTACCTGTTCTATTAGTGGCGCCCGTAGTGTTGTTTAAATCCGGTGATAAGGCATGATAGATGAAAGGAGCACGGGATTGCTATTTCAACAAAAGAAACATATCCGTGGTCATCTGTGACACAGATATTCCGTAAAGGTTAACCACGTTATTATTATTATTCCAATAAACTGGTTATTTGAAGCTACCAAACAAACTTCAAATATATATACAGGAAGAATATGTTTATTATATTTTGATAACCAGTTCATATTTTGAATTGCTACTTTTAATGTCTATTTTTCGTTGCTTTGGTAAATTAAGCATGAAATCTTGGGGATACGAAGACATTTCCAAGACAACGTATGCTGCTTAATAAGCGTCACAAAGGTTTATGTATATTGTACTAGAAATGTACAATGCAAAAGATGACGAAAATAACACAATCAGATTTTCAATGACATATTTAGACTCTAAAATATCATGTACAGTTGAAAGTGGCGTTAAACACCATAACTCTAAACCTCCTGTACATTTGGAATGAAAACAGAAGTAACGAATTGAATATTGTTTAACAAAAACTACTTTAAAAGTATCAATACATAAGAAGGTTATATATGTCTTGTGTTGTCTGCCTACATAAACAAATCGATATACGTGTCGCTATTCTATATTTGACCAACGCCTGCTTTTACAATAACCAAACAGTACCGTATTTTTTATGGAATGTAAGTAGCTTAATAAAATGTACCTCCTATTGTAATTCTTATTATTGATTTGCAACGCTTGGTTATATTTCGATATGTCAATGTTTTTAAAAAGACATTATTATTTGGCTGTCTTGCTTAGGCAGCCCGTTCGTTTTTTTCTCGCTCTAAAAATATATATGCATTATTTGGTTTTTCCAATCTTTTTAATTTGAGCGTCGTACATGATGATGGCTATGAGTGTACATGATGATGGCTATTCCCCGTACATGACGATAGCTTTGAGCGTACATGATGATGGTTATTCCCCGTACATGACGATGGCTTTGAACGTACATGATGATGGCTTTGAGCGTACATGGTGATGGCTATTCCCCGTACATAACGATGGCTTTGAGCGTACATGATGATGACTATTCCACGTATATAATGATGGCTATTCCCAGTACATGATGGTGGCTATTCCCCGTACATGATGATGGCTATTCCCCGTACATGATGATGGCTATTCCCCGTACATGATGATGGCTATTCCTCGTACATGATGATGACTATTCCACGTACATGATGGTGGCTATTCCACGTATATAATGATGGCTATTCCCAGTACATGATGGTGGCTATTCCCCGTACATGATGATGGCTATTCCCCGTACATGATGATGGCTATTCCCCGTACATGATGATGGCTATTCCCCGTACATGATGATGACTATTCCACGTACATGATGGTGGCTATTCTCCGTACATGATGGTGGCTATTCCCCGTACATGATGGTGGCTATTCCCCGTACATGATGATGGTTATTCCCCGTACATGATGATGGCTATTCCCCGTGCATGATGGTGGCTATTCCTCGTACATGATGATGGCTATTCCCCGTACATGATGATGGCTATTCCCCGTACATGATGGTGGCTATTCCCCGTACATGATGATGGTTATTCCCCGTACATGATGATGGCTATTCCCCGTACATGATGGTGGCTATTCCCCGTACATGATGATGGCTATTCCCCGTACATGATGATGGCTATTCCCCGTACATGATGGTGGCTATTCCCCGTACATGATGATGGCTATTCCCCGTACATGATGATGGCTATTCCCCTTACATGATGATGACTATTCCACGTACATGATGGTGGCTATTCCCCGTACATGATGGTGGCTATTCCCCGTACATGATGGTGGCTATTCCCCGTATATGATGATGGTTATTCCCCGTACATGATGATGGCTATTCCCCGTACATGATGGTGGCTATTCCCCGTACATGATGATGGCTATTCCCCGTACATGATGATAGTTATTCCCCGTACATGATGATGGCTATTCCCCATACATGATGGTGGCTATTCCCCGTACATGATGATGGCTATTCCCCGTACATGATGATGGCTATTCCAGAAATGCGTCGTGTGTAGTAAATTTGATATCTGTGATTTTATTATTCAACTTTACAGTATAATAAAAGATTCATGCATTTTGTACTACTTAAAATCATATTCTTACCATAACAGTATGTAGAACAGTTAGATATATGTTGATTGTCTTTAAAGCAGTACTCCGTGTAATCTCTACAATCTCTGCATCTTTCACTCACAGTCTCACAAAACTGGGATCCTACTCGACATCTCTCCAAATAACAGTCAAAATGTGACATCTTTCAAGAAATCAGTTGTTACTCTGCTCTATATTCTAACGTTATCTGAGAAATAATGAATCCATTAGTCTTCATTTCTGAACTTTGGTCACATATAGAATATGCTTTGTACGATCTGTTAAGCTACAGAAAGGTTAGGGTTGATGGTGCTTAGTGGCACCTCCAACACTATTTCATTGATATCGTGGTGGTAAGTTTATAATGGTGGAGGTTCCGGAGAAAAACCCCGATTTGCCACAAGTCTCTGACAAACTTTATCACATAACGTTGTATCGAGTACACCTCGCCATGAGCGGGATTCATAGAATGAGTCATCCAGATCATAATGATATTCTTCATAATGACATTTTAAATTTATAGAGCGTACATAGCACTTGTGCTAACATAAAAAATATGATTATATTACTACTATGAAAATACACACAGTGATTAATATCCAGCTCTTTATACTAGACAAAGACTTGAACGTAAAACATTTTATAATGCACGCTCACTGAAACAATGCAAATGTCTATCGACAGACGTATCGTTCCATTCCGAATTAACCATACTTTCTCCATAAATAGTTTGTGCTGCTAAGGATTGACGTCACGAAGTTCCATAATTGAAGACAATGCGTGAACCACTACACCACTGAGGTGTGTCTTGTAAAACCAAATGTGATATCCCTCGAAAAGATCATTTATGTTTTTCTCATGACACTCATATATTGCATTGATATAATTACGGAACGGAACATTCGGAATCTACGGGAAATGATCAATAATGTTTTTTGTTAATATTCAAATGGACAATAAAAAAGATAAAATTGAGAATTGAGGTAGAAAAAACTGTATTTGAGTGCTAGAGAAACGGAATGTCAGGTTTTTAAATTCATTAATACTCAGTAATGTTCATGCTGAAAGATTGTATAATCTTTATTAGAGTGTATGCATATCACATACTCGAGGCGATTGAAGTTTTATTCATCCACCGTAAGCATATGTACCATAGTATATTGAATTGTATCTGCTAAAATTGCATCCATTTTTGGAGTTCTGCGAAGCACATAAAGTTACATTGGTTTCTTGTCGGGTCCCGTGCAGCCATTTTGGATCGGCACCAAAAACAAAACACAAACATGATAGAACACAATCCACCAATCTTGGTTAGTTTGGTTTTAGATATTTTAACGGCTTTAGGGATGAAGAATTCTAAATAATTTCCCCAATAACATATCATGTATTGTAGTGGCAACTCCTATTGACAGAGGAGCATGTATGCCATGCATGTGGCTAAAAGTTGAGTGATTACAGAGAATATAATTTTTAGAAAACAGGACCATACCAATCGGGAAGTATTTATTTTCGAGTTCCCTTTTGCGCCAAAGCACAATTCTGTAGAAAATCATCCAATGAGCATTCATGTGCAGTTTGGGTTTAGTAGATTAACAGTTTTTAAAATGGTGGTGGCCATTTTAGATTATTGATCGGTATCGGAATCTTGTATATGACCTTCAAATAAAAACTCATTCAAAGTTTGGTTTAAAAATTAACTAAATATTGTGGAGAAGATTAAATTGTGAAAAGTTATATAACAGACGAAGAAGACATACAACACGACAGACGTAAAGTGAAAACAATATACTGGCTGAGGAAATACGATACCTAAATTACATGATTCTAATCCTACTTTCGTTTTGTTTGTTTGTGCATCATCTCCTCGTCCTCCCCTCCCCCAAATTGTTATTCGTGTGCATTGTAAGATATGCCTAATAAATGACGTTTTATAATCACAATTCTGATCAGGAATGAGAACAAAAACAAAAAACACGCCGCGGTTTTTCCTGTTCGGAAACAACATTATATTGCAAAATTAAATATAGCCATATGGAATTAAAAGATCTAAAAATAAATTGTAATAATGGGAATCCCCTCAGCTGTTTTTAGCACACTGAATGGCTATTGTTACAAATAATATTTGTTCTTATTATGTATATTTGATACATTACACCAAAGCAGTTTTAGAAATATATATTGATATATTAACTGATCATATTAACTGATCATATTAACTGATATGAAAAATAATAAAATAACAAATAAAATATCAACAAAATATATTTACAAACCAGTTTGTTATTCATCAACATTAATTTGCGGAAAAAGACAAATTAAAAAATGTCTCAACCAGACTTCTCTAGGCAAAATTGTATATCTATTTAGAATAAATAATATTAAAATACTTACATTAAGTCAGGAAATATATGCAAGTAAATCCGACTTCGTTTGTTGATCGTATTATAAGGTATTGATATAATTATTCAATAGAATGCTTTTCGTCAGTGTAAACAGCGATACAAAATAATTCAATAATAGCTTGACACGTATACTTATTTGGCCGGTAATTACCGATCATCAAGAATGACGAAATGTATCTATATATAAATCTCATATTGCACAATACAATTGAAGAAGATAATCATTTTTCTTATTTCTTAGGGACCGACCATTTAACTTGAAGGGGGGGTTATGGTTTTTTGACACAAGAGTCAGGATATTTATTTTTTTTCCAGAATTTAACATTAGGTTATATGACAAAAACTCTGAATCAGATTATTTTTTTTTTCCTCCACCAAAATCAGAATATTTTTTTCAGCAACATTGGGAATCAGAATATTTTTTTAGAAAAAAACCATAACCCCCCCCCCTTCAAGTTAAATGGTCGTTCCCTTAAATAAAACATGTGTATAAGACCCCAGGCAATATATTTAGTATATATAGATATAAGACTGCATAATAATTGTAAAAGAGAATCATTTATGTCAAATTGATTGCAGCAGCGTTAAAGTAAATAATTTAACAAATAATGAGGTAAACTGACAAAGGAGTAACTCACATTGTATTTACTAACTTACATTTTATTATTACACATGCTAAATCGATCTTATCTAGGTAGAAATATTAAAGAAAGCAACACATATGTAGCTCTTGTTTGTTTCTATTTTCAGCGCGCATAAACAAAAGAAAAGTGAGCGTTTGCTACCACTTACTGTCCATCGCTTGTCCTTTGGTCAACATTTATACAAACACACATTGTCCGTTATCAATTTATATCTCCCACTAGTCCACTTGAAAAATATGGTCTAAGGAGCGATGTCCTACAATGTTACAGTTCGTTCTCAGAACAAGAAGTGTCCATTAATAACAATGCACTGTTGTTTCATTTGGCTCAGGTTTCCTATAAAAAGATTGAATTGTAAACTATTTTCGACATACGACGAAGACGGACGCATGGTGGTGAGCTAAAATGTTATTTCAATGTACATCAGCCTTTTTTTTCGATTTCAATTTTTCAAAATGCAGAGTTTAAATCAGATTTTTCTAAATATGTTTTCATTTTGCTGGACATAGGTCCAGCACCCAGGAATTTTCTGCTGGACCCTCTGAATTTTTCCGGATCTACATTTTTTATGTAAAATTGTTTTAAAGCCA
Organism: Bathymodiolus brooksi; assembly: GCA_963680875.1. Taxonomy (NCBI): domain Eukaryota; kingdom Metazoa; phylum Mollusca; class Bivalvia; order Mytilida; family Modiolidae; genus Bathymodiolus; species Bathymodiolus brooksi. Next base: position 127,635,584 of record OY804579.1, on the reverse strand, counting down.
AGCAATGTCATACTGTTATTATTATTTTAGTCTAGCAGAGCGCTTTCTGTATTTAACTTCATTAGTACTGGTAGAGTCCTAAAAATAGGAAGACCAGTCACTATCCAGAATAAACCAAAAAGTTGAAACCATGCACCAAAAAAGAGTAGCCAAATCCAGCTAGGGATACCCTCAAACTTTGAAAAATTTACCAGATTTAAAACATAATTTTTTTAAATTTTATTGAGATTACAATAACAATATTCTAAAAGTTATTAGACTCTCTCCATCTCCAGTTCAATTTCCCTATGTTTTACGTTTGCCCGGCTGAGCTCCATCGTAATGCTTCAGGAACGACCACATTTTTATGATCGACACATTGCCATGTTGCCTGAACTGTAAACAAAATTCTAAATAGAAACGGATTCGGTGAAGGGAACGATACAAATAAGGGACGTCGTGTTTTTTTATTTTATTAATTTTTTGGGGGCTTTTCACTCGAAAAGATCATCTTACGCATCACAATATATTCAAATATATTTATTTTCATGACAGTTACCACTAATATGACCAAAAACAGATAAAATATCACGTATTCAATTCCGAGTTGACCGAACTTGTTCCGGTATTTACAATACGACCTGCGTTTCCGTCTTCCGTTAAAAAAGTAAACACATCATTCAAAAATGTTTGGCTGACATGGGGACGGGCATTACCGACGTTATTGGCGGACCTCATGATTTTCTGCCCCCTAGGTCCGATAGGTCCGACGAATTTCAAAAACTCTGATACTGTTTTAGGTAAATATATATCTTCACTCTCGGATACTCTTGAGCAAGTAGACAAACCATATAGACCAACACAGAAGCTTTATTTTCTATATTCAGGACGAGAGCAAATTCAATGATAATGGAAATCTAAAGCGAACCGAGGGAGATGGAGAAACATGGACAACGAATTCAATTGTAACTGGACATGGATAGGCGGGTAGAGACGAAATTTAATATAACCTTTGGCAGCGGCTACAGTTCCCTGACAACCTCCCCTCCGCCACATAAGACGCATTGGGAAGATGTATTGGTTGAACTGTAGGAACCGTCGCCAGAACCTGGACAGTATTCACAAGAACACACTAGAAAAATATATGACAAAGTTAGTTAATATTTCAATGAATTAAAAGAAATGCCACATATATTATTTATTAAACCATCAATTAAGAAAAAAACCCACCTGTTTTTAAATGTATATTGCATTTATCAAACACGTACACAATAAAAACGTAGATATAATTTTTAGTGCCCACCACGTGTTTCTGGAATAACCCTCAGAAATATACAAGTGAAGTGAAATTGATTGTTATTTCAATTTCTACCACATGGTTGACAGTCTTAATTGGTTTATAAATTCGATGTGCTGTAAACATACAACACACAATTCTTATTTTGTAAAAACAATTAATCTTTTACATAATTAAATAAAATATATGTTTTTATTGTAGATACATGAAGTGGACTTCCTGATAATTAATTATATTAACAAATAGTGAGACGCAGTAGATAGCCTTGTTTTTTTTCGGATGACAAAATTTACAAATGCATTGTTTTATTTAATTATTTCCTTCTTAACGAATCAGATACATTGTAACATCATATATGTAATTTAAAATTAATGTTATTATATTCTTAGTGTACTTTACAATGCTTAAAATAAAACTGCTTACATTTATCATCTTGTATACAACTAGATAATAAGCAGGGAGGAACGACGTTCATATGTTGTAAGTTTGAGCAAAATCTATTATTTTCGAAGTACAGATATATACAGTTGCGTTGTAAATATTTTTAGTTTTAATTGAAATGCTTGAACGAAACCACTTAGAATTTAATTATCGATTAGTGTTCTGAAAAAAGGATTGAGTGGAAAGAATGGTTGGCTCGTAATCAAGTGAAATGACGTGTCTACCTGCAGCTCTCGACTGTTGTTTCAGTGAGCCACTATCGAGGCAGCTTTTCATGAAGTGCCTGTTCCAAGCCAGGAAAGTTAGCCGTCATGCATATGTGGGGCTACACGTATGAATTTCGCCACTCTCTACGATTTTTGTATTGGAATTTTGAACTGTTCCGTGTGATTTTAAGACTAGCTGGCATGTAGTCATGTGGAGCAACATGTCTACCTGTCGATTGTTGTTTCAATGAGTTAACAATATAAAGATTCAACGATAGAATATATAGTTAAAACCAACTTTTTTCTCGCATGATGTACCTGATACATTGGTAGCCATTGATACCGTAAATGGTAAGAAAATAAATGTCATATTAAAGAAATATCAGACCTTAATCAAACTAAATAAACTAATCTAAGAATATAAATACATTTTTATTTGATTATTATTTGGAGAACAGTTGCAGTTTACTATATGTTATATCTCCCCCTTCTGGATTAAAATCATTGTTTTCCTCCTGTCCGTAATTAAAGGCTGTACTTGCAACTTATTGTACATGGGAATTCCTTAAACCTTTAAGTGCGTTCTTATTACCATAGGGAGACATTGATATTGTTTTTCCAAGTTGATAGCACCATTTTGAGGGAGTTATTGGCTTCTTTGATTTTGTCATAAAATGTCAGAAGCTACCATTGACGGGTAAACTAGTAGATTTTAAATGAGTGTTTTATTTTGTCAGTTTGATATGTACATTTGATAAGTTACTACTTATTGCAAATACCTTTCTCAAAAGATGAAGAATGTGTCAAAAACGACCTTTAATTCATCTTTGTACAACATTATGCAATAATTATTTACATTTAACTTACCATATTTCAGAATATGAATATCATATTTTGCTTACTGTCCGTGTCTGTGGCTTTTGGTCGAATAATAGAAGATATAATACCAGCACCGTTACAGGAGTGTTATTCTAGGCACGCTGCTGAAGTTACCAGTACAAACGAATATACCATACAGAATAACTGTCTTCAGACTTACCTGTTGACCACATTTGGACATTCTGGCTTTCAAGAACTTGATTATAAGGCATGGGATTGGCTTGAATCGTTGGGTAAAAAGGCACATCTCAGATATAAGCGTCAAAGTAGACATAACAGAAAACGTCTCCGAAGAGAAATTAGAACGTTAAGTGTCCGGGAGAGAAATGCATTCTTCGCTGCCATTAATGCTCTGAAACAAGATACGGTAATATACACATACCTTAAAACCTGTTATTATACTATATAATATTAAACTGATGTTCAAATGCACTTTCTAATGTTAAGAGACAACATATATAATCATGTTCGTATCACTTAAAATGATTCTTAAACGTTGATAATCAGGGATGATCTGTTCAGATTCATTTCCTAGCGGAGTTCACCCCCGGTTTTTATTGGGGTTCCTGTTACTCGATCTCTAGTTTTATGTGTATGCTTTGCAGAACGTTGTTTATCATTTTGTTCTTTTTCTTTTGGCCATTGTGTTGTCTATTCTTCTTGGATTTCCGGATTCTGATTACCTGATTTTGTATCTTCAAACCCAAGTTATAAATGGAGTTATAAATCTAAAAAAAACAGTGCTTAAAGATATTTTTGCTGTAAGTAAACATGCCATTTTCAAATGGATTATTAGTTATATAAGTATCCACGACAACACAGCCAAAGATGCATTGGGTTACACAGTATTCATTTGTTATATTCATAAGTCTTGTATACTGATATATATTTTAAAACGATGGTTGGATAGTTAAGACTGGAATACTGGCCCACATCATAGGTGCTATTAACAGATGAACGCCAAAATACCTTACCATCGAGGCAACGGTGGTCCCATATGACAATTAAGAAATTCATCCAGTTTTGTATTGAAAATGCGAAAACTGTTGAATATGATTGTGTCACAATGTTATCATAATAATATAGTATTTGTTATCTGAAGCAAGTTGTTATGACATTGGCTTAAGAAGTCTTTGGTGGTATTATGTCAAGCCGTTAAACTCCACTTACGAAGTAAATTTCTATGGTAGTTTTCAAAGTTAACGCGTCATGCGCACTTAATTTGATATCTACGTTTTTATTAATAGTTTGAAATTTGAGGAGTAGTAGTGAGTATTGTTGTGTCTAGTTAAACTATTATAGATGATTACTGTTCATCTATTTGTTATACATCACAATTCGAAGTAGCTATGGCTACCTTATAATGTTATTAACCCGCCCGTCAATCACAACTACTGATCTCTAACTAGAACAATTAGTTCTTATCATAGTATTCTCATACAATTATTTAGGGACGATCTCAATTGTCAATACTCAGAACAAACTCTAATAACTGTCATTTGAAGTATCTCGGGTGGAAACTTTTTGGGTGAAAACATCAACATTTTGAGAAAATACTCTTTTTGGTTGTTTCTTATTACTCATTTTATTCAGTAATTAAATATGTTGTTTCATTATTTTGTAGTCTGTTCGACCAAACAAATATGATGTGTTAGCACTGATGCACATGGGACCTGCAATACCGTCAGCTCACAGAGGACCAAATTTTGTTGGTTGGCATCGATGGTATATACTTTTGTAAGTATTTGTCAATAAAAACGTATATATCAAATTTAGTGCTACGACGTGTTTATGCAATTACCTTCATCAGGTACGCTCAAAATCAAAAGATTGAAAAGCCAAATAATTTAAAGTTTTGGGAGCAATAAAGCCAAAGGGCATAAACAGGATTGCTAAAATCGGCTAAAGTTACCTATGTCTGAGGGAGAAGAACCTTAAGCTTGATTAATAATGTAATTATTTAGGAACTGTAAATTTCAGTAATAATTATAACTAATAAACCATGTTAGTGCCGAAGAACTGACTACTGTGTGGATGGTACCGTCGGGGACTAATAGTCCACTAGCAGAGGTATCGACCCAGTGATAGTAATAAAAACGTAGGTATCAAACTATTTGTTATGTTATATATGATACACAATACACATAATATCACTATAATAAACAATTGTTGTGTTTTATATGATACACAATACATATAATATCATCTTCATCTGAGAAACAGGCTACTGGACCAGGGCTATAAAAAGATTCGCCTTATTCGATCTCTTAAAAAGTTTATATTCCGATACCAATATCTTGTCGAAATATATTCCGTCTCTGCAGAAATAATTATAAGCGATGCATTTTCATATAGTGAAAATGTATAAGATAAAGAAGTCCAAAATGTCAAGAATTTTTTTGTCAATGTGTGACGTAAAAATATTTTTGACATTTACGTCACCGAATATGGTACTGCTTTGACAACTATTTTACCTATTTTGTTCCTGTATTTAAATACTGTTACAGTGACAGCCGGAACCTTTGAACCGTAATGAGAGCGGGAGGTTTGGCGCCTTAAAATCTGATTCAACCCACCATTTCTTTAGAAATGCCTGTACCAAGTCAGGGTCATTACGGTTTTCACAGTTTTCCGGTTGTTGACTGATTTTGTCTGTTTATATAATTATGAGTTTTGACTTTCCCTTTATAAGATTGTTCGGAGTTCGGTAATTTTGTTATTAACTTTAATCACTATAATAAACAATTGTTGTGTTTTATATGATACACAATACATATAATATCACTATAATAAACAATTGTTGTGTTTTATATGATACACAATACATATAATATCACTATAATAAACAATTGTTGTGTTGTATATGATACACAATACACATAATATCACTATAATAAACAATTGTTGTGTTTTATATGATACACAATACACATAATATCACTATAATAAACAATTGTTGTGTTTTATATGATACACAATACATATAATATCACTATAATAAACAATTGTTGTGTTTTATATGATACACAATACACATAATATCACTATAATAAACAATTGTTGTGTTTTTCAGTAATAAAAAGTTTATCATTTCTCGATAACATTACTTACAACCTAGACAGGCTATTTCTTTCTTTTTGGTGTACATTTTGTCAAATTAAATTGATTTAATACAATTAATTGATCATTATTCACGACTTCCGGTATATATCATATTACTCATCAAATAGTATATATTTATTGAAAATAACAATATCACTCCTGTAGTCGTCTCACCAGACAACTATATAGAGACTGTCGTACAATCTGTATTTGTTTCTCCAATGTTTAACCAGGACGACTACACACAAAATATGTTTTATCAATGAAATCCGACACCCCACTGTGTTCACAATTTAAATGTTGAAATCACACAAACACACTGATAGTAAATATATAAAAAAAGCAAGGGTCATTGAGGTTCACAAGTATAAATCATTAGGTATAAAAGGGGATACATTTATATGAATTAAAGTCTTTATGAACCAGTAACCACACACGTGTCTTCTATTTTTGTAGGGTATGTATTAAGCGAGTTAAGCAATTTACGATTTTTCGTACCTAATATTAACGTATGTTCTAGACACAAGATTGATAGGTTTTTGCCAAGAGAAGATGTGGTCATAAATATAACAGTTTGATGGGTAAAATAACATATCGGAACATTCGATTGAGTATTTTTTTTGTCTTATATATGATAGACTCAGATCGACGTCCAGTCTCTATTCGACGTCCGCTCCTCAAATCGGCGTCCACTGACGTCATTTTCTCAAATCACGGTCCAATTTTAGGATATTTTCAAATCGGCGTCCTTTCCAGACTCTCATATCTATAGACCCGTTTACACGATCAAATTTGCCTTCAAAAATAATTGTAAGAACAGGTTTGTTTTTTTAATCTGTTTTTGTTTTCTTTTTCCATTCTATAATATTATCAATTGGGGTAGAATCTACTTTGGCGGACCACGAAAGTCAGATATTGTAATAAGCAAAGCGCATGACCCATAACTTCTCATTGTGTTACAATGCGGACATGATAACAAAAGGGTTAGGTTTAGGGTTAGGGAAAGGGTTAAGGTTAGCGTTAGGGTTAGGCTTAGGGTTAGGGTTAATGTTAGGTTTAGGGCTAGGGTTAAGGTTAATGTTAGAATTAGGTTTAGGGTTACGGTTAGGGTTAGGGTTAGGATTAAGGTTAGGGTTAGGGTTAGGATTAAAGTTAGGGTTAGGATTAAGGTTAGGGTTAGGGTCCGCTAAAGTAGAAGTACTCCTAAACACAATAGGATTTTATCTACAGTAACTTATAAAATACATAGGCATTTTTGTCATCAAGAACCCGTCATATGGAATGTGGTCTTGTCCCTTCTACATCATTGCTTCAAATGCATTCCCTAACGGGTGTGAAATCATTTGAAGTATACGTCAGTGACGTCATTGGACGTCGATTTGAGAAAGTGAAAAACGCCCTTATCTTTGAGAATTGGACGCCGATTTGAGGATTGGACGTCGATTAGAGACTGGAAGTCGATCTGAGTGTTACATATGATATATTCAACGCATATAGGAAACTGGACATTAAGATTTCCTACTTGTCCGTATATCCGTCTGCCCAGTTGTGGTTTCTGGTTTCCATGTTCAAAATTAATTATGAAATGAACATTTTAATAGTGACGATCATCAATTCCACCAATATCAATAATACGAACAACGACCTCTCTCCTAAAAACAGTAGTAAATGTACAACAAACATTACTTGATTACATGATAGGTTAATGTACTACATTTCAAGGTTATGGTGTTTAACGCGACTTTCAACAATATTTCAGTTATAGCGTGGCGGTCGCTACATTTCAAAGGACTTGGTTTATAGTATTTTCATTTAAAATGTAATTACTGTTTTGCCGTAGCATGCTTTTAGTTCGATGTTATTCTCCTTGGATTTTTGTTTTCAAATTTTAAAGACAATTAGCGTGCGTATATTAGAGTTTTATTACATTCCTTACCTACGTATTTTAAAAACTTAATTTCCAATCATTAAACTAAATATTGTATACTTGTGTTATTAAATATTCTACAGGTTCGAAAATGCCTTACGAGAGAAGAACGGCTATGTCATTTTACCATATTGGGACTCCCGCTTGGATCACGCCATGGAAGACCCTACAAAATCAATTTTTTGGTCAAGTTTATTCCTCGGAAACGGCCAAGGGCGTGTTGTAAATGGTCCCTTTGCCAATTGGACCACACCATCGGAAGGCAGATATTTACAGCGTAATATTGGTTTAAGTAGAAGCTCATTGATAAATGCAACATCAATTCAGAATGTTTTCCGAAAACGATATAATTCGGAAATATTGACTCCAACCGCAGCACGCGATATCGATAACTTGGAGAGACACCATGACAGTGTTCACGTATGGATTGGTGGTCATATGGGAGGAACTCCATCAAGTCCTCAAGATCCCGTTTTCTTCCTCCACCACTGCTTCATTGATTACTTATGGGAAATATTTCGCCAACGTCAAATACAAGAAGGAATAAACCCCGAAACTGACTACCCATCAACATCAATTCCAGACCATCAGCCGAATAGGTACATGGACAATCTACGGCCTCAAAAAAGAAATATAGAAGGCTATAGCAATGACTTTACAAATAACATATATGAATATGACCGCCCTCCCTCCTGTCCATACTGTGGCGGTGGACAATATCTGCAGTGTAACAGAACAATAAACCGTTGCCAGGCAGTTACACGATCTCAATTTCTGGAAGGTATTTTGGATGAACCTACACGTATATTTCAAGAACGACCGTTACAACTGCTTCCCTCTGAACTGTTCATAGCACGATTGTTCGATCCTAGATCAGGTTGTGGTGGCGGTGGTGGCGGGGGAGGTGGGGGAAATGGAGGCGGTGGTGGGGGTGGAGGAGGCGGATGTGGTGGTGGGGGCGGCGGAGGCGGTGGTGGGGGAGGCGGTGGTGGTGGAGGGGGTGGTGGGGGAGGTGGAGGCGGGGGTGGTCGACGCAGTAAACGATCAAAGACGTTTGAGCATAATGGAAATATCATCCCAAGTCATGTAAATAAAACATTACTATCACGCATTCATCCTGCAACAACTAATCTACAACAGTTACCTAGTCAGAATGAAGTACTTTTATCAAAACAGAAAAGCCCTGAATTTCGTGGTATTAAATATGAAAATTCAGCAAATCCAAATATTCTGGAATGGGCCATTGCACCAATAACTATTATATTTGAGCGCCTTGGTAAACGTAGCGTGAATCCATATGTGGATTTCAAACGTATGGTGCAACTCGTAAACAACGGAATGGATTACAAAGTAAAATATTTTGATGAGACCTCGTCATATCCTATTATAGTACAGACAACCGGTTTTTCCTACGACGGAAAATATTTAGACAGCATTATGCTAGACAGTAGACCACTCATGTCTGTCACACCTTTCTATGTTGCATTTAAAAGACCGATATCAACAGAAAGCAAATTCTATGTTAGGGTACATCATACAGACGGAAGAATGTGCTACCCACAATGCCTCATTCCTGGATCAAATCCACCTGTCTATCATTCATGCTCAGGAGCCATTAGAATAACAAACGAGCTACCTACAATGTTTTATGATTTAACATCCATGGTAGCAATGCCCTGTGAAAATGAAATTGATAGTCCAACCTTTTTAAGTTTTACATGTGCGTTTTAATCTTTAACTTATTTATGACTTGATATTAACAGATGAATACACATATTATTATCCAATAATGTTGAAAATTTTTATTTTAAAGACTGCAAGCTATTTCTATTGTAAAATAAATAATGGTACGTATCATCTTATGATACAAATCATTGACTAAAGCGATATTATTGCTCTTGTAAATATGCTAAAAATGAAATTATTGAATTCTGACGAACACAAAAATTAAAATATACTTACATATAGGTCGTTTTGTGTTCAGTGAGAGATGTTTTTTCGTTTTGTTGAAATTGATTGAATTGCTGACCATCGCTGTATCAACTTTCTTTTCTTAATAGAGGATGGGCTGTTTACCTACATATAGTGTACTACATGTAGCAAAAGTGATATATTTGAAATAGTAATACATCCCCCAAAATCATCAATATTGAATATACACTCGATGCCGAAGTTTTTTAAAATCTATATTCCTTTTAAATTCGACCTACATTTGTGGTCTTCGTGCTAACATCCTTCCCAAAATGGATTGTGGATCTTTAGCACCACTTTCAACTACATGTATATTTCCATTATATTGTGGAGATCAATTTAATTTGCATAGGAAACCGGGTACCTGGATGATTCCACTTACCAACCGAAAAACAGTTTGACCAATGGCACTAAGCGAGCTCGAACTGTAATAGTGATATCATTATGAGATATTGTACAACTGAATACATGACTTGTCATTCTATGCCATTGTTATCAAATGAGCATTCGTCTCATACGTTCGGTATGTTCTGATATTCTTTAGATTCTTTCAATATTTCAGACTGAAAACATTTGTCTTGATATAATGTCAAGATAAAAAACATTTCCTTGCTTTGTCGTGGAAACACATTTCATTTGTGGATAATCGTGAAGTGTAATATGTGCACAGTTCTTATGATGATAAAGACTGCTTGTAAGGTCTTGTGTAAGTGGCAAGAGTAGTGGCGATCAAGAAACGTGAGGCATCTATCTATGTCCCGTCCCTCACAAGAGTTGGGTTATTGTTACATCCAATGCTTGAGTGATTGTACCCTCACTTTGTGATCTACATCTAATCCATGATTGATTCGTTGTATAACATAGACATTATTCTTATACATTGATGACATATGCTTAAAGGTGATCAAAATATCAGATAGTCATACTTTCGGGTGTTAAATGTTCGTTGCCATATTCTTGTAATATAAGCAAAGTTTGAAGATACCAAAGCGGTAATAAAAAGTCGTAAGTCGAATGACAGACAATACAATGGCGAGAAAAAAAAAGACAAACACTATAAAACATAAAGATCGAGTAACATCAACCCCACTAACAATCGGGTGTGAACTCCGGTGATCGGTAGGATTACACAGCTGATATACATATATGTTTATTGGGTACACAATGGATATATGGACTAATCGTATTACAGTGCATTTTGTGTACAATCTAACTCGCCACAATTACTATTCAAACAGTCATATGTACATGTATACAGAATATATACTTTAGACAATAACCTAAAATTAGAGACAACAGTAGTTTGTTTTGCATGAGATCCATACTGACTTTTATTGAAGTGTATATACCAAGTCAGGAAAGTGCAATGATAACTAATGATAACATTTAAGCAACAATCCCACATTGTCGGAACACTTCCAAAATCCAGCCAGAAAATTATAGAAAGAAGCAAAAACATTTTCTCCTAGTTAGGTAATTGTTTTGAACCATTCCTTATTGTTGTCCTACAACTTTCAATCAACAAATCAGAGGAGGTATGTAAGACTCTTATCTGAAATTAATCATGTTAATAAAATGACGTCAGACACAAGAAGGAGGTATAGACACAGATGACTGAGTACGGCAGACAAGTGAATATTGAACCGTCTAGACATTTCATAGGTCAATGCAATGGGAACTAGGATATTTTATTTATTTCATCATGTTTTAAAGGAGATAAACAGTATGGATTCATATGGTCATCTGTGTTTTAACTGGTAAGTTGAGCTCTGGTTTACTATACATATGACCTACTTGGTTAACCAGACATTGCCTTCCACTAAAAAAACATATAAACTAAAAAAAAATTATAATTATAAAATTACTAAATTTTAGTTAAGTTTGAAAATGTGATTTTGCACAATAATTTATTCAATGTTAAATTGATTATTTTTTTTTCAAGTTCACCTTGCTGTCCCTAAGGTATTGATTAGATAAAAATAAACTTAGAAACACCCTAAATATTTTATGGTTAAAAATAGAACCTATCTCACTTAGGCGAAGAACACAGGTAATCGAGGTGAGATATTCAACAAGATATTGGTAATTTAATTATTATGTTGGATGGTTTTTCTAATATTAAATTTGTGAAAGGGAAAACAAACATAAATATGTAACTATCGATTTATTACTTTATCAAGTAATATCATTCATTTTGGAATAAATTATCGTCATCAACAATAATAGAATTTGCAAATAAGAAATCCCCTTTACTAAGAATAGATTTTTGGAGTGTCCTTTTCCGCCGGAGAGACTGTGGAGGAGGTTTGTGTGATTTTTTAGCAATAATATTTCATTCATAATTGAGTAATCAACCACTAGAAACAATCAATGGTTATTGAACATATTTATTCAGTTGTTGTTAATAGTTTTTAAAACAATAATAATGCAGAGAAACGATAAAATGTTGATGAAGTTCTAAATTCTAAATAAAATGAAAACTTGGTAATATATCTTAATTGATTATAATGTAATAATTAAATTTAAATTCCAAATATTTGTATCCTCACATCATTTCAGGTTGAGCACATTTGAGGGAAAATGGAAACTTTTCGATTATTCTTCGCCATGTCCCTTCAAATATGCACGGGTGAGTTTTTGAAATTTAGAAATGAAATTAAAAACAAAACACCAGATTGTTGTAACAGTTACGAAATCCAATCGCAAAATCGTACAAACAGAGGCAAAATCGATATTACACAAACACATATATAGATAAGTACATGACCACTCACTTTCCTGTCTTGGTATAGAAACTTACATTTGCTTAAATTCCTAATTTTTTTTTTTTATTCTCATCAATTATATTTTTGAAGCGATGAAGGTACCCTGCTTGTATGTGCTCCCGATAGAAAGGGGTAGTTATTCTAAATAAACATATATATATATATATATATATATATATATATATATATATATATATATATATAAACGTCTAAAATGGTTTGTAAAACAACACCAAGTACACAAAACAAAGTGATAAAGTATTAAACACTTCGTAGAATGACAAAATTTTCGTCCCACCGAGGGACTTTATCAATGTCTAATTAAATAAAATCTCGAAACAATATGGCGACTTTTCAAATTTCAAAAAAGTTTTTGACGGTCCATGTACGGCACAAAAGAACCAGAAGATGCACATATGAAACTACATGCACAAAAGAATGGAAATCCTACATATAAATTAATAAAAGTACAATAACAATAATATAAATATACAATAGGGCTACACATTTAAATAAATGTTAAATTAGAAATAAAAATAAATATAAAAATGAGACATTATTGGTAAATGTATCAAATAGCACTGTCAAAATATTGTTGAAAAGGGTATGATACCCAAATTCATTCAAAAAAACGGCCCGCCACAGTGTGGAATATATACTTTGGGCCAATAGAGCAAACTGTATGTCCTAATACGACTGGAGGAGATCAACACGAATAGGAGTCAAGAGAGGATATTACTTTTTCTCATTGATTCCATTCGGTGATAAGGTCTTAAGTTTTCTAATCCAGAAGCTTTCCCTTTCCTGTCTGCTTTTATCATCCCACTTGGGGTTATGGTCAATTATGGTGACCTTCAGTTTGCCGAAAGAATCATGGTGGCCCGTCGATCTGAGATGTCTGCTGAGTGGAAGGTCAGGTTTGCAATTTGCATCGCTTCTGTGGCCATTCAAGCGTTTACTAAGTTGTTGTTTAGTTTCTCCGATGTATTGAAGACCACAAATTGCACATTCCAGGAGGTAGCTAATATTTTCTGTCTTGCAGTTGGCATTACAGTATATGATGAATTTTTCTCCTGTATGTGTGCTGCTGAATTTTTGTGTGCATTGGATGTTTTTGCACGTCATACATCGTCTCGAATCACATTTTTGACACTGACCATTGTAGGCAGATCGAGGGGAGATGTCAGCTCTCACCAAGATGTCTTTCAAACTTTTGGGTTTCCTGAAGGCCAAGACGGGTGGTTCTTTGAAGATTGTACACAGTTCTGGGTGTTTTTGTATGGTTGTCCAGTGCTCACGAACGATGCTGGATAAATTACTGAGCGCAGGATGGTATGTAATGACAAATGGCACTCTGTTGTTCGCGTTCTTTTCTTTATATTGGATGAGGTATTTTCTGTCAATACCACTTGCTTTGTTAAAACAATGGTTAATGCTCGCATTGTTGTAACCCCTCTTTTTTAGATGACATTTCAGTTCCCCAAGCCGTTTTTTGGTGGTTTGTTCGTTGGAGCAGATGCGTTTGATTCGGAGAGCTTGGCTGTACGGAATACTTTTGGTGCAATGTTTAGGATGACAACTCTGTGGGGACAGGTACTGATGTTTATCTGTCGGTTTGTTGTATATGTCAGTTGACATAATACCATTTTCACAGGTGGTGTAAGTATCCAGAAAGGAGATGCTATTTCTAGATGTTTCATGGGTGAATTTTATAGTGGGGTGAACATTATTGGCGTGTTCAAAGAAACGATTGAGGTTTTCTTCCGACTCGGTCCACTTCATGTCAACGTCGTCTATGAAACGAAACCAGGAAAGTGGCTTGTGAGGTGCAGATTGTATGATAAGTTTTTCAAGCTTCCCCATGAAGATGTTGGCGTATGAAGGTGCCATCTTTGTTCCCATAGCTGTTCCGTTGATTTGTAAAAAATGCTCTCCATTAAATGTAAAATTGTTATGCTTCAGTACCAATGTGAGCAACTGGACAAGACATTCCGTTGGGGGTTCTTTCACGGCTCTTTGGTCCCAGGCCTCTCGACATGCTTCGATACCGTCATTATGTGGGATGTTAGTGTATAATGACGTAACGTCCATCGAAACAAGAATGGTCCCCGAAGGAAGGGGGTTCATGGATTCCATTTTTTGAAGATAATCAGTGGTGTCTTTCAAATGTGAAGGTAACGCTTCTACATGAGGTCGAAGGTGGAAATCGACGAATTCGGAGATTTTTTCTGTGGGGTGCCCATTTGCTGAAACAATGGGTCTCCCGGGGTTGTTGACTTTATGAATTTTAGGTAATAGGTAGAAGCGTCCGACTTTGGGTTTGTCTGGTTTCAAGTAATCGAAAGTGTTCTTGTCGATATGACTATTTTCTTTCATAATTTTTAGCTCAAAGTATATATTCCACACTGTGGCGGGCCGTTTTTTTGAATGAGTTTGGGTATCATACCGTTTTCAACAATATTTTGACAGTGCTATTTGATACATTTACCAATAATGTCTCATTTTTATATTTATTTTTATTTCTAATTTAACATTTATTTAAATGTGTAGCCCTATTGTATATTTATATTATTGTTATTGTGCTTTTATTAATTTATATGTAGGATTTCCATTCTTTTATGCATGTAGTTTCATATGTGCATCTTCTGGTTCTTTTGTGCCGTACATGGACCGTCAAAATTTTTTTTGAAATTTGAAAAGTCGCCATATTGTTTCGAGATTTTATTTAATTAGACATTGATAAAGTCCCTCGGTGGGACGAAAATTTTGTCATTCTACGAAGTGTTTAATTCTTTATCACTTTGTTTTGTGTACTTGGTGTTGTTTTACAAACCATTTTAGAAGTTTATAATTGTTTTACTTGTATAGTATCGTTATACCGTAACGATCCAACACCCCGTAAGATTGATCGTTGACTGGTTTTTCAGACGTTGTATATATATATATATATATATACGTCTGAAAATTAAACCAAACAGTGTTAGAATTAGATTTTAGAGCTGTCAAATTTTTGTTCTTCCCTCGACGGGATTTGAACCCACACCATTATTACACTGCAGCACCATTCGCTTAGCCTTACGTCCAGCGCCCTAGACCACTCGACTACATCCACTCCCTAAAAAAGGAGCTTCAATAGTCGTAGTGTTACCTTGTCTCGTAAGGCAAATCTAGGGATAGGCGTAAGACATGTGTATAAGCGTGTGTAGATGGTACATATATACTTAATATTATAATTTAACAGCAATCTAACTCAGCAATTTTTAATATATTGGATAGGATAATGAAGAATTATTCATTATACAGTCACAGGAAATAAAGTATATTATACAAACGTCTAGAAGCAAGTGACAACCATACAATATATCTGTCCCACTGGATCTCAAAGTTACTTTAAAGGATACTAGGTTAATACTAAATATTATATACGTCTGAAAATTAAACCAAACAGTGTTAGAATTAGATTTTAGAGCTGTCAAATTTTTGTTCTTCCCTCGACGGGATTTGAACCCACACCATTGTTACACTGCAGCACCATTCGCTTAGCCTTACGTCCAGCGCCCTAGACCACTCGACTATATCCACTCCCTAAAAAAGGAGCTTCAATAGTCGTAGTGTTACCTTGTCTGGTAAGGCAAATCTAGAGATAGACATAAGACATGTGTATAAGCATGTGTAGATGGTACATATATACTTACTAATATGATTTGACAGCAATCCAACTCAGCATTTTTTAATATATTGTATAGGATAATGAAGAATTCATTATACAGTCACAGGAAATAAAGCATATTATACAAACATCTAAGCAAGTGACAACCATACAATATATCTGTCCCACTGGATCTCAAAGTTACTTGTGATACTAGGTTAATACTAAATATTAAATATACGTCTGAAAATATATATAATGTAAGTGGTTTCCACATGCCAGTAAAATGCCAACACTCACATATGAAGAACATTTTAAAGCAGCCAGGAACGCATTTACGGTCCTTGGTGTAACTCATTACCCGATAAGTCAGATCTGATTTAATTTAAAAGTCAGGCGTTAGATCTTTATACACGATATATCAGAACAGGGAGCAATCAAAACCTTTTTATTTGATTGCCACAGTGTAAATGTGACCACTGTGGGTTTTATTTTTCATTGTTTGAAAATACGAATCACTTCATTCCAACAAAAAAATAAAATAATACAATTTCCATATCTAGAAAACAAAAGATAGATTTAAAGTAATATTTGGACCTGTTTAGGCCTTTTGGTTTGCTTGATCCCAACGACTGCATTATTAGGCTTTCCAAACTTTTGATTATGAGCGCTACGATTTACGCCTAAAAACGATGTTTGGTTCGTCTTTACCGCCAGCTGTTTTAGGAGGGCTCATATTTTATCTACGATAATTGTGTATATTGGTGTCCAACACATATTGTGTTTTGTTTTTGCTTTGTTTTTCTTCGTCTTGGGTACCCTATGTTGGCAGTTTCTCTTGATTGTCCTTTGTTTTAATTGCCCCTTCAGTATTCTCTAACGTTTATTTTTCTTGACAAGAAACTATTTTGCATTGTGTTAGATTTTTTGTCGTACATTGCAAATATGTACAACTGCACATACAAAAATCAAAACATAGAAAGCTTCTGAGTAAATCTCCGGTTTGTTTATGTCTCTTTGTTTTATTTTCTTATTTTATATTCGTTTATTTGTTGCTTTGTCTTCATTCTTAGTCTTGTACCTTTCCTGTTGTATATTTGGATTGTCTATTCTTCAGTATTCTCTAACGTTTATTTGTCTATATATTTAACATCTACACCATTATATTTGAATCTTATTGATCATTGCTTACCGCAAATTTTGACAATATTTCATATTTTTATACACATAAAAAAACGTAAAATTACATCCCCTGTGGGGTTTGAAAATACATTGATTAAAGGCTCGATTGCATAGAAATTTCCAAGAATATCGCAAAAAGTCAATTAAAACATGATTATATTGTAGAAATAGAATTGCATGGAATGCATATAGTATCATTTAGCTCTTAATGAATAAGACTGGTTCACAATAGACCGATGTAAAACATATAATGTATCTAAGATAGCAGATTGTGTTATTATATTACAGGTGGAGCCATGGAAATGAACCGGTGCCATCAAAGTTGCGTCATTGGGTATGAGTTTTGTGAACCCCAGAAAATGATATGTCGACAGTGTTCTGATTTCGATGAGTATTGTTTCAAGGACAATCTTCATATAGCCAATTGTTCCACTTACTGTAAAGGTATGTACGAACTGAAGTAACGAAAGGGGATAATCACAAGCAGTGCATCCAAGGCCAGACAATACAATGGCCATAAGAAAAAAAAGACAAAAGAACAAACAATTATCTACAATATACTTCACAGAAAATTAAAGACTAAGCAACACCGGGGGTACATTTTGTATCAGTAGTTAAACTATTTAAGATACAACAGAGTAAGTGTTCAGACCCAAGCTGTTAGCTACATCATTGATTATTTGTAAATTTACAAGAATAGCTGCAACACTGCTCACCTGACGTCACCTGCTGCTTCTGAAGGTTAAGTGTCTACTGTTAAGTAAAGATTAGAACAAACCGAAAGGGCAATAAAGAATGGACAATTCATAGCCACTACCAACATTTGGCACACAAGACACAGAATAAACACAAAAAAGGATCAGCACAGAACACTAAAATGGTGTGCAACACGGACCCCACCAACAAAGCGGAGATGAACCCAGGTGCTCACGAAAGGTAAGCAATTCATGTTTGCTATAAGACACCCACCGCGTTATTGATGTGGTGAAGAACGATAAAACTCTTGTCGCCTATAGAGGAATTAAACAAATCCACGTAAAAGGGAAACTATCCATTGCCATTTGATATATAGGTATTTCGTAAATGCAGACAGTTCGTGATGACGACAGTATAATAATGGGAGCTAATATTGATAGGCGAGACATACTAGGTGTGGTTTGTATTATTGGTGTTTATCTTCACTATGTGTTTACATTCATATTATAGAGGAGAAAGGCACATACAGTTCTCATGGCCTGACTGTTGGATAACTTCATACACGGTCGGTATAGGGAGAGTGAACCCACGTCGATAATGTAAATAATTTGGTCAGAGGTAAACGTCAATAACCACATAACCACCCAGGCTTAATAGGAAATGTTTTAAAATGTTAAAATCCTTCTCATTCCAGAAAAGTTTCCGGCTCAAGATACATGTACCAACAATAATAATCTGTGGCTTTACATACCAACTGCTGTCTCCATCGTCGTGATAATGTTAATATCAGTGTATACCATATACCTCCAATGTCGTAGATACAGAAAAGTGAGACGGAACTTGCCTCCAGCAGACACAACATCAAAAGTCGATGAGAATGAACACGAAACTTGTATGATGATAGTAGACACTCAACCAAAAGGTTTTTATTATTTATTTATTAAGAGGAGTTTAAGCCTATAAAATTAGTTTAACACATTCACTTTTTATTGAAATGGCCATAACATGTCAGGAAAGGGCGGATCATGTATATGCGTGCATGGCATTTATTTTTCTTCTTTCTACGATTTTCTTTATTGAATGTTGGAACTGTTACATGTATTATATACGTTTGATTTTTAGGAACGTATTTTGCTTGCGAAATTTCTGACCCACATTGACTCGAATTGGTGACCATTTTCCCGATTGACGCTGAGTATGAAATAGCAAACGAACGATCACACCTTGTGACTAATGATATACTCCAATAAAACACAAGTAGTGTTACGTCAGTATGTGAAATCGTAAATCGTTAATATGTCTCAACAGATGCCAAAGTGTTTAGACAAACTATTTATGATCGTATGGTTGTTGAACTTACAACTACAAACTATTTAACATTATTTTTCCTTAAGTCTCATGACTATTCATAGTTGACCATTGTTCATTTCTTTCATCGCATTAATCAATACTTGTATAGGTGACAATCGAACCTACAACCAAAGGGTCATTCCAATGTAACATTTGTACATGGTCTATTGTTCGTAAAAAGTTGTTAACCTGACTTAAATGATTATAAATTAGACAGTGATATGTATGACGTATATTTGCAGATACATGTGTACATCTCCATGAATTAGAGGAGGAGAGTAATGGTAACAACACCACACCACTGCTAAATGGGGTTGTACGCTTGAATCAAGTACCTGCAACAAATGAGCATACTTGTATAGAGTTGTCTGTCAGTGGTAAACAACTTAACCCACGTGACAATTAATCCACATAATTATCTTATTTAAGGATTATTGCTTGAGCATGTATATAGTTTTACCTTATATATATTTCATGTAGGCAAATCATATCAAATTTATCTTGTGATTTCAGTTTGGATTATCTCCCATAGATCATTTAAATCGAAAAGGTACGAATTTTAGAAATTTATACTTTTTTTTAAATTTTAATGTTTACTTTTTACTTGTATGTTGTCACTGAACATTAATTCACCCCAGCTAATAGTGAGGTTCTCCCACTCGTTAACTTTCTTTGTAGTGTTTTATAGACTGTTATGTTGTTTGTATTTTTTCTCTTATATTTTGGCGTATTGTCTGTCCTTTAAAACATAAACACATACATTTTTAGATTTAACATTAATGAAAGCAACAGATATAATTGTTTATATAAAAGTCATGAAACCATTACTTTAAATAATTAAAATCATTTTTTATTCTGATTCCAAACACTTTCCAGTGATATAATGGTTGAAACTACTGCTAATTATATTCTCATAACTACGGCCATATTATTCTCACGTGAATGACATAACGTTATCCTTATCAATTTTTTTTGATTTTTTTATTTTTTTTTTCATTTTTATTATCTTACAATATGCATAGAAACGGCTAACATTCCTTTATAAACATTTGTCTAAATCTCTCTTTTTATTACCATGACAATAGGGACCACTTAGATTGATAACAATTACACTAAGGTTTTATGCCATTTTTCGCATATATTTTTTAACAACAAAAAGTAATTTCATTTATTCATAATATTTTTCTCGCATTTCAGGCCATTTATCAACTTTAATTAATTGTACATATGTATATATTAAATATGTCTGTGGGGTTTTGCTATAATATGCATGGTACCTTGTTTTCCGCGAAAGAGGAACGACAAACTACATGGTGGTAATGGAAAACTACAAACAGAAAAAAAGAAAAAGAAAAAAAAAGAATATGTTTTGCTTATTTTCAAAGAACGTGAATATTAAACCTTACAATATGGAATGTTGTATTTTGTATAATATGCATTGCTTTGTTTGTATATACATTTTTACTGGTGCTATTTTGTGGTAGAGGTATCCAACAGATCATTGGAGATACATTTTACTGGAACTATTAGGTGGTATATGTATCGAACAGATCATTGGAGATACATTTTACTGGAACTATTAGGTGGTATATGTATCGAACAGATCATTGGAGATACATTTTACTGGAACTATTAGGTGGTATATGTATCGAACAGATCATTGGAGATACCTTTGTCCTAGCACTATTTTGTGATAGAGGCATAGAACAGTCATTATGACATAGCACAGTCATTATGGAACTGTTCGAACATGTCTCTGAACTAAAATAGATGAGTTCATGCAATCAGTTAATAGGGGATGTAGGTGGATGGATGGTTACATTGGTGAATTCTGAGTTACAGGTTTAGATGTAACACTCCTGGTGTAGGTTCACTTCTCGATAACAGTGCAAGTGTACATGTTTCCAGACACCTACTAATGACAGAGGGTTTCAGCGATTAGTTTGTTATAAACATTCAAGCTTTCACCACCCATTAAGTCTGGTAGTCATGAGGCAACTTCAAAATTGTCGACGGTGCCGATAAACAATAATAATCCACCCAGAAAGATAATATCAATTGATAATATTATGCTAGCTCGTTTAAAAATATTTTAAAAGTGATGTTAACCCTCTATATTCGAATTTATAACAACAACACTAACCAATCCTCGGATTCGCCTTTTATGTAAAACAAAACAAAGAGGAAAACGACAGTCTAGATATAATCATAAATACAGATATGTGAAAAGGGGGTTGTTATACAGAGAGATCAACATTTAATTTTCTATATTGACAATTTATTTACCAAACGAATTTGTAAAATAAATACATTATTGAATGCTAGTAAATATACCATGATATTAATTATGGAATATCCTATTTGAGGCGTAAGAAATAAGATGGTAAACAATTATTGGTTATTTTCAGTTCACTGGTATTCATTAAAAACTTAATCCATGTAATCGATTTGAAATTCTGTAGAAATATGACACCTTAAAATCAAATGATCACATACATTCCCTTTATATATCCCCTTTACCTCTGAAATTAGCGAGAGTCATATACTCTAAGATGACGCAAGCTAGCTATAGAGTCAAATGCCCAAGATTAATGTGAACCGTAATTATAACCGGAATAGTAAGGCAGTTTTATATAGAACTACATACGTAATCAGTACCTCTCACTAATAAAGTTGTGAGGTCGTTTTTCGCCAGCGTATGTGTGTGTGTATGTTAAATAACCATAGCTAACACAAAGCTAGATGTAAAACGGATGTAGATTACGGTATCCCGAGGACCTCTTCAATTTACACATATTAATGTAAGAACTATTCATATGCATGCATGCTCTATCAAATAATGTTGTAGCTTATTGTATATAGGAGAAGACTTCATAAGTTTGTTTAACTTGTGTCTTATCCTTTTTGCATATTTGAGCAAATAAAATATGATTAAACTAAACCTCTGGTTTTAAGGTTACAGATTGGCATGACGTGACCATGAAAAACCACAAATGTTACTAAAATATTATTTTTGATATAATGTATTGATGGTATTTTAGTGATCTTAGCTGTTGTGCATTATTTGTAAGAAAAAAATAAAAATATTTAAATATATCATTTCATTTGTAAATAAGCCTGTACTAGTTATATGGGTCATTATCAAAAAGTGGAGGAATTTCAAATTACAAATAAAATAAAAAAATTGATGTCTCAGATTTTTTATTCAGTGAATATAAAATAGTTGTATAAGCTGATAGATGAATTTGACAAAATATGCAACCCAAATATTTTTTCTATAAATTGAAGTTGGAATCGGGTCATGAACCAGTTTATGTCACCGATGATACCAAGCTTTGATAATGACCTATATAATATATTGTTGTTTGTTATTATATACATAGCATATTATGTAGATTGATATATTATTAAACTAGCTTTAGATATTACAAATTGAATTTCAACATATCGTTGTCAAGTAACATGTATTTCCATTCGGAGGCTTTCTAGTATTTTTCCCGGAATATATCAACACCTTGTTGGAAAATTATGCTGTCATTAGTGTAAACATGAGGAAAGATGTTATTGGCAATTAGATCTTGGTTCAAAGTTTACTATTGTGTCCTTATCTATTTAAATGCTGTTTGAGGTCTTCTGTTCGATAACAACTAGCTATGTGTAAGGGTGAGCAGTGTACTGACATGTGGATACCACTTGCAGGATCGCATCACTGATTGTTTCTTTAATAGTACTAAATTACACATTACAAATAGACGTCAGCGAAAACTGAAAGGGTAATAAAGAATGGACAATGCAGACACACTGGCATTACTGGGCACACACAGAAGACAAGCAAATCATAACACAGAAAACTAAAACAATGAACATGAACCCCACCAAAGACGGGGGGTGAACCCAGGTGCTCGCGAAGGAAAAGTAGTTCCTGCCTCTTATAAGAAACCCGCCATGTGTCGCTAAGATTAAATACAAGATTACATCGTCACTTATAATACAGCGATGATTCTTTCAATTACTTAGCTGATTTCAGTTATGTTTCTCTGAAAGTGGTTTTCGAAAGTTGCTGGACACGGTCAGAACAGTTCAAAATGAAAATTTTGAAAGGGGTGTAGATGGTTTCAGCTATTTTTGACTGATTTCAGTTATTTTTGACTGTGTTGTGTATTTGATGTGTCTCACAAAACCAGTGAATTGCAGCAGCTGTCCTATTTCTGTGCATCCGGGTTCTGGCCAAACGCTTAAAATCGTAATATAGACCGACTCTGTCGTTCATTCCAATCACTACGATGTTTGCCTACATTTTATTCACATTGTATTTAAACAAATTCTTGAAAGACAATAAGCAATGATCAGGGAACTTCGTCCTAAAAGTATAGAACGAAATTAATCAACACAGATTCCGAATTTCAGAGAATAATCATTATATTTGCCGGTCAGAAAACTTTCCGAGTATGCGTTCCGTAATCATGTTCCAAAATCGCCTCACCAGAAAACTATATAGAGACTGTCGTACAATCTTTATTTGCTTCTCCAATGTTTAACCAGGACGACTACACACAAAATATGTTTTATGAATGAAATCCGACACCTCACTGTGTTCACAATTTAAATGTTGAAATTACACAAACACACTGATAGTAAATAAATAAAAAAAACAAGGTTCATTGAGGGTTACAAGTATAAAAAAATATGTATAAATGTTATCTGAATTAAAGGCTTTATGAAGCAGTAAACACGCGCGTGTCTTCTATTTTTATAGGGTGTACATTAAGCGAGTTAAGCAATTCACGATTTTGTTTACCTAATATTAACGTATTTTCTAGACACAGGATTGACCGATTTTTGCCAAACGAAAATGATGTCATCAATATAACAGTTTGATCAGTAAAATAACATAACTGAACATTCGATTGGGTAATTTTTTGTCTTTTATATTCTATTCAACGCATATAGGAAACTGGACATTAAGCGTTCCAACCTGTCCGTATATCGGTCCGTCTTCCCGTCTGTCCAGTTTGGTTTTTGGTTTCCGTGTTCAAAAGTAATTATGAAATGAAAATTGTAATAGTGACGATCATCAATTCCACCAATATCAATAACACGAACAACCACCTCTCACCTCAAAGCACTAATATTAAATGTACAACAAACATTACTTGATTACATGATAGGTTAATGTGCTATATTGCAGATTATGGTGTTTAACGCTACTTTCAACAATATTTCAGTTATAGCGTGGCGGTCGCTACATTTCAAAGTACTTGTTGGTTTATATCATTTTCATTTAAAATGTAATTACTGTTTTGCCATAACGTGCTCTTAGTTTGAAGTTATTTTCCTTGGATTTTTGTTGTCAAATATTAGAGACGATTAACGTACTTATATTAGGTTTTTACTATATTCCTTACATACGTATTTCAAAAACTTAATTTCCAATTATTAAACTAAATACAATGTATTGTATACTTTTGTTATTTAATATTCTACAGGTTCGAAAATGTCTTATGAGAGAAGAACGCTGGGTCATTTTACCATACTGGGACTACCGCTTGGATCACGTCATGGAAGACCCTACAAAATCAATTTTTTGGTCAAGTTTATTCCTCGGAAATGGACAAGGGCGTGTTGTAAATGGTCCTTTTGCCAATTGGACCACACCAGGGGAGGGCAGATATTTGCAGCGTAATATTGGTTTAAGTAGAAGCTCATTGATAAATTCAATATCAATTCAGAACGTTTTCCGAAAACGATATAATTCGGAAATATTGACTCCAACCACAAGAGGAATAAACACCGAAACTGACTACCCATAGACATCAATTCCAGACCATCAGCCTAACAGGTACATGGACAATCTACGTCATCATCAAAGAAATATAGAAGGCTATATCAATGACTTTACAAATAACATATATGAATATGCCCGCCCTCCCTCCTGTCCGTACTGTAACAGAACAATAAACCGTTGCCAGGCAGTTACACGAGGGGTAAGCAGTTCCTGCTCCACTAGTGGCACCCGTCGTGTTAATCTAGTTACAAACCAGGTAACAAGTCGTGAATGAGGAAAGGACCGGGAAGTGATTACGACAAGTGGAACATATCCGTGGTCATTTGTGACACAGATATTCCATATCGATCAACCAGGTGATGGTGGCGAGCGTAAAATTTTCGAAGTGATGATTTCAACCTTACCAAAAAGAACCCTTGGTTCAGTAGCTTCCTTGTTAGCAGAACCCTCTATCAAGGAAACCTGATAGGAACCACAAGCTCTGGTATATCGTATCATCTGAGAGATATATACTCCATATGCAGGTGCTGCTGGAATGTTGTTACATATATGAAAAGTTCACAATGGGAAAATTGATATCATTTCTTTTGTCGGAAAGTTTCGTTCTTAACCGACCCCCACTGTCGATTTCGAGGTGTAGGTCAAGGTATTAAGCAGATCTTTCTGTATCCGTGGTATCCTTTATTTCAAGCTCAATGGGGTAGATGCGATCAACCAAATCACCAAACCTAGAATTATTTAGTGAAAGAACATCATCTATATAGCGAATCGTGAAATTAAAGGATCGGGCTAGCTTCTTTTAGTTTTTCTTGAGAAGCACCTGTATGAAGTCTGCTTCATACGAATAAAGGAGCAAGTTGGCGAGAAGAGGAGCACAGTTTGTACCCATAGGTATGCCGACTGTCTGTTGAAACACACGTCCACCAAACATAGCAAATATGTTGTTGATAAAAAACTCGAGCATGTTGAAGATATCAGTTTCAGAGACCTGTTTGGTAGAATCAAAGTGGTGTTTTGCAAAATAAGATCTGTCTCTTCCCAGCATAAGGTATTTTTATCTACGTTGGCCATTCTTTTTTATGAAACACAGTTGGATCAACTCCCTTATTCTTCCGTAAATGGTCATTTTCGGGTTGAGACGACCGAGTTAAGACGAGTGCACGTGCACTCGTCTTTACTCGTTGTGACATCCAATCAGAACGCCTCTAACAAGAACAAAATCGTTTAAATATATATCCTAAGCCGAGAATGTCACATTATATACCCTGTCTGATAGCTGAATAACAGATATATTACGGATTTCACCATTGTTTTTTTTCAAATACAGACTCAAACCGTATTAAATATATTTGTGTCTTTTTCGTATTTCTAGATGTCCTTTTCCGTACCTTTGACGTCATTCTTCAATGACGTCAAAATATGTATCACGTCATATTTCATGTATGGGGTGTCTCATGAAGGAAAATACTGTACTTTCAATAAAATGTTAGTGAGAACAGCTCAAATATCAGTAGAAACCTACTTAGTTTATCAATCGGTGTCACAAAAGTCAATTTTATGTGATGATGTGATGTGTATTTCATAACGCTCAATTTTATGATATTGATCTGATAATTCATGCAAATTAGTTACTGATCAATGGCAGGGGTCTCTAGGAGTTCGCGATAGTGAAAGTTGTTGGTTTACTAAGAAATAGGTACTTACATGCGTTGTTCGGAAAGACCGGGTGATCTTCCACTAGTGATAGCAATTTTATGTCTTTTCGCGAGTGGAGCGCAGCGAAACGAGTGAAAAGAAACAAATATTTCTATCACGAGAGCGTATGTAAGAACCTATTAATCTGTCCTTCAGCTTAGAGTGAGGAATAGTCGTGTAAAGTGTAGAGAAGTCAAATGTGTTAATGTTATTACAGGAGAAGAGGGACCTAGATTGTATGTACTCTAGCATATCTTTCGAATTCTTCAGAATCCACACCTGATTCACACCACCTCTCGAGTAGTTAGTGTCACAGTAACTCTGAAGTCAGGGTTTGACCGCCGATAGAATACATGTTAATAATTTGAAAGAGGTTTTTATTTTGCCCATTTTGTTGTATGTCTTTCTTAGATTTACGTCTTCTGATTACCCCTTTGGTATCTTTTCTTAGTTTCATATTAGAAATCTGTAAGTATTGTTATTATGTGGGGTATTTTTGATAGAAAGGGTTGATATTTTAACAAACCAAGTACCACATACTCTGCAGTATATGTGGGTTGAACGTTTTACAGTGCGTGTTACGTACAAACTACCATGCCACGTATTCAAATATTCATACTTATAAAACATATACCTTAGATAGTAGCCTAAGAAGTTTTTAACAAATCAAACTAGTTTACCCCCACCCCCCTCCCCCAAACTTATTATTGGAGTATATGTAGCAAGTCAGGAAAGTGAGCGCTCATGTATATATTTATATATATATGTGTTATGTGAAATCGATTTATTTGTTTATGCAATTTTTGGACCTGTTCCGATTTTTGTTTAATTTTCGATGGAAAAGAAAAATCTGATTTACCTGCGATAGTCCAATCTAAAAAATACCACACTGTCGAGACAGTTCCAAAATCCAACAGAAAAATGATGGAAAGAGGGAAAACGTTTCTCTCTCATTATATATTTGTTTGGAACCATTGTTCCTTGTTGTCCTACAACATTCAATCAACTAATCACAGGAGGTCAGACACAAGAAAGAAGTATAGACACAGTTGTCTGGATACGGCAGACAGTTAATATTGAACCGTCCAGACATTTCATAGGTCAATTCAATGGAAACTAGGATATTTTATTTATTTCATCATGTTTTAAAGGAGATAAACAGTATGGATTCATATGGTCATCCGTGTTTTAGCTGGTAAGTTGAGCTCTGTGTTATTGCTCATATGACCTACTTAGTAAACCTTGCATAGAAAACATAGAAAATATTTTTAAAAAATTGACAATTATAAAATTACTAAAATTAATTAAGCTTGAAAATGTGATTTTGCTCAATAATTTATTCTACATTAACTTGATTTACAATTTTGCAAATTCACCTGGCTGTCGCTAAGGTATTGATTAGGTAAAAATAAACTTAGAAACACCCTAAATAGTTTATGGTTAAAAATAGAACCTGTCATATTTAGGCAAGGTGAAGAACTCATAGGTAACAGAGGATTGATATTGAACAAATATTGGTAATTTAATCATTATGTGGGATATTGTTTTTTTATATTACAATTGTGAATAACTGATGTTCGTATTGCATATATTGAAAACAAAGAAGAAAACATATATAAATATGTAACTATCGATTTATTACTTTAACATGTAATTTAATTTACTTTAGAATAAAATATCATCATCAACAATAATAGAATTTCCAAATTGGAAATCACCTTTACTAAGAATAGTTTTCTGGAGTGTTCTTTTCCGCCGGAGAGATTTAGGAGGAGGTTTGTGTGGTTTTTGACAATAATATTTCATTCATAATTGTGTAATCAATCACTAAAAACAATCAATGGTTATTGAACATATTTATCCACCAGTTTTCTCTAACGTTTATTTGTGTATATATTTAACATCTACACCATTATATTTGAATCTTATTGATCATTGCTTACCGCCAATTTTGATAATATTTCATATTTTTATACACATGAAAAAGCGTAAAATGTCATCCTCTGCGGCGTTTGAAAATACATTGATTAAAGACTCGATTGAATAGAAATTTCCAAGAATATCGGAAAATTAAAACATGATTATATTGTAGAAATAGAATTGCATGGAATGCATTCAGTATCATTCAGCTCTTAATGAATAAGATTGGTTCATAATAGACCGATATAAAACATATAATGTATCTAAGATAGCAAATTGTGTTATTCTATTACAGTTGGGGCCATGGAAATGAACTGTTTCCATCAAAGCTGCATCATAGGGTACGAGTTTTGTGAAGCCCAGAAAATGATATGTCGACAGTGTTCTGATTTCGATGAGTATTGTTTCAAGGACAATCTTCATATAGCGAATTGTACAACTTACTGTAAAGGTATGTACGAATTGAAGTAACGAAAGGGGATAATCACAAGCCGTGCATCCAACGCCAGACAATACAATGGTCATAAGAAAAAAAAGACAAAAGAACAAACAATTATCTACAATACACTACACAGAAAATTAAAGACTAAGCAACACCGGATTACATTTTGTATCAGAAGTTAAAATGTTTAAGATACAACAGAGTAAGTTTTCAGACCCAAGCTTTAAGCTACATGATTGATTATTTGTAAATTTACGAGCATAGCTGCAACACTGCTCACCTAACGTCACCTGCTGCTTCTGAAGGTTAAGTGTCTACTGCTAAGTAAAAATTAGAACAAACCGAAAGGGCAATCAAGAATGGACAATTTATAGCCACTGCCAACGTTTGGCACACAAGACATAGAATGAACACAACAAAGGTTCAGCACAGAACAATAAAATGGTGAGCAACACGGACCCCATCAACAAATCGGAGATGAACCCAGGTGCTCACGAAAGGTAAGCAATTCCTGTTTTTAATAAAACACCCACCGCGTTATTGATGTGGTCAAGGACGATAAAACTCTTGTCGCTGATAGAGGAAGAAACAATCCACGTAAAAGGGGAACTATCCATTGTCATTTGATATATAGGTATTGCGTAACTCCAGACAGTTCGTGATGACGACAGTATAATAATGGTAGCTAATATTGATAGGCGAACCATAATAAGTGTGGTTTGTATTATTGGTGTTTATCTTCACCATGTGTTTACATTCATATTATAGAGGAGAAAGGCACATACAGTTCTTACGGCCTGACTGTTGGATAACGTCATACACGGGTGGTATAGGGAGAGTTAGTCAACGTCGGTAATGCAAATAATTTGGTCAGAGGTGAACGTCCATAACCACATAACCACCCAGGCGTAATAGGAAGTGTTTTAAAATGTTAAAATCCTTCTCATTCCAGAAAGGTTTACGGCTCAAGAAACGTGTACCAACAATAAGGATCTATTGCTTTACCTACTAACTGCTGTCTTCATCCTCGTGATAATTTTATTATCGGGGTATGTCATATACCTCAAATGTCGTAGATGCAGAAAAGTGAGACGGAACTTGCCTCCAGCAGACACAATCTCAACAGTCGCTGAGAAAGAACAAGACACTTGTTTGATGACAGCCCAACCAAAAGGTTTTTATTATTTATTTATTAAGGAGTTTAAGCCTATACAACTAGTTTAACACATTCACTTTTTATTTAAATGGCCATAACATGTCAGTAAAGGGAGGATCATGCATATGTGTACATGTCATTGATTTTCCCTCTTTCTACGATTTTCTTTATATAATTTTGGATTTGTTACTCCAGCGTATTATTATGTGTTTTTCATTTACCATATCGTACATGTATTATACACGTTTGATTCTTAGGAACATTTTTTGCTTGCGAAATTTCTGACCGACATTGACTCGAATTGGTGACCATTTCCCCGAATGATGCTGGGTATGAAATAGTAAACGAACGATCACACGTTATGACATGATATGCACCAAAAAAAAAACAAGTAGTGTTACGTCAGTATTTGAAATCGTTAATATGTCTCAACAGATGCCAAAATATTTAAAATTATTTATGTTTAAGTCTCATGAATATTCATAGTTGACCATTATCCATTTCTTTCATCGCATTAATCAATACTTGTATAGGTGCCAATCGAACCTACAACCCAAAGGGTCATTCCAATGTAACATTTGTACATGGTCTATTGTTCGTAAAAAGTTGTTAACTTGACTTAAATGATTATAAATTAGACAGTGACATTTATGACGTATATTTGCAGATACATGTGTACATCTCCGTGAATTAGAGGAAGAGAGTAATGGTAACAACACCACACCACTGCTAAATGGGTTGATACGCTTCAATCAAGTACCTGCAACAAACGAGCATACTTGTATAGAGATGTCTGTCAGTGGTAAACAACTTAACCCACGTGACAATTAATCCACATAATTATATTACTTAAGGATTATTGCTTGAGCATGTATATATTTTTACCTTATATATATTTCATGTAGGCAAATCATATCAAATTTATCTTGTGATTTCAGTTTGGATTATCTCCCATAGATCATTTAAATAAAAAAAATTACGAATTTTAGAAATTTATACTTTTATTAAATTTTAATGTTTACTTTTTACTTGTATGTTGTCACTGAACATTAATTCACCCCAGCTTATAGTGAGGTTCTCCCACTCGTTAACTTTCTTTGTAGTGTTTTATAGACTGCTATGTTGTTTGTATTTTTTCTCTTATATTTTGGCGTATTGTCTGTCCTTTAAAACATAAACACATACATTTTTAGATTTAACATTAATGAAAGTAACAGATATAATTGTTTATATAAAAGTCATGAAACCATTACTTTAAATAATTAAAATCATTTTTTATTCTGATTCCAAACATATAATGGTTGAAACGACTGCTAATTATATTCTCATAACTACTGCCATTTTTTTCTCACATGAATGACATAAAATACAATACAAGAACATGGACCATTCAAACTATTGTATCCTATGATAAAGTCTCTATTTTATAGAATGAGTACAAACCGCGAACGCCAATGTTTTATGTCCGTAAGTTATGTCCTCTTATGATATATTATACTGTATATTCCTCTAAGTAGTTGCAAGTCCACTGCATGCATTTGGATACCGTCTTAACAGATTACTATTTTTTTTAAGATTTCGTGTTTATCTATTAGTCCCCGAGATTGAAACTTTAGACTAATCTCCCTCAGTCAAAATTTACCGAATTTAAATAATTTGTTTAGGCTCGTATGTGTTCTTGCTATCAGAGACTTTATAATTATTTGACTTTCAAATATTTTGGCATTGAGTACACCTGATGAAGGTTATTCGAGAAACGCGTTGTGTGCACTAAATTAGATATCTACGTTTTGATGAAATTTATGTAATTTCAAAGATACACATTTCAGAGAACGTTATCCTTATCAATTGTTTTTGATTTTTTGATTTTTTTTTCATTTTTATTATCTTACAATATGCATAGAAACGGCTAACATTCCTTTATAAACATTTGTCTAAATCTCTCTTTTATTACCATGACAATAGGGACCACTTAGATTGATAACACTTACACTAAGTTTTTATGCCATTTTTCGCATATATTTTTTAACAACAAAAAGTAATTTCATTTATTCATAATATTTTTCTCGCATTTCAGGCCATTTATCAACTTTAATTAATTGTACATATGTATATATTAAATATGTCTGTGGGGTTTTGCTATAATATGCATGGTACCTTGTTTTCCGCGAAAGAGGAACGACAAACTACATGGTGGTAATGGAAAACTACAAACAGAAAAAAAGAAAAAGAAAAAAAAAGAATTTGTTTTGCTTATTTTCAAAGAACGTGAATATTAAACCTTACAATATCAGTCAACCATAACATAGAATACAACATTTAATATTTACATTTAATAATAATTGATAACGTTTGCATGCACATTCTTAAACAGAGCAAACAAATATCTTTAAAATAATTCAGAACAGTTAAAATGACAACAACATTTAAAAATTGAAAAACAAATAACATTGTTAATGTGAAGTGATTCGTCAACCATATTTTGTATCATATTATTTATTTCTGTAATCCGATATGGACGTATACAAAATTCTAAACAAAATTTCTTTTTTAGCAATTTCTAGCACATGCGTTTGCATTAAGGTATTTTGAAGCATACAACGTCTTTCTTTTGATCCTCTTAAGAATTGTATATCGGTTTGGAGTATAACAGTATATTTTAAGGGTGACATAATATAACTTGGTGGTTTATACTATACATTTTTCATTTGTATTGGAATGTTGTATTTTGTATAATATGTATTGCTTTGTTTGTATATACATTTTTACTGGTGCTATTTTGTGGTAGAGGTATCCAACAGATCATTGAAGATACATTTTACTGGAACTATTAGGTGGTATATGTATCAAACAGATCATTGGAGATACATTTTATTGGAACTATTAGGTGGTATATGTATCGAACAGATCATTGGAGATACATTTTACTGGAACTATTAGGTGGTATATGTATCGAACAGATCATTGGAGATACCTTTGTCATAGCACTATTTTGTGATAGAGGCATAGAACAGTCATTATGGCATAGTACAGTCATTATGGAACTGTTCGAACATGTCTCTGAACTAAAATAGATGAGTTCATGCAATCAGTTAATAGGGGATGTAGGTGGATGGATGGTTACATTGGTGAATTCTGAGTTACAGGTTTAGATGTAACACTCCTGGTGTAGGTTCACTTCTCGATAACAGTGCAAGTGTACATGTTTCCAGACACCTACTAATGACAGAGGGTTTCAGCGATTAGTTTGTTATAAACATTCAAGCTTTCACCACCCATTAAGTCTGGTAGTCATGAGGCAACTTCAAAATTGTCGACGGTGCCGATAAACAATAATAATCCACCCAGAAAGATAATATCAATTGATAATATTATGCTAGCTCGTTTAAAAATATTTTAAAAGTGATGTTAACCCTCTATATTCGAATTTATAACAACAACACTAACCAATCCTCGGATTCGCCTTTTATGTAAAACAAAACAAAGAGGAAAACGACAGTCTAGATATAATCATAAATACAGATATGTGAAAAGGGGGTTGTTATACAGAGAGATCAACATTTGATTTTCTATATTGACAATTTATTTACCAAACGAATTTGTAAAATAAATACATTATTGAATGCTAGTAAATATACCATGATATTAATTATGGAATATCCTATTTGAGGCGTAAGAAATAAGATGGTAAACAATTATTGGTTATTTTCAGTTCACTGGTATTCATTAAAAACTTAATCCATGTAATCGATTTGAAATTCTGTAGAAATATGACACCTTAAAATCAAATGATCACATACATTCCCTTTATATATCCCCTTTACCTCTGAAATTAGCGAGAGTCATATACTCTAAGATGACGCAAGCTAGCTATAGAGTCAAATGCCCAAGATTAATGTGAACCGTAATTATAACCGGAATAGTAAGGCAGTTTTATATAGAACTACATACGTAATCAGTACCTCTCACTAATAAAGTTGTGAGGTCGTTTTTCGCCAGCGTATGTGTGTGTGTATGTTAAATAACCATAGCTAACACAAAGCTAGATGTAAAACGGATGTAGATTACGGTATCCCGAGGACCTCTTCAATTTACACATATTAATGTAAGAACTATTCATATGCATGCATGCTCTATCAAATAATGTTGTAGCTTATTGTATATAGGAGAAGACTTCATAAGTTTGTTTAACTTGTGTCTTATCCTTTTTGCATATTTGAGCAAATAAAATATGATTAAACTAAACCTCTGGTTTTAAGGTTACAGATTGGCATGACGTGACCATGAAAAACCACAAATGTTACTAAAATATTATTTTTGATATAATGTATTGATGGTATTTTAGTGATCTTAGCTGTTGTGCATTATTTGTAAGAAAAAAATAAAAATATTTAAATATATCATTACATTTGTAAATAAGCCTGTACTAGTTATATGGGTCATTATCAAAAAGTGGAGGAATTTCAAATTACAAATAAAATAAAAAAATTGATGTCTCAGATTTTTTATTCAGTGAATATAAAATAGTTGTATAAGCTGATAGATGAATTTGACAAAATATGCAACCCAAATATTTTTTCTATAAATTGAAGTTGGAATCGGGTCATGAACCAGTTTATGTCACCGATGATACCAAGCTTTGATAATGACCTATATAATATATTGTTGTTTGTTATTATATACATAGCATATTATGTAGATTGATATATTATTAAACTAGCTTTAGATATTACAAATTGAATTTCAACATATCGTTGTCAAGTAACATGTATTTCCATTCGGAGGCTTTCTAGTATTTTTCCCGGAATATATCAACACCTTGTTGGAAAATTATGCTGCCATTAGTGTAAACATGAGGAAAGATGTTATTGGCAATTAGATCTTGGTTCAAAGTTTACTATTGTGTCCTTATCTATTTAAATGCTGTTTGAGGTCTTCTGTTCGATAACAACTAGCTATGTGTAAGGGTGAGCAGTGTACTGACATGTGGATACCACTTGCAGGATCGCATCACTGATTGTTTCTTTAATAGTACTAAATTACACATTACAAATAGACGTCAGCGAAAACTGAAAGGGTAATAAAGAATGGACAATGCAGACACACTGGCATTACTGGGCACACACAGAAGACAAGCAAATCATAACACAGAAAACTAAAACAATGAACATGAACCCCACCAAAGACGGGGGGTGAACCCAGGTGCTCGCGAAGGAAAAGTAGTTCCTGCCTCTTATAAGAAACCTGCCATGTGTCGCTAAGATTAAATACAAGATTACATCGTCACTTATAATACAGCGATGATTCTTTCAATTACTTAGCTGATTTCAGTTATGTTTCTCTGAAAGTGGTTTTCGAAAGTTGCTGGACACGGTCAGAACAGTTCAAAATGAAAATTTTGAAAGGGGTGTAGATGGTTTCAGCTATTTTTGACTGATTTCAGTTATTTTTGACTGTGTTGTGTATTTTGATGTGTCTCACAAAACCAGTGAATTGCAGCAGCTGTCCTATTTCTGTGCATCCGGTTCAGGCCAAACGCTTAAAATCGTAATATAGACCGACTCTGTCGTTCATTCCAATCACTACGATGTTTGCCTACATTTTATTCACATTGTATTTAAACAAATTCTTGAAAGACAATAAGCAATGATCAGGGAACTTCGTCCTAAGAGTATAGAACGAAATTAATCAACACAGATTCCGAATTTCAGAGAATAATCATTATATTTGCCGGTCAGAAAACTTTCCGAGTATGCGTTCCGTAATCATGTTCCAAAATCGCCTCACCAGAAAACTATATAGAGACTGTCGTACAATCTTTATTTGCTTCTCCAATGTTTAACCAGGACGACTACACACAAAATATGTTTTATGAATGAAATCCGACACCTCACTGTGTTCACAATTTAAATGTTGAAATTACACAAACACACTGATAGTAAATAAATAAAAAAAACAAGGTTCATTGAGGGTTACAAGTATAAAAGATTATGTATAAATGTTATCTGAATTAAAGGCTTTATGAAGCAGTAAACACGCGCGTGTCTTCTATTTTTATAGGGTGTACATTAAGCGAGTTAAGCAATTCACGATTTTGTTTACCTAATATTAACGTATTTTCTAGACACAAGATTGACCGATTTTTGCCAAACGAAAATGATGTCATCAATATAACAGTTTGATCAGTAAAATAACATATCTGAACATTCGATTGGGTAATTTTTTGTCTTTTATATTCTATTCAACGCATATAGGAAACTGGACATTAAGCGTTCCAACCTGTTCGTATATTGGTCCGTCTTCCCGTCTGTCCAGTTTGGTTTTTGGTTTCCGTGTTCAAAAGTAATTATGAAATGAAAATTGTAATGGTGACGATCATCAATTCCACCAATATCAATAACACGAACAACCACCTCTCACCTCAAAGCACTAATATTAAATGTACAACAAACATTACTTGATTACATGATAGGTTAATGTGCTATATTGCAGATTATGGTGTTTAACGCTACTTTCAACAATATTTCAGTTATAGCGTGGCGGTCGCTACATTTCAAAGTACTTGTTGGTTTATATCATTTTCATTTAAAATGTAATTACTGTTTTGCCATAACGTGCTCTTAGTTTGAAGTTATTTTCCTTGGATTTTTGTTGTCAAATATTAGAGACGATTAACGTACTTATATTAGGTTTTTACTATATTCCTTACATACGTATTTCAAAAACTTAATTTTCAATTATTAAACTAAATACAATGTATTGTATACTTTTGTTATTTAATATTCTACAGGTTCGAAAATGTCTTATGAGAGAAGAACGCTGGGTCATTTTACCATACTGGGACTACCGCTTGGATCACGTCATGGAAGACCATACAAAATCAATTTTTTGGTCAAGTTTATTCCTCGGAAATGGACAAGGGCGTGTTGTAAATGGTCCTTTTGCCAATTGGACCACACCAGGGGAGGGCAGATATTTGCAGCGTAATATTGGTTTAAGTAGAAGCTCATTGATAAATGCAATATCAATTCAGAACGTTTTCCGAAAACGATATAATTCGGAAATATTGACTCCAACCACAAGAGGAATAAACACCGAAACTGACTACCCATAGACATCAATTCCAGACCATCAGCCTAACAGGTACATGGACAATCTACGTCATCATCAAAGAAATATAGAAGGCTATATCAATGACTTTACAAATAACATATATGAATATGCCCGCCCTCCCTCCTGTCCGTACTGTAACAGAACAATAAACCGTTGCCAGGCAGTTACACGAGGGGTAAGCAGTTCCTGCTCCACTAGTGGCACCCGTCGTGTTAATCTAGTTACAAACCAGGTAACAAGTCGTGAATGAGGAAAGGACCGGGAAGTGATTACGACAAGTGGAACATATCCGTGGTCATTTGTGACACAGATATTCCATATCGATCAACAGGTGATGGTGGCGAGCGTAAAATTTTCTAAGTGATGATTTCAACCTTACCAAAAAGAACCCTTGGTTCAGTAGCTTCCTTGTTAGCAGAACCCTCTATCAAGGAAATCCTGATAGGAACCACAAGCTCTGGTATATCGTATCATCTGAGAGATATATACTCCATATGCAGGTGCTGCTGGAATGTTGTTACATATATGAAAAGTTCACAATGGGAAAATTGATATCATTTCTTTTGTCGGAAAGTTTCGTTCTTAACCGACCCCCACTGTCGATTTCGAGGTGTAGGTCAAGGTATTAAGCAGATCTTTCTGTATCCGTGGTATCCTTTATTTCAAGCTCAATGGGGTAGATGCGATCAACCAAATCACCAAACCTAGAATTATTTAGTGAAAGAACATCATCTATATAGCGAATCGTGAAATTAAAGGATCGGGCTAGCTTCTTTTAGTTTTTCTTGAGAAGCACCTGTATGAAGTCTGCTTCATACGAATAAAGGAGCAAGTTGGCGAGAAGAGGAGCACAGTTTGTACCCATAGGTATGCCGACTGTCTGTTGAAACACACGTCCACCAAACATAGCAAATATGTTGTTGATAAAAAACTCGAGCATGTTGAAGATATCAGTTTCAGAGACCTGTTTGGTAGAATCAAAGTGGTGTTTTGCAAAATAAGATCTGTCTCTTCCCAGCATAAGGTATTTTTATCTACGTTGGCCATTCTTTTTTATGAAACACAGTTGGATCAACTCCCTTATTCTTCCGTAAATGGTCATTTTCGGGTTGAGACGACCGAGTTAAGACGAGTGCACGTGCACTCGTCTTTACTCGTTGTGACATCCAATCAGAACGCCTCTAACAAGAACAAAATCGTTTAAATATATATCCTAAGCCGAGAATGTCACATTATATACCCTGTCTGATAGCTGAATAACAGATATATTACGGATTTCACCATTGTTTTTTTTCAAATACAGACTCCAACCGTATTAAATATATTTGTGTCTTTTTCGTATTTCTAGATGTCCTTTTCCGTACCTTTGACGTCATTCTTCAATGACGTCAAAATATGTATCACGTCATATTTCATGTATGGGGTGTCTCATGAAGGAAAATACTGTACTTTCAATAAAATGTTAGTGAGAACAGCTCAAATATCAGTAGAAACCTACTTAGTTTATCAATCGGTGTCACAAAAGTCAATTTTATGTGATGATGTGATGTGTATTTCATAACGCTCAATTTTATGATATTGATCTGATAATTCATGCAAATTAGTTACTGATCAATGGCGGGGGTCTCTAGGAGTTCGCGATAGTGAAAGTTGTTGGTTTACAAAGAAATAGGTACTTACATGCGTTGTTGGGAAAGACCGGGTGATCTTCCACTAGTGATAGCAATTTTATGTCTTTTCGCGAGTGGAGCGCAGCGAAACGAGTGAAAAGAAACAAATATTTCTATCACGAGAGCGTATGTAAGAACCTATTAATCTGTCCTTCAGCTTAGAGTGAGGAATAGTCGTGTAAAGTGTAGAGAAGTCAAATGTGTTAATGTTATTACAGGAGAAGAGGGACCTAGATTGTATGTACTCTAGCATATCTTTCGAATTCTTCAGAATCCACACCTGATTCACACCACCTCTCGAGTAGTTAGTGTCACAGTAACTCTGAAGTCAGGGTTTGACCGCCGATAGAATACATGTTAATAATTTGAAAGAGGTTTTTATTTTGCCCATTTTGTTGTATGTCTTTCTTAGATTTACGTCTTCTGATTACCCCTTTGGTATCTTTTCTTAGTTTCATATTAGAAATCTGTAAGTATTGTTATTATGTGGGGTATTTTTGTTAGAAAGGGTTGATATTTTAACAAACCAAGTACCACATACTCTGCAGTATATGTGGGTTGAACGTTTTACAGTGCGTGTTACGTACAAACTACCATGCCACGTATTCAAATATTCATACTTATAAAACATATACCTTAGACAGTAGCCTAAGAATTTTTTAACAAATCAAACTAGTTTACCCCCACCCCCCTCCCCCAAACTTATTATTGGAGTATATGTAGCAAGTCAGGAAAGTGAGCGCTCATGTATATATTTATATATATATGTGTTATGTGAAATCGATTTATTTGTTTATGCAATTTTTGGACCTGTTCCGATTTTTGTTTAATTTTCGATGGAAAAGAAAAATCTGATTTACCTGCGATAGTTCAATCTAAAAAATACCACACTGTCGAGACAGTTCCAAAATCCAACAGAAAAATGATGGAAAGAGGGAAAACGTTTCTCTCTCATTATATATTTGTTTGGAACCATTGTTCCTTGTTGTCCTACAACATTCAATCAACTAATCACAGGAGGTCAGACACAAGAAGGAAGTATAGACACAGTTGTCTGGATACGGCAGACAGTTAATATTGAACCGTCCAGACATTTCATAGGTCAATTCAATGGAAACTAGGATATTTTATTTATTTCATCATGTTTTAAAGGAGATAAACAGTATGGATTCATATGGTCATCCGTGTTTTAGCTGGTAAGTTGAGCTCTGTGTTATTGCTCATATGACCTACTTAGTAAACCTTACATAGAAAACATAGAAAATATTTTTAAAAAATTGACAATTATAAAATTACTAAAATTAATTAAGCTTGAAAATGTGATTTTGCTCAATAATTTATTCTACATTAACTTGATTTACAATTTTGCAAATTCACCTGGCTGTCGCTAAGGTATTGATTAGGTAAAAATAAACTTAGAAACACCCTAAATAGTTTATGGTTAAAAATAGAACCTGTCATATTTAGGCAAGGTGAAGAACTCATAGGTAACAGAGGATTGATATTGAACAAATATTGGTAATTTAATCATTATGTGGGATATTGTTTTTTTATATTACAATTGTGAATAACTGATGTTCGTATTGCATATATTGAAAACAAAGAAGAAAACATATATAAATATGTAACTATCGATTTATTACTTTAACATGTAATTTAATTTACTTTAGAATAAAATATCATCATCAACAATAATAGAATTTCCAAATTGGAAATCACCTTTACTAAGAATAGTTTTCTGGAGTGTTCTTTTCCGCCGGAGAGATTTAGGAGGAGGTTTGTGTGGTTTTTGACAATAATATTTCATTCATAATTGTGTAATCAATCACTAAAAACAATCAATGGTTATTGAACATATTTATCCACCAGTTTTCTCTAACGTTTATTTGTGTATATATTTAACATCTACACCATTATATTTGAATCTTATTGATCATTGCTTACCGCCAATTTTGATAATATTTCATATTTTTATACACATGAAAAAGCGTAAAATGTCATCCTCTGCGGCGTTTGAAAATACATTGAATAAAGACTCGATTGAATAGAAATTTCCAAGAATATCGGAAAATTAAAACATGATTATATTGTAGAAATAGAATTGCATGGAATGCATTCAGTATCATTCAGCTCTTAATGAATAAGATTGGTTCATAATAGACCGATATAAAACATATAATGTATCTAAGATAGCAAATTGTGTTATTCTATTACAGTTGGGGCCATGGAAATGAACTGTTTCCATCAAAGCTGCATCATAGGGTACGAGTTTTGTGAAGCCCAGAAAATGATATGTCGACAGTGTTCTGATTTCGATGAGTATTGTTTCAAGGACAATCTTCATATAGCGAATTGTACAACTTACTGTAAAGGTATGTACGAATTGAAGTAACGAAAGGGGATAATCACAAGCCGTGCATCCAACGCCAGACAATACAATGGTCATAAGAAAAAAAAGACAAAAGAACAAACAATTATCTACAATACACTACACAGAAAATTAAAGACTAAGCAACACCGGATTACATTTTGTATCAGAAGTTAAAATGTTTAAGATACAACAGAGTAAGTTTTCAGACCCAAGCTTTAAGCTACATGATTGATTATTTGTAAATTTACGAGCATAGCTGCAACACTGCTCACCTAACGTCACCTGCTGCTTCTGAAGGTTAAGTGTCTACTGCTAAGTAAAAATTAGAACAAACCGAAAGGGCAATCAAGAATGGACAATTTATAGCCACTGCCAACGTTTGGCACACAAGACATAGAATGAACACAACAAAGGTTCAGCACAGAACAATAAAATGGTGAGCAACACGGACCCCATCAACAAATCGGAGATGAACCCAGGTGCTCACGAAAGGTAAGCAATTCCTGTTTTTAATAAAACACCCACCGCGTTATTGATGTGGTCAAGGACGATAAAACTCTTGTCGCTGATAGAGGAAGAAACAATCCACGTAAAAGGGGAACTATCCATTGTCATTTGATATATAGGTATTGCGTAACTCCAGACAGTTCGTGATGACGACAGTATAATAATGGTAGCTAATATTGATAGGCGAACCATAATAAGTGTGGTTTGTATTATTGGTGTTTATCTTCACCATGTGTTTGCATTCATATTATAGAGGAGAAAGGCACATACAGTTCTTACGGCCTGACTGTTGGATAACTTCATACACGGGTGGTATAGGGAGAGTTAGTCAACGTCGGTAATGCAAATAATTTGGTCAGAGGTGAACGTCCATAACCACATAACCACCCAGGCGTAATAGGAAGTGTTTTAAAATGTTAAAATCCTTCTCATTCCAGAAAGGTTTACGGCTCAAGAAACGTGTACCAACAATAAGGATCTATTGCTTTACCTACTAACTGCTGTCTTCATCCTCGTGATAATTTTATTATCGGGGTATGTCATATACCTCAAATGTCGTAGATGCAGAAAAGTGAGACGGAACTTGCCTCCAGCA
Organism: Bathymodiolus brooksi; assembly: GCA_963680875.1. Taxonomy (NCBI): domain Eukaryota; kingdom Metazoa; phylum Mollusca; class Bivalvia; order Mytilida; family Modiolidae; genus Bathymodiolus; species Bathymodiolus brooksi. The sequence goes on along the minus strand of OY804579.1, from coordinate 127,592,886 downwards.
GACACAATCTCAACAGTCGCTGAGAAAGAACAAGACACTTGTTTGATGACAGCCCAACCAAAAGGTTTGTATTATTTATTTATTAAGGAGTTTAAGCCTATACAACTAGTTTAACACATTCACTTTTTATTTAAATGGCCATAACATGTCAGTAAAGGGAGGATCATGCATATGTGTACATGTCATCGATTTTCCCTCTTTCTACGATTTTCTTTATATAATTTTGGAATTGTTACTCCAGCGTAATATTATGTGTTTTTCATTTACCATATCGTACATGTATTATACACGTTTGATTCTTAGGAACATTTTTTGCTTGCGAAATTTCTGACCGACATTGACTCGAATTGGTGACCATTTCCCCGAATGATGCTGGGTATGAAATAGTAAACGAACGATCACACGTTATGACATGATATGCGCCAAAAAAACACAAGTAGTGTTACGTCAGTATTTGAAATCGTTAATATGTCTCAACAGATGCCAAAATATTTAAAATTATTTTTGTTTAAGTCTCATGAATATTCATAGTTGACCATTATCCATTTCTTTCATCGCATTAATCAATACTTGTATAGGTGACAATCGAACCTACAACCCAAAGGGTCATTCCAATGTAACATTTGTACATGGTCTATTGTTCGTAAAAAGTTGTTAACTTGACTTAAATGATTATAAATTAGACAGTGACATTTATGACGTATATTTGCAGATACATGTGTACATCACCGTGAATTAGAGGAAGAGAGTAATGGTAACAACACCACACCACTGCTAAATGGGTTGATACGCTTCAATCAAGTACCTGCAACAAACGAGCATACTTGTATAGAGATGTCTGTCAGTGGTAAACAACTTAACCCACGTGACAATTAATCCACATAATTATATTACTTAAGGATTATTGCTTGCGCATGTATATATTTTTACCTTATATATATTTCATATTGGCAAATCATATCAAATTTATCTTGTGATTTCAGTTTGGATTATCTCCCATAGATCATTTAAATAAAAAAAATTACGAATTTTAGAAATTTATACTTTTTTTAAATTTTAATGTTTACTTTTTACTTGTATGTTGTCACTGAACATTAATTCACCCCAGCTTATAGTGAGGTTCTCCCACTCGTTAACTTTCTTTGTAGTGTTTTATATACTGTTATGTTGTTTGTATTGTTTCTCTTATATAAAAGTCATGAAACCATTACTTTAAATAATTAAAATCATTTTTTATTCTGATTCCAAACACTTTCCAGTGATATAATGATTGAAACGACTGCTAATTATATTCTCATAACTACTGCCATTTTTTTCTCACATGAATGACATAAAATACAATACAAGAACATGGACCATTCAAACTATTGTATCCTATGATAAAGTCTTTATTTTATAGAATGAGTACAAACCTCGAACGCCAATGTTTTATGTCCGTAAGGTATGTCCTCTTATGATATATTATACTGTATATTCCTCTAAGTAGTTTGCATGTCCACTGCATGCATTTGGATACCGTCTTCACAGATTACTATTTTTTTTAAGATTTCGTGTTTATCTATTAGTCCCCGAGATTGAAACTTTAGACTAATCTCCCTCAGTCAAAATTTACCGAATTTAAATAATTTGTTTAGGCTCGTATGTGTTCTTGCTATCAGAGACTTTATAATTATTTGACTTTCAAATATTTTGGCATTGAGTACACCTGATGAAGGTTATTCGAGAAACGCGTTGTGTGCACTAAATTAGATATCTACGTTTTGATGAAATTTATGTAATTTCAAAGATACACATTTCAGAGAACGTTATCCTTATCAATTGTTTTTGATTTTTTGATTTTTTTTTCATTTTTATTATCTTACAATATGCATAGAAACGGCTAACATTCCTTTATAAACATTTGTCTAAATCTCTCTTTTATTACCATGACAATAGGGACCACTTAGATTGATAACACTTACACTAAGGTTTTATGCCATTTTTCGCATATATTTTTTAACAACAAAAAGTAATTTCATTTATTCATAATATTTTTCTCGCATTTCAGGCCATTTATCAACTTTAATTAATTGTACATATGTATATATTAAATATGTCTGTGGGGTTTTGCTATAATATGCATGGTACCTTGTTTTCCGCGAAAGAGGAACGACAAACTACATGGTGGTAATGGAAAAATACAAACAGAAAAAAAGAAAAAGAAAAAAAAAGAATTTGTTTTGCTTATTTTCAAAGAACGTGAATATTAAACCTTACAATATCAGTCAACCATAACATAGAATACAACATTTAATATTTACATTTAACAATAATTGATAACGTTTGCATGCACATTCTTAAACAGAGCAAACACATATCTTTAAAATAATTCAGAACAGTTAAAATGACAACAACATTTAAGAATTGAAAATCAAATAACTTTGTTAATGTGAAGTGATTCGTCAACCATATTTTGTATCATATTATTTATTTCTGTAATCCGATATGGACGTATACAAAATTCTAAACAAAACTTCTTTTTTAGCAATTTCTAGCACATGCGTTTGCATTAAGGTATTTTGAAGCATACAACGTCTTTCTTTTGATCCTCTTAAGAATTGTATATCGGTTTGGAGTATAACAGTATATTTTAAGGGTAACATAATATAACTTGGTGGTTTATACTATGCATTTTTCATTTGTATTGGAATGTTGTATTTTGTATAATATGTATTGCTTTGTTTGTATATACATTTTTACTGGTGCTATTTGGTGGTAGAGGTATCCAACAGATCATTGGAGATACATTTTACTGGAACTATTAGGTGGTATATGTATCGAACAGATCATTGGAGATACATTTTATTGGAACTATTAGGTGGTATATGTATCGAACAGATCATTGGAGATACATTTTACTGAAACTATTAGGTGGTATATGTATCGAACAGATCATTGGAGATACCTTTGTCCTAGCACTATTTTGTGATAGAGGCATAGAACAGTCATTATGGCATAGTACAGTCATTATGAAACTGTTCGAACATGTCTTTGAACAAAAATAGATGAGTTCATGCAATCAATTAATAGGGGATGTAGGTGGGTGGATGGTTACATTGGTGAATTCTGAGTTACAGGTCTAGATGTAACACTCCTGGTGTAGGTTTACATCTCGATAACAGTGCAAGTGTACATGTTTCCAGACACCTACTAATGACAGAGGGATTCAGCTATTAGTTTGTTACAAACATTCAAGCTGTCTCTACCCATAAGGTCTGGTAGTCATGAGTCGGCTTCAAAATTGTTGACGGTGCCGATAAACATTAATAATCCACCCTACAAGTTAATATCACTTGATAATATCTTGCTAGCTCTTTTAGAAATATTCTAAAAAGTTATGTTAACCCTCTATATTCGAATTTATAACAACAACACCAACCAATCCTCTGATTCGCCTTTTATGTAAAACAAAACAAAGAGGAAAACGACAGTCTAGACAAAATCAAAAATACAGATATGTGAAAAGAGGGTTGTTAAACGGAGAGATCAACATTTAATTTTCTATATTGGCAATTTATTTACCAAACGAAAATTGTGAAATAAATTCATTGTTGGATTTTAATAAACATACCATGATGTTAATTATGGAATATCCTATTTCAGGCGTAAGAAACAAAATGGAAAACAATTATTGGTTATTTTCAGTTCACTGGTATTCATTCAAATTCTGTAGAAATATGACACTTTAAAATCAAATGATCACATACATTCCCTATATATATCCCCTTTACCTCTGAAAATAGCGATAGGCATATACTCTAAGATGACGCAAGCTAGTTACAGAATAAAATGCCCAAGATTAATGGGAACCGTGATTATAACCTGAATAGTAAGGCAGTTTTATTTAGAACTACATACGTAATCAGTACCTCTCACTAATAAAGTTGTGAGGTCGTTTTTCGCCAGCGTATGTGTGTGTGTATGTTAACTAATCATAGCTAACACAAAGCTGGATGTAAAACGGATGTAGATTACGGTATCCCGAGGGCCTCTGGTTTTAGTGGTTACATATTGGCATGACGTGGGCATGAATAACCACAAATGTTACTAAGATATTATTTTTGATATAATGTATTGATGGTATTTTAGTGATCTTTGCTGTTGTGCATTATTTGTTAGAAAAATATAAAAATACTTATCTATATCATTTCATTTGTATATAAGCATGTACTAGTTATATGGGTCATGATAAAAAAAATGGAGGAATTTTAAATTACAAATAAAAAAATAATTGATGTCTCAGATTTTTTATTCAGTGAATATAAAATAGTGGCATAAGCTTACAGATAAGTTTGACAAAATATGCAACCCTAAGCTCAAATAGTTTGTCTATAAATTGAAGGTGGAATCGGGTCATGAACCAGTTTATGTCACCGATGATACCAAGCTTTGATAATGACTAATATAATATATTGTTGTTTGTAATTATATACATAACATATTATGTAGATTAATATATTATTAAACTAGCTTTAGATATTAAAAATTGAATTTCAACATATCGTTGTCAAGTAACATTTATTTCCATTCGGAGGCTTTCTAGTAAATAAGGGTAATAACAAAAATACCGAGCTCCAAACAATATTATAAAGGGAAAGTCAAACCTCATAAGTATATACAGACAAAATCAGTCAACAACCGGAAAACTGTGAAAACCGTAATGACCCTGACTTGGTACAGGCATTTCTAAAGAAATTGTGGGTTGAATCAGTACTACACTATGAAGTCAAGGATTTTTACAGAATCGTGTTCTCTCCTCTTTCAAACATGTTTTTCCCGGAATATATCAACACCTTATTGGAAAATTATTCTGTCATTTGTGTACACATGACGAAAGATGTTGTTGGCAATTAGATCATGGTTCAAAGTTGACTATTGTTTCCTTATCTATTTAAATGCTGTTTGAGGTCATCTGCTCGATAACAACTAGCTATTTGTAAGGGTGAGCATTTTACTGGCATGTGGATACCACTTGCATGATCGCATCATTGATTGTTTCCTTAATGCTACTGCATTACACATTACAAATAAATGTCAGCGAAAACTGAAAGGGTAATGAAGAATGGACAATCCAGACACACTGGCATTACTGGGCATACACAGAAGACAAACACATTATAGCACAGAAAACAATGAACACGAACACCACCAAAAAGTGCGGGTGAACCCAGGTGCTCGCTAAGAAAAAGTAGTTCCTGCTTCTTATAAGAAACCCGCCATGTGTCGCTAAGATTAAATACAAGATTACATCGTCACTTATAATTCAGCGATGATTCTTTCAATTACTTAGCTGATTTCAGCTATTTTTCTCTGAAAGTGGTTTTCGAAAGTTGCTGGACACGGTCAGAACAGGTCAAAATGACCATTTTGAAAGGGGTGTAGATGGTTTTAGCTATTTTTCATTGATTTCAGTTATTTTTGTGCCAGTGAACTTCAGCAACTGAGGGCCTATGTCCTATTTCTGTACATCCGCTTACAATCGTAATTTAGACCGACTCTGTCGCTCTTTCCAATCACTGCGATGTTTGCTTATATATTATTCACATTGTATTTGAACAAATTCTTGAAAAAAAAAAAAACATGATCAGGGAACTTCATCCTACGAATAGAACGAAATTAGTCAACACATATTCAGAATTTCAGAGAATAATCATTATATTTGCCGGTCAGATAACTTTCCGAGTATGCGTTCCGTATTCGTGTTCCAAAATCGTCTCACCAGAAAACTATATAGAGACTGTCGTACAATCTGTTATTGTTTCTCCAATGTTTAATCAGGACGACTACACACACAATATGTTTTATGAATGAAATCCGACACCCCACTGTGTTCACAATTTAAATGTTGAAATTACACACACACACTGATAGTAAATATATAAAAAAACAAGGGTCATTGAGATTCACAAGTATAAATAAATAGGTATAAAAGGGGATATAAAATATAATTACTGTTTTGCCAAAACGTGCTTTTAGTTCGATATTATTTGCCTTGGATTTTTGTTTTCAAATTATAAAGACAATTAGCGTACCTATATTAGGTTTTTATTACATTCCTTACTTAACTTCCAATTATTAAACTAAATACAATGTATTGTATACTTTTGTTATTGAATATTCTACAGGTTCGAAAATGCCTTACGAGAGAAGAACGGCTGGGTCATTTTGCTATATTGGGACTCCCGCTTGGATCACGTCATGGAAGGCCCTACAAAATAAATTTTTGGTCAAGTTTATTCCTCGGAAATGGACAAGGGCGTGTTATATATGGTCCCTTTGCCAATTGGACCACACCAGCGGAGGGCAGATATTTGCAGCGTAATATTGGTTAAGTAGAAGCTCATTGATAAATAAAGGTAATAACAAAATTACCGAACTCCGAACAATCTTACAAAGGGAAAGTCAAAACTCATAATTATATAAACAGACAAAATCAGTCAACAACCGGAAAACTGTGAAAACCGTAATGACCCTGACTTGGTACAGGCATTTCTAAAGAAATGGTGGGTTGAATCAGATTTTAAGGCGCCAAACCTCCCGCTCTCATTACGGTTCAAAGGTTCCGGCTGTCACTGTAACAGTATTTAAATACAGGAACAAAATAGGTAAAATAGTTGTCAAAGCAGTACCATATTCGGTGACGTAAATGTCAAAAATACTTTTACGTCACACATTGACAAAAAAATTCTTGACATTCGCGACTTCTTTATCTTTATACATTTTCACTATATGAAAATGCATCGCTTATAATTTTTTCTGCAGAGACGGAATATATTTCGACAAGATATTGGTATCGGAATATAAACTTTTTAAGAGATCGAATAAGGCGAATCTTTTTATAGCCCTGGTCCAGTAGCCTGTTTCTCAGATGAAGATGACGTTTCAGGAAATCAGAATAATTGCTACTGGCCCTTGCATAGCGAATCAATACAACATCAATTCAGAACGTTTTCCGAAAACGATATAATTCGGAAATATTGACTCCAACGGCAGCACGCGATATCGATAACTTGGAGAGACACCATGACAGTGTTCAGTGTCCATTCGCCTAATGCATATCCAGAAATGACATTACATTTGCTAATTTGCATATCTAAGATGGCGGCAACTCAATTGTCTGCATTTTGTATATGATCTATATAGAATATATTTTTTTATAACTGCATGCATGTTAATTGCCGGAATTGAAAATGGGACTTTGAATTAAACCAAATTAAATGAGATAAAAATGTATGACAACCGTGAAATATTCGAGGTTCATGGAGTGTATGAAAATCTGAGGCGGCAAACCCTTACACTGGCCTCAACAGTCTATGTAAAATATCTGAAATACATGAAATTGGTGGAGTTCGACACCACATTTACCAACGAATAATATGTTGTGGTCAACTTGCCGGAATTAAATTAGATTCCTGAACTCTGGATAAATTACTATTCACAAACCTTATATTTCTAGCTTCTAAACTCGAGGTTCCCATGATAAATAAAAAAATATCATTTTTGCAAGCACGCAAGTTCAAAAAATTACTAAATTTGAAAGAAAACAACAAACTATTTGTATCTTAGTAGACGAAAAACATGTTAATTATTGATCCGTTGACGGAAGCAATAAATTTCCATGTTATAAGTAATTATTTGAGAAATCTGAGGAGCAATCCATCCAGCTTGAAAATGCAGTCACGTGATCAAAATCTAATTTAAATGTAATGAATATTTATGAGGAAAAGTACATTAAATTTATGGATGTGAGGTACATGGACAATCTACGTCCTCATAATAGAAATATAGAAGGCTATAGCAACGACTTTACAAATAACATATATGAATATATGACCTTTCTCGGGTGAGCAAATTTTCATAACTCCCTTATGCAAGTGAAATAAATGTATATTGTAAAATTAAACCAGAGGCTCTCAGGAGCCTGCATCGTTCACCTGGTTATAAAAAGAACCAATTGGTCCAATGTACAAACTATGTTCTGCAGTGGTAGTCATCTTGGAATTCCGATCAACATAAAAAACACAAAGTTTGTAAAGGACCTTCTAATGATTGATGCACAGTTTAGGTTCAATCAGTGCAATAACCTCAGAGAAGAAAATATTTCTGTGTTTTCCCATATGGTCCTGTGTTAATATTATGACCTGTGGTGGCAGCCATCTTGGATTTCGGATCGGCATAAAAAGTTTAAACTTTGTAGAGGACCATCCAATGAGCATTCATGTACAGTTTGGCTTTAATCATATATGTAGTTTCTGAGAAGAAGGCATTTGAACATTTCCCCATAGGGTCCAACGTTAATCTGTGTCGTGCAGTGGTGGCCATCTTGGATTTCCAATCAACATAAAAACCAGATATTTTGTAGAGAACCTTCCAATGATCATTCCTGGGTAGTTTGGTTTCAATTGTCCAAGTGGTTTCAGAGAAGAAGCGTTTTGAAACATTTTCCCCATAGGGTCCAATGTTAAGCTAAGTCCTGCCGTAGCCGCCATTTTGAATTTCATATCGGAACAGAAAACATTCACGTTTGTAGAGGATCATCCAATGAATATTCATGTACACTTTGGTTTTAATCATATTTGTAGTTTCTGAAAAGAAGGCATTTGAACATTTTCCCATAGGGTCCAATGTTAATATATGTCCTGCGGTGGCGGCCATCTTGGATTTCCGATCGGCATAAAAAACAGAAACTTGGTAAAGGACATTCCAATGATCATTCATGTAGAGTTTGGGTTCAATCAGTGTATTAGTTTCAGAGAAGAAGATCTATGAAATTTCAGCCAATCAGAACATATTATTGGCCCTGGCAGCCATGTTGAATATCCGACTGGAACGAAAAACAGAATTTTGTAGAGGATCATGCAAGGAACATTCCTGCTAAGTTTGGCTCCAATTGGCCCAGTGGTTTCGGAGAAAAAGCCTGAAATGTGAAAAGTTTACAGACGACGGACCGGTCATGTACAATGTATAGTTTATTGCAAGGGGTGGTAATGACGTGGTCTAAAAATTGTTTTATGGTACAATCTGATTGGGGCTTTGAACATTCCTGACAATCTGACAATCAGTTCTGTATTTATTTTTATATTAGGGTTCAAAATAAAATAAAATGAATGATACATGTCTACGGAACTGAATCTAATTGGTGATTATCAAGTGACAAGACTTGAGAAGGGGTAGTTACGAATCTTACGATAACGTAACCCTCCGTCCAATACTTTATCGAACGGAGGGGGGGGGGGGTACATTATCGTAACTAGAAAAGGGGTGATAAAAGAAATGATTTTTATGGATTTAAAATTGTTACGGTTATGCAGGGATTAGTCGTTTTCAAGTGATTTGGGGATGGTGGAATATGATTTTACTACATCCATGTCATGTTTTCCCGGTTGACCCTCTTTTTTTCTTAATCACAATCTGCCCCCCCCCCCCCTTTTCCCGGTTGACACCACTTTTCCCACAAAGTTGAATTTCACTAACTTTATTTTTTTTCCTTAAATACGTGTATTAAACATAAGTTAGTGTAATTCAGCTTTGTGGAAAAAGGGGTGTCAACCGGGAAAAGGGGGGGGTGGGGTCCAGACTACACGTGTTTAAGGAAAAAAAATAGATTTATTGAAATTAAACTTTGCGGAAAAGGGTGGGTCCACCGAGAAAATGGGGGTCCAGACGTCGAGTGCCTGTGGATAACAATATTGTATTTGAATATTTCATCGGCGTAGATTTAATGGTCGCAACATTGGTTGTCACAGGCTTTTAATTAGTTTGAATTTGAAGTCCATTCGAAATCAAAATGATTAGGCATGAAAGCCAGGTGAGCGATTTAGGCCTCTTGTTGTTTTTAATCTTGCTTAAAGATCACCCTATGAGAAAAGAAATATTTCTATCAGAAGCATCAGTTAACTAAATTTAGTTTAAATGATGTCCCTGCTATATCTATAAAGAAAAAGGTTTTTCTGGTATCAACTCTCATGTAATTAAATTTTATTTCTTCTCTCCACTCTAATTGGACAAGGTATTCAAAGTGTTGATTTCAATCATCTAATCTAGATAATGAAATAGCAGTTGTCAATTGACAGAGGCTTATAGGATCAAACTTTTTAAAGGGGCAAACTTTATTTCAACACCCCCCCCCCCCCCGCACACACACAACAAACAAAAACACTAACATAGAGTCACAAGCATACTTTTATTGGTCCTTTAAAAAGTTAGGAAAATGGCCCCCTTTCCCGTTGTCTCTGATAAAGAATGGTGATATACTTTATTGACTTTTGTTCGCATTTCAAAATTCGCGGTACTTTTAAGATAACAGGTGATTGTCGGTCATACTAACGGCGGTACCCAAAAAAGATAAAGACGTATCAAATCCATCAACTTATAGAGGCATAACTCTCATCGCAATTATATGTAAGCTACTAGAAATGTGCATCTGAGCACGAACTTTAGAAAAACAACATAATAAGTTACAAAAAAGATTCACCAAAGGCGCGTCCTCTATCAACATTGCTCTCCTCATAACAGAATCTATAAATGAGGCCAAAGACAACAATGAAACCCTAATTTTTATTGCTTTGGATGCAGAAAAAGCATTCGACGTTGTAGATCATATTCATCTATTTTGGAAAATATACCATCAGGATATCACTGGATCAACCTGGCTATTAATAAAGGAATTGCATAGGAAAAAAATTACTCAAGTAAAATCTGGAGGAGAAATTTCAAAACCATATGTTAATTACCAGGGTGTTAAACAAGGCGAAATATTGTCTGCCGGGTTCTACAAAGCCTACATCAATGACATCTTAAACACCTTCGAAAGAAGTGATATGGGATTTAAAAATAGGAACTAGTTATGTGGGTTGCCTTAATTACCACTTTTCATTTCGGTGTAGGCAGTTTTTTTGTCATGTTTGCCTTTTTCGTTTGGTCATTGTACCGTCTGTCCTTTGATTTACAGTTTCTGATTACTCTTTTTCTTTCAACTACATATATGTTTCCGTTATATGGCGGCGGTCAGTTTAATTTGTAGGGAAAATCAAAGTATCCAGATAAATCCATCAAGTTGCCGGAAGATGTATTTCTGAAGTGGAAGAATATTTGCCTTCTCCACACAATGAGAGTAATAACAAAATTACCGAACTCAGAACAATCTAACAAAGGGAAAGTCAAAACTCATAATTATATAAACAGACAAAATCAGTCAACAACCGGAAAACTGTGAAAACCGTAATGACACTGTCTTGGTACAGGTATTTCTAAAGAAATGGTGGGTTGAATCAGATTTTAAAGCGTCAAATATCCCGCTTTCATTACGGCTCAAAGGCTCCGGCTCTCACTATAATAGTACGTATAACAATACTGGAACAAAATAGGTAAGATAGTTGTCAAAGCAGTACCAAACCCACTGAAGCAAATGTAGACACCTATGTATGTCCGTCCCTGAGAAGAGTTGGATTATTGATACACACCGTACATCCAATGGATCCAATGTTTGAGTGATTGTACCCTCACGATATGCTCTATATCTAATCCATGGTTGTTCTTGCTGTGTAATGTAAATACTATTTTTATACATTTATGACTTAAAGAAGGAGATCACATTATGAGGTATTAATACCTTCGAGTGTTTAATGTACGTTGTGAAGTATTATTGATCTCTCACTTGATTAAATAAGGGTAATAACAAAATTACCGAACTCCGAACAATCTTACAAAGGGAAAGTCAAAACTCATAATTATATAAACAGACAAACGCAGTCAACAACCGGAAAACGATGAAAACCGTAATGACCCTGACTTGGTACAGGCATTTCTAAAGAAATGGTGGGTTGAATCAGATTTTACAGCGCCAAACCTACCCGCTCTCATTACGGTTCAAAGGTTCCGGCTGTCACTATAACAGTATTTAAATACAGGAACAAAATAGGTAAGATAGTTGTCAAAAGCAGTACCATATTCAGTGAAGTAAATGTCAAAAACACTTTTACATCACACATTGATTAAGCTATTTTAAAGTATTTATATTGTATGAAACACTGTTAACATGAACAAATGCTGATATACTTAAAAATATAAATACCACACTGTCGAAACATTTCTGAAATACAAATCGAAAAATTGTAGAAGACGGCACAATCGACACACCTAACACACATGAACGCTTACTTTCCTTGATTGGATTAGGATTCAATAAAATGGGTCAGGGTTAAACTAGTTTGATGTGCCCAAAACTCCACTCTTAGTGAAATATTGAGTTTATTTATGTTTATTGGGTACAAATACTCAAGAAGTGTTGACAATCCACCTATGATTATGCAGAAGGAAGGCTCGCCCGACCTAATTGACACATATGAGCTGGTCTTACGTTTTGTACTGTAGGTTTCGTATTATACTGGTATCTCAAAATAACATTGTATATCCAAATGTCAAGAGTTAATACAACAAGTGAGTGTACTGTTGATGGTTGGATATGTAATATGATCTTCCGTGGTATCTGAGAAATACTATATTGCATTGTGACACAAGATGAAATCTCTAGGAAATTTAAGTGAGTATATCATCTATCACTTTTGTAATAACTATTTCTATTTGTATACAGAACAATACACCGCCTAATTAGTATGCATACTTTATAGTACAGCTACAAACTGGATCCAAAACTAATACGGTACAAACATGATGGAAACTCCTTGATACACTAAAAGTAGAGTTTTACTAGATATTGGCAGTCTTATTAGATTCATGATAAAGTTAAGTCTTCTGTTTCAGATTAGTTGGTTCTGCATGCATTCCCCTTACCAACTCTTAACTAATGCATAGCCAAGCAACACCTGGAGAAGACACAGCCCACATATTCACTTTGAGGAATGAATTACTTCCTCTCGTGTTTCAACTTGTTTTCAGAACATACTTCCGCTATGAATTAATATATGAGGGTGTGGGTGTGTCTCTGGTTTTGATTCGTGTGTTTTGATTAACTATTGTTTTTGTTCTAGTACAGTATCTCGGAACATTTCCCGAGTAATCTGTACTTGTCTTGCATACTCCTGTCGGTAAAGTTGTGGAATAACTTTAGATTGTTGATGATTCAATGAAATATATATATAATACCAATACAATAGCATATGTAGATTAAAATGTACCCTCCCCCCCAAAAAAAAACCAACTCCAAAGCAAACAACAAAGCAATAACAAAGCAAAAAAAAACAATCGTTAATTTCATATTACAAGTCTGTAAGTATTGTTATTAGGTGGGGGTATATTTGTTTTAAGGTGTTGATATTGTTAACAAACCAAGTACCACATACTCTGCAGTATATGTGTATTGAACGCATTACAGTGCGTGTTACGTACAAACTACCATGACACGTATTCACATATTCATACCTATAAAACATATACTTTAGACAATAGCCTAAGAATTGAGACAACAGTGCAATATGTGTATGATATCCACACCTGTGATCTTAAATCATGTGTGAGGGTTGGTATTTTATTCACATGTGGAAGCACTGCATGACTACATCATTTCACTAAAATAGTAAGTTTGAACCAATCGAATTAGCTTACCCCCCCCCCCCCCCCCCCAAACTTATCATTGGAGCGTATGTAGCAAGTTAGGAAAGTGAGCGGTCATATATATACATGTGTGTGTGTGTGTGTGTTATGTGAAATCGATGTGCTTGTGTATACGATTTTTGGACCTGTTCCGATTATTGTTTAATTTTTGATCGAATAGACAAATCTGATTTACTTGCGATAGTACAATTTAAAATATACCACACTGTCGAAACAGTTCCATTATCCTACAGAAGAATGATAGAAAGAGGGAAAACGTTTTTATCTCGTTAAATATTTGTTTGGAACCATTGTTCCTTTTGTACTACAACATTCGATCAACTAAGCACAGGAGGTCTGTATGGCTCTTATCTGAAATTAATCATGCTAATAAAATGACGTCTGACACAACCAGGAAGCATAGACACAGTTGACTGGTTACGGCAGACAGTTAATATTGAACCGTCCAGACATTTCATCGGTCAATGCAATGCAAACTATGATATTTTATTTATTTCATCATGTCTTAAAGGAGATAAATAGTATGGATTCATATGGTCATCCGTATTTTAACAGGTAAGATGGGCTCTGTTTTATTGCATATATGACCTACTTAGTTAACCAGACATTGCCGTGCATAAAATAATATATATATAATAATAACAAAAATTGACAATTATAAAATTACTGAGAATAATTAAGTTTGAAAATGTGATTTTTGCACAATAATTTATTCTACATAAGATTTATTAAAATTTATAAATTCACCTGGCTGCCACTAAGGTATTGATTAAATAAAAATAAAGTTGGAAACCCCCTACATAGTTTATGGTTATCAATATAGACACAGGTAAAAGAGGATGGATATTGAAAAAGAAATTGATAATTTAATTATTAAGTGGGATATTTTTTTGAATTAAATTTGTGAATAATTGATGTTCGTATTGCATATATTGAAAACAAAGAAAAAACATACATAAATATGTAACTACCGATTTATTACTTTATCAAGTTATATAATTCTGGAATAAAATATCGTCATCAACAACATAAAATTTGCAAATTGGAAATCCCCTTTACTAAGAATAGTTTTTTAGAGTATTCTTTTCCGCCGGAGAGACTGTGGATGAGGTTTGTGTGATTTTTTAACAATAATATATCATTCATAATTGTGTAATCAATCACTAGAAACAATCAATGGTTATTGAACATATTTATTCAGTTGTTGTTAATAGTTTTTAAAACAATAATAATACAGAGAAACACTAAAATGTTGATGAAGTTCTAAATTCTAAATGAAATGAAAACTTGCTAATATATTTTGATTGATTATAATGTAATAATTAAATTTAAATTTCAATTATTTGTATCCTCACATCATTTCAGGTTGAGCACATTTGAGGGAAAATGGAAACTTTTCGATTATTCTTC
This sequence comes from Bathymodiolus brooksi, assembly GCA_963680875.1. Taxonomy (NCBI): domain Eukaryota; kingdom Metazoa; phylum Mollusca; class Bivalvia; order Mytilida; family Modiolidae; genus Bathymodiolus; species Bathymodiolus brooksi. The sequence continues at coordinate 127,577,865 of OY804579.1, read as the reverse complement.
GCCATGTCCCTTCAAATATGCACGGGTGAGTTTTTGAAAATTAGAAATGAAATTAAAAACAAAACATACCAGATTGTTGTAACAGTTACGAAATCCAATCGCAAAATCGTACAAACAGAGGCAAAATGGATAGTACACAAACACATATATAGATAGGTACATGACCACTCACATTCCCGTCTTGGTATAGAAACTGACATTTGCTTAAATTCCTATTTAATACATGATGTAATTTCTGTGTCTTTTATGGGCACACCCGACTATTCCAATACCCAATTGTTCCTACACCTTTATCTTTTTTTTTTATTCTTACCAATTATATTTCTGGAGCAGTGAAGGTACCCTGCCTGTATGTGCTCCCGATAGAAAGGGGTAGCTATTCTAAATAAACATATATATATAGAAATATATATATAATGTAAGTGGTTTCCACATGCCAGTAACATGCCAACACTCACATATGAAACTTGTCTTAGCTGTAGAACATTTTAAAGCAGCCAGGAACGCATTTACGGTCCTTGATGTAACTCATCACCCGATAAGTCAGCTCTGATTTAATTTAAAAGTCAGGCGTTAGATCTTTATACACGATATATCAGAACAGGGAGCAATCAAAGTTTTTTTTTATTTGATTGTCATAGTGTAAATGTGACCACTGTGGGTTTTATTTTTCATTGTTTGAAAATACGAATCACTTCATTCCAACAAAAAACAATAAAAATACAATTTCCATATCTAGAAAACAAAAGATAGATTTAAAGTAATATTTGAACCTGTTTAGGCTTTTTGGTTTGCTTGATCCCAACGACTGCATTATTAGGCTTTCCAAACTTTTGATTATGAGCGCTACGATTTACACAAAGAAACGATGTTCGGTTCGTCTTTACCGCCAGCTGTTTTAGAAGGGTTCATGTTTTATTTACGTTATGTGTGCATAGTGGTGTCCAACACATATTGTGTTGTGTTTTTGTTTTGTTTTTCTTCGTCTTGGCAGTTTCTCTGCATTGTCCATTTGTTTTATTACCACTTCAGTATTCTCTAACGTTTATTTTTCTTGACAAGCAACTATTTTGCATGGTGTTTGATTGTTTGCCGTACATTGCAAATATCTACAACTGCACATACAAAACTAAAAAAATAGAAACAGAATATCGCGGTATTATGGACCATCGTATGTACGACTCGCATGGCTTACGCTTTTCCAGCATCTGAGTCAATCCCCGGTTTGTTTATGTCTCTTTGTTTTATTTTCTTATTTTATATTTGTTTATTTGTTGCTTTGTCTTCATTCTTAATCTTGTACCTCTCCTGTTGTATATTTGGATTGTCTATTATTGATTGTCCTTTCGGTTTTCTCTAACGTTTATTTGTGTATATATTTAACATCTACACCATTATATTTGAATCTTTGTCTTTGTCTTTGTCTTTGTACAGGTAAAATTCCTCTGGAATTCGGAGCACTCCAATTATGGATAACATTATAAAACCTAACTTAACGGGCACATACTTAAAATGATATGCATTTACAGTTATGATAAAATATACGTAGTAATTAAAAGTTCATCATTTCCATGTTGTGTAAGTTCGGTTAGTGGCATAGAAACGTATTTACATCCAATACTAAAAAGTATAAAACGTGTATTGTAAAATAGTCGTTTCAGAAGTATTACAATTAATAGCGTTGTTAAAAGTCCATTCCGCTGTTTAGTTATTCATCTTATTGATCATTGCTTACCGCCAATTTAGGCAATATTTCTTTTTTTTTATACACATGAAAAAACGTAATATTACATCCTCTGTTTATATTGTATAAAAAATTTGCATGGAATACATTCAGTATCATTCAGCTCTTAATGAATAAGATTGGTTCGCAATAGACCGATATAAAACATATAATGTATCTAAGATAGCAGATTGTGTTATTCTATTATAGCTGGTGCTATGGAATGGAACTGTTTCGATCAACTTTGCACCATTGGATACCAGTTTTGTGAACCACAGAAAATGATATGTCGACAGTGTTCTGATTTCGATGAGTATTGTTTCAAGGACAATCTTCATATAGCGAATTGTTCCACTTACTGTAAAGGTATGTACGAACTGAAGATACGAAAGGGGGTAATCACAAGCCGTGCATCCAAGGCCAGACAATAAATTGGACAAAAGAAAAAAAGACAAAAGAACAAATAATGATCTGCGATACACTACACAGAAAACTAAAGACTGAGCAACACAAACCCCACAAACACACCAAGAACCGGGGTATCAGTTTTCAAAATGTTTAAGAAGCGTGTGTTCCGACTCCAGCTTTTAGCTGCTCACATGATGTTTACCTGCTGTTTCGGAAGGTTAAGTGTCTACTGCTAAATAAACGGTAGAAAAACCCAAAGGACAATCCAGAGACACTGCCAACATTGGACACACAAGACACAGGACGAAGACAAAATAAGACACAGCACAGACAACTAAAACGGTGAGCAAAACGGACCCCACCAACAACCAGGGATGACCCCAGGTGTTCACGAAGGGTAAGAAGTTCCTGTTTGTTATAAACACACACCACTATTGATATAAAACTCTTGCTGATGATAGAGGAAGAACAAATCAACGTAAAAGGGAAAAGATCCATTGTTTTGTAGAGATATTACGTACCGATCACGTGATGACGACCGTAGCATTATTGTACCTAATATTGACTAATTCATAGGCGAGCCATAATAGGTGTGGTGTTTATCTTCGCCGTGTATTTACTTTCAACACATGCTTAGCTGTATCATGACTGCCAAACGTATTATAGAGCCGAAAGGCCCATACAGTTCTTACGTCCTGACGGTTGGATAACTTCATACACGGTCGGTATCGGGAGAGCTAGCCCACGTTGTTTTGTAGTGACAATAATTTGGTCAGAGGTGAACGTCCATAACCACATAGCCACACATGCATAATAGGAAAGGTTTTAAAATGTTAAAAGCCTTCTCATTCCAGAAACGGTTGCGACTCGAGATACATGTAGCTGCAATAAAGATCTGTGGATTTACATACCAACTGGGGTCTCCATAATCGTGATATGTTTATCATGGGGGCCTGTCATATACCGCAGATGTCGTAGATACAGAAAAGTGAGACATAATTTATCTCCATCAGACACAACCTCAACAGGTGATGAGACAGAACAAAAAGCTGGTTTGATGACAGCAGACACTCCACCAAAAGGTTTTTATTATTTATTTATTAAGAGCAGTTTAAGCCTATAAAACTAGTTTAACCCTTCACTTTTTATTTAAATGCCTATACCATTTCAGGATATTGAAGGTCATGTATATGTGCGGAGTCTATTTTGCCTTAATCTACGATTTTTCGATTGAATATTGGAGTTGTTCCGACAGAATAGTATTTGGCGCTTAACAATCTGATTCAAACCACCATTTCTTTAGAAATGCCTGTACCAAGTCAGGGTCATTACGGTTTTTACAATTTTCCGGTTGTTGACTGTTTTTTTCTGTTTATATACTTATGAGTTTTGACTTTCCCTTTGTAAGATTGTTCGGAGTTCGGTAATTTTGTTATTAAACTTATTTGGTGTTTTCATTTTATTATTTCATATATGTATAATATACATTTCACATTCTGTTTGATTCTTAGTAAAACTTTTTCGATATTTCTGTTGGACATATTCGTGTCCTCGAATTTATGACCATTTATATGAGAATAGTTAAATTCGTGTATGATCAATATGTCTCAACAAATGCAATAGTGTTTAAGTCTCATGAATATTTATAATTGACCATTGTCTATTTCTTTCATGGCATGCTCAACCGTTATATCGTGGTGGTCAGTTTTCTACCATACTTAAAGTAATCAGTCAATGCTACATTATATGACTTTTTCCAAGAACCAATGTGTTGTGAAAAACAGGAATTCAAAGCAGTGTTCGAGTGTTCCAGTAGTTATGCCTGTTTTTACGCATGTCTTGATACTGATATGCTGTCTCTTTAACAATTATATCTATACATAGATAAAACAAAATATGATATTTGTGACTTATCCCGCGAAGAACACAGACGGATGAAATGAAATACGCCACTCGCTCTATGCAAAGAACGGGAGATAGTATTGTTTCTTTAAGGATGTCAGGCTCCTTACATTATTATTATAGCTAAGGTTCTTCTCCCGTAGGCATATGTGACCATATCCGATTTAGGCTATCATGTTAAGGCCTTTTGGTTTTATTGCTCACAAACACGTTAAATTATTTGGCTTTCTATTTTGTTTACTTTGAGCATACCTGATGAAGGTTATTCCAACAACGGATCGTGTGCACTAATTTGATATCTACGTTTTCATTATACGAAAAGGTCAGCTTGCAGCACCTTCTAACAACAGTTTGATGTGATTGGTCATATGTGACGCCTTGTAGGGCACAATTGACCATTCCACCCATTAATTTATGCTTGTATAGGTGACAATCGAACATACAACCCAAAGGATCATTCCAATGTAATATTTGTACATGGTCTAGTGTTCGTAAGAAGATGCTAACATAACGTAAATGATTATCAATTAAACAGTGATATTTTTCACGTATATTTGCAGTTCAAGTTGTATATCTCCGTCAATTCGAGGAAGAGATGAATGGTAACAACACTGCTCCAGTGCCAAATGGGTTTGTACCGCTGAATCAAGTACCTCCTACAAACGCGGATACCTGTGGCGTAGTGATATCTTTCAATGATAAAACACTTAACCCACGAGATATTGATTAAAGATTATTGCTTGAGCATGTAAATAGTTTGATCGCATACGTAAATCATATCAAATGTATCTTGTGATTTCAGTTTGGATTATCTCCCGTAGATCATTCAAATCAAAAAATTACGAATTTAAGAACATTTATTCACCCCAACGTTTAGTGAGATTCGTATTACCCAATCGTTAGCTTTCTTTGTTTTGTATTATGGAACATTATATTGTTTGTATTTTTGTCCTAGCACTATTTTGTGGTCATTGGAGATACACTTTAATAGCACTATTTTGTGGTATATAGGTATCCAAAAGATCATTGGAGATACACTTTACTAGCACTATTTTGTGGTATATAGGTGTCCAAAAGATCATTGGAGATACACTTTACTAGCACTATTTTGTGGTATATAGGTATCCAAAAGATCATTGGAGATACACTTTACTAGCAGTATTTTGTGGTATATAGGTATCCAAAAGATCATTGGAGATACACTTTACTAGCAGTATTTTGTGGTATATAGGTATCCAAAAGATCATTGGAGATACACTTTACTAGCACAATTTTGTGGTATATAGGTATTGAAAAGATCATTGGAGATACACTTTATTACCACTATTTTGTGGTATATAGGTATCCAAAAGATCAGTGGAGATACACTTCACTAGCACTGTTTTGTGGTATATAGGTGTCCAAAAGATCCTTAGAGATACACTTTACTAGCACTATTTTGTGGTATATAGGTGTCCAAAAGATCCTTAGAGATACACTTTACTAGCACTATTTTGTGGTATATAGGTATCCAAAAGATCATTGGAGATACACTTTACTAGCACTATTTTGTGGTATATAGGTATCCAAAAGTTCATTGGAGATACACTTTACTAGCAGTATTTTGTGGTATATAGGCATCCAAACGATCATTGGAGATTTACTTTACTAGCAGTATGTTGTGGTATATAGGTATTGAAAAGATCATTAGAGATAAACTTTACTAGCACTATTTTGTGGTAAATAGGTATCCAAAAGATCATTGGAGATACACTTTACTAGCAGTATATTGTGGTATATAGGTATCCAAAAGATCATTAGAGATACACTTTACTAGCACTATTTTGTGGTATATAGGTATCGAAAAGATCATTGGAGATACACTTTTACTAGCACTATTTTGTGGTATATAGGTATCGAAAAGATCATTGGAGATACACTTTTACTAGCACTATTTTGTGGTATATAGGTATCCAAAAGATCATTAGAGATACACTTTACTAGCACTATTTTGTGGTATATAGGTATCCAAAAGATCATTGGAGATACACTTTACTAGCACTATTTTGTGGTATATAGGTATCCAAAAGATCATTGGAGATACACTTTACTAGCAGTATTTTGTGGTATATAGGTATCTAAAAGATCATTAGAGATACACTTTACTAGCACTATTTTGTGGAATATAGGCATCCAAAAGATCATTAGAGATACACTTTACTAGCACTATTTTGTGGTATATAGGTATCCAAAAGATCATTGGAGATACACTTTACTAGCAGTAGTTTGTGGTATATGGGTATCCAAAGGATCATTAGAGATACACTTTACTAGCACTATTTTGTGGTATATAGGTATCCAAAAGATCATTGGAGATACACTTTACTAGCACTATTTTGTGGTATATAGGTATCCAAAAGATCATTGGAGATACACTTTACTAGCAGTATTTTGTGGTATATAGGTATCCAAAAGATCATAGGAGATACACTTTACTAGCAGTATTTTGTGGTATATAGGTATCCAAAAGATCATTGGAGATACACTTTACTAGCACAATTTTGTGGTATATAGGTATTGAAAAGATCATTGGAGATACACTTTATTACCACTATTTTGTGGTATATAGGTATCCAAAAGATCAGTGGAGATACACTTCACTAGCACTATTTTGTGGTATATAGGTGTCCAAAAGATCCTTAGAGTTACACTTTACTAGCACTATTTTGTGGTATATAGGTGTCCAAAAGATCCTTAGAGATACACTTTACTAGCACTATTTTGTGGTATATAGGTGTCCAAAAGATCCTTAGAGATACACTTTACTAGCACTATTTTGTGGTATATAGGTATCCAAAAGATCATTGGAGATACACTTTACTAGCACTATTTTGTGGTATATAGGTATCCAAAAGTTCATTGGAGATACACTTTACTAGCAGTATTTTGTGGTATATAGGCATCCAAAAGATCATTGGAGATTTACTTTACTAGCAGTATGTTGTGGTATATAGGTATTGAAAAGATCATTGGAGATACACTTTACTAGCACTATTTTGTGGTATATAGGTATCCAAAAGATCATTGGATATACACTTTACTAGCAGTATATTGTGGTATATAGGTATCCAAAAGATCATTAGAGATACACTTTACTAGCACTATTTTGTGGTAAATAGGTATCCAAAAGATCATTGGAGATACACTTTACTAGCAGTATATTGTGGTATATAGGTATCCAAAAGATCATTAGAGATACACTTTTACTAGCACTATTTTGTGGTATATAGGTATCCAAAAGATCATTAGAGATACACTTTACTAGCACTATTTTGTGGTATATAGGTATCCAAAAGATCATTGGAGATACACTTTACTAGCACTATTTTGTGGTATATAGGTATCCAAAAGATCATTGGAGATACACTTTACTAGCAGTATTTTGTGGTATATAGGTATCTAAAAGATCATTAGAGATACACTTTACTAGCACTATTTTGTGGAATATAGGCATCCAAAAGATCATTAGAGATACACTTTACTAGCACTATTTTGTGGTATATAGGTATCCAAAAGATCATTGGAGATACACTTTACTAGCAGTAGTTTGTGGTATATGGGTATCCAAAGGATCATTAGAGATACACTTTACTAGCACTATTTTGTGGTATATAGGTATCCAAAAGATCATTGGAGATACACTTTATTAGCACTATTTTGTGGTATATAGGTATCCAAAAGATCATTGGAGATACACTTTACTAGCACTACTTTGTGGTATATAGGTATCCAAAAGATCATTGGAGATTTACTTTGCTAGCAGTATTATGTGTTATATAGGTATCCAAATGATCATTGGAGATACACTTTACTAGCAGTAATTTGTGGTATATAGGTATCCAAAAGATCATTGGAGATTTACTTTACTAGCAGTATTTAGTGGTATATAGGTATCCAATAGATCATTGGAGATACACTTTACTAGCGCTATTTAGTGGTATATAGGTATCCAAAGGATCATTGGAGATTTACTTTACTAGCACTATTTTGTGGTATATAGGTATCCAAACGATCATTGGAGATACACTTTACTAGCACTATTTTGTGGTATATAGGTATCCAAAAGATCACTGGGGATACACTTTACTAGCACTATTTTGTTGTATATAGGTATCCAAAAGATCCTTGGAGATACACTTTACTAGCACTATTTTGTGGTATATAGGTATCCAAAAGATCACTGGGGATACACTTTATTACCACTATTTTGTGGTATATAGGTATCCAAAAGATCATTGGAGATACACTTTACTAGCACTATTTTGTGGTGTAGAGATATCCAACAGATCATTGGAGATACACTTGTCTAGCACTATTTTGTGGTATATAGGTGTCCAAAAGATCATTGGGGATACACTTTACTAGCATTATTTTGTGGTATAGGTACCCAAAAGATCATTGGAGACACATTTGTCCTAACACTATTCTGTGATAGAGGCATAGAACAGTCATTATGGCATAGAACAGTCATTATGGAACTGTTCGAACATGTCTATGAACAAGAATAGATGAGTGCATGCAATCAGTTAATAGGGGATGTAGGTGGATGGATGGTTACATTGGTGAATTTTCAGTTACAGGTTTAGATGTAACACTCCTGGTGTAGGTTCACTCCTAGATAACAGTGCAAGTCTACATGTTTCCAGACACCTACTAATGATAGAGGGTTTCAGCGATTAGTTTGTTATAAATATTCAAGCTGTCTCCACCCACTAAGTCTGGTAGTCATGAGTCAGCATCACAAGTGTTGAAGGTGACGATAAACACCATTAATCCAACGCCACAAGTTAATATCAATTGATAATATCATGCTAGCTCTTTTAAAAATGTTTTAAAAATGGATGTTAACCCTCTATATTTGCATTTATAGCAACAACAACCTTTTATGTAATACAAAACAAAGAGGAAAACGACAGTCTAGATATTATCATCAATACAGATATGTGAAAAGGGTGTTGTTAAACGGAGAGATCAACATTTAATTTTCTATATTGACAATTTATTTACCAAACGAAATTTGTGAAATAAATACATTATTGGATTTTAGTAAATATACCATTATATTAATTATGGAATATCCTATTTGAGGCGTAAGAAATAAGATGGTAAACAATTATTGATTAATTTCATTAAAAACATAATCCATGTAATCGATTTGAAATTCTGTAGAAATGTGAAACCTTAAAATCAAATGATCACATACATTCCTTTACATATCCCCTTTACCCCTGAAATTAGTGATAGTCATATACTCTAAGATGACGCAAGCTAGTTACAGAATCAAATACCCAAAATTAATGGAAACCGTAATAATAGCCGGAATAGTAAGGCAGTTTTATATAGAACTACATACGTAATCAGTACCTCTTACTAATAAAGTTTTGAGTTCGATTTTCGCCAGCGTATGTGTGTGTGTATGTTAAATAATCATAGCTAACACAAAGCTAGATGTAAAACGGATAGAGATTACGATATCCCGAGGGCCTCTGGTTTTAAGGTTACAGATTGGTATGCCGTGGGCATGAAACACCACAAATGGTACTATAATATTATTTTTATATAATGTATTGATGGTATTTTAGTGATATTAGTTGTTGTGCATTACTTGTGAAAAAAAGTGCTTAAATGTATCATTTCATTTGTAAATAAGCATGCACTATAACTGTTGTGCATTATTTGTAAAGAAAGTGCTTAAATATATCATTTCATTTGTAAATAAGCATGTACTAGTTATATGGGTCATTATCAAAAATTGGAGGAATTTCAAATTACAAATAAAAAAATAATTGATGTCTCAGAATTGTTATTCAGTGAATATAAAATAGTTACATAATCTTATAGATAAATTTGACAAAATATGCAACCCTAAGCTCAAATATATTTTCCATAAATTGAAGTTGGAATCGGGTCATGAACCGGTTTATGTCACCGATGATACCACGCTTTGATAATGACCTATATAATATATTGTTGTTTGTTATTATATACATAACATATTATGTAGATTGATATATTATTAAACTAGCTTTAGATATTAAAATTGAATTTCAACATATCGTTGTCAAGTACCATTTATTTCCATTCGGAGGCTTTCTAGTACTACACTATGAAGTCAAGGAATTTTACAGAATCGCGTTATCCCCTCTTTCAAACAGGTTTTTTCCGGGAATATATCATCACCTTGTTGGAAACTTATTCTGTCACTTGTGTACACATGACGAAAGATGTTATTGGCAATTAGCTCTTGGTTCAACGTTGATTATTATTTCCTTATCTATTTAAATACTGTTTGAGGACATCTGCTCGATAACAACTAGCTATTTGTAAGGGTGAGCATTTTACTGGCATGTGGATACGACGTGCATGACCGCATCGTCGATGGTTTGCTTAATAGTTCTACATTACACGTTACACATAAATGTCAGCGAAAACTGAAAGGGTAATCAAGATTGGACAATGCAGACACACTGGCATTACTGGGTACACACAGAAGACAAGCAAATCATAACACAGAACACAATGAACACGAACCCCACCAAAAACGGGGAGGGGGGTGGGGGTGAACCCCATGTGCTCGCCAAGGAAAAGTAGTTCCTGCTTCTTATAAGACACCCGCCATGTGTCACTAAGATTAAATACAAGATTACATCATCACTTATAATACAGCGATGATTCTTTCAATTACTTAGCTGATTTCAACTATTGTTCTCTAAAAGTGGTTTTCGGAAGTTGCTGGATACGGTCAGAACAAGTCAAAATGATCATTTTGAAAGGGAGTGTAGATGGCTTCAGCTAATGTTCATTGATTTCATTTATTTTTTACTGTGTTGTGTATTTGATGTGTCTCATACAACCAGTGAACTTCAGGAGCTGAGAGCCTATGTCCTATTTCTGTAAATCCGGGTTCCGGCGAAACACTTAAAATCGTAATTTAGACCGACTCTTTCGTTCATTCCAATCACTACGATGTTTGTTTACATTTTATTCACATTGTATTTGAAAAAAATCTTGAAAGAAAAAAAAAATGATCAGGGAACTTTGTCCTAAGAATAGAACGAAATTGGTCAACACAGATTCGGAATTTCAAAGAATAATCATTATATTTGCCGGTCAGAAAACTTTCCGAGTATGCGTTCCGTATTCGTGTTCCAAAATCGTCTCACCAGAAAATTATATAGAGACTGTCGTACAATCTTTATTTGTTTCTCCAATGTTTGACCAGGACGACTACACACACAATATGTTTTATGAATGAAATCCGACACCCCACTGTGTTCACAATTGTTGACAAGTATGAATAATTAGGTATAAAAGGGGATACATGTTATATGAATTAAAGGCTTTATGAACCAGTAAACACGTCCGTGTCTTCTATTTTTGTAGGGTATGTATTAAGCGAGTTAAGCAATTCACGATTTTTCTTACCTATTATTAACGGATGTTCTAGACACAAGATTGACCGGTGTTTGCCAAGCGAAAATGTTGTCATAAATAAAACAATTTGATGAGTAAAATAACATATCGGAACATTCGATTGGATATTTTTTGTCTTTTATATTCTATTCAACGCATATAGGAAACTGAACATTAAGCGTTCCTACTTGTCCGTATATACGTCCTTCTTCCCGTCTGTCCAGTTTTGGTTTTTGGTTTCCGTGTTCTAAAGTAATTATGAAGTGAAAATTTAAATAGTGACGATCATCAATTCCACCAATATCAATAAAACGAACAACCACCTCTCACCTCAAAGCACTAATATTAAATGCACACCATACATTAATTGATTACATGATAGGTTAATGTGCTATATTTCAGATTATGGTGTTTAACGCTACTCAGTTATAGCGTGGCGGTCGCTACATTTCAAAGTGCTTCTTGGTTTATATCATTACTGTTTTCAGTTTTCCGGTTGTTGACTGATTTTGTCTGTTTATATACTGATGAGTTTTGACTTTCTCTTTGTAAGATTGTTCGGAGTTCGGTAATTTTGTTATTACCCTTATTTCCTTTAAAATGTAATTACTGTTTTGCGAGAACGTGGTTTTAGTTCGATGTTATTTTCCTTCGATTTTTTTTCTCCTCAAATTTTAAAGACAATTAGCGTACTTATATTAGGTTTTTATTACATTCCTTACCTACGTATTTTAAAAACTTAATTTCCAATTATTAATCTAAACATTGTATACTTTTGTTATTGAATATTCCACAGGTTCGAAAATGCCTTACGAGATGTCATTTTACCATATTGGGACTCCAGCTTGGATCACGTCATGGAAGACCCTACACAATCAATTTGTTTGTCAAGTTTATTCCTCAGAAACGGCCAATTGGACCACACCAGCGGAGGGCAGATATTTGCAGCGTAATATTGGCTTAAGTAGAAGCTGATTGATAAATGCAACATAATTCAAAACGCTTTCCGAAAACGATAGAATTCGGAAATATTGACTCCAACCGCAGCACGCGATATCGATAGATTGGAGAGACACCATGACAGTGTTCACGTATTGATTGGTGGTCATATGTGAGGTACTCGTACAAGTCCTCAAGATCCAGTTTTCTTCCTCCACCACTGCTTCATTAATTACTTATGGGAAATATTTCGCCAACGACAAATACAAGAAGGAATCATCCCTGAAACTGACTACCCATCGACATCAATTCCAGACCATCAGCCTAATAGGTACATGGACAATCTACGTCCTCATAAAAGAAATATAGAAGGCTATTGCAATGACTTTGCAAATAACATATATGAATATGCCCCCCTTCCCACCTGTCCGTACTGTGGCGGTGGACAATATCTGCAATGTAACAATAAACCGCTGCCAGACAATTACACAATTTCAATTTCTGGAAGGTATTTTGGATCAACCTACACGTATATTTCAAGAACAACCGTTACCTCCCCTTCACTCCGAACTGTTCATAGCACGATTGTTCGATCCTAGTTCAGGTTGTGGTGACGGGGAAGGTGGTGGAAATGGAGGCGGTAGTGGAGGTGGAGGAGGCGAATGTGGTGGTGGGGGAGGAGGAGGTTGGTGGTGGTGGGGGAGGGAGAAAAGATCGACGACGTTTGAACATAATGGAAATATCATCTCGTCATGTAAATGAAACATTCCTAGCACGTATTAATTCCGTAACAACTAATCTACAACAGTTACCAAGTCAGAATGAGGTACTTTTATTAAAACAGAAAATGTCTGATCTTCGTGCTATTAAATATGCCAATTCAGCGAATCCAAATATTCTGGAATGGGCCATTGCACCAATAACTATTATATTTGAGCGCCTTGCTAAGCGTAGCGTGAATCCATATGTGGATATCAAACGTATGGCGCAACTCGTAAACAACGGAATGGATTACAAAGTAAAATATTTTGATGAGACCTCGTCATATCCTATTATAGTACAGACAACCGTTTTACCTACGACGGAAAATATTTAGACAGCATTATGTTAGACAGTAGACCACTCATGTCTGTCACACCTTTCTATGTTGCATTTAAAAGACCGATATCAACAGAAAGCAAAGTCTATGTTAGGGTACATCATACAGACGAAGAATGTGCTACCCACAATGCCTCATTCCTGGATCAAATCCACCTGTCTATCAATCATGCTCAGGAGCCACTAGAATGACAAACCAGTTACCTACAGTGTATTATGTTTTAACATCCATGGCAGTTTTAATATTTAATTTAATTATGATTAAGGATATCAACAGATTGATACGCATAGCAGTGCCCCCGTGATGTTTGAAAAGTGTTACTTTAAAGACTGTAAACTAATTATATTGGAAAATAAAAAAATTGGTACTTATCTGGAAATATAATAACTAAATAATTTTTATCATCTTATGTTACAAATCATTGATTATAGCGATGTCATTGTTTTGATCAATATGCTAAAATGAATGTAAATGAATTTGGACACATGCAAAAACTAAAATATACATACACAGATGTATGTTTGTGTTGTTCGTTTTGTTGATATTGGTGGAATTGCTTACCTTCACTGTTTGAAATTTCTTTTCAAAACAGAGGCTGGGCTGTTTACCTACTTTGCTAGAACAATATATCTGCTGTTGTTACATTCTGATATGCTGACATTTGAAGGTTTTTATGAACTTGAAATGCATATATTAAGAAATAAGAATGCACCCCCTACAATCAGTAATATTGAACATATACACGACGATTTATGATAATGATATCGGACAATGGATTTTCGGTCTTAGTTACCACTTTTCATTTCGGTGTAGGTAGTTTTTTTGCCATGTTGGCCTTTTTCGTTTGGTCATTGTATCGTCCGTCCTTTGATTTACAGTTTCTGATTACTCTTTTTCTTTCAACTACATATATTTTTCCGCTATATGGTGACGGTCAGTTTAATTTTTAGAGAAAAACGTTGCCGGAAGATGTATTTCTGAAGTGGAAGAATATTTGCCTTCTCCATGCAAGAGACACCTATGTATGGATTATTGATACACCCCGTACATCCAGTGGATCCCATGTTTGAGTGATTGTACCCTCACGATATGCCCTATATCTAATCCATGGTTGCTCCGATGTATAATGTAAATACTATTTTTATACATTGATGACTTGTGCTTAAACAATGAGAGAACACTATCAGGTAGTAATACATTCGAGTGGTCCGTTGTGAAATATTATTGATATCTCAATTGATTAAACTATTTTAAAGTATTTATATTGTATGAAACAAAGTTAACATGAACAAATGCTGATATACTTAAAAAATAAAATGAAAAATAATAAATCAAATCCACCTGTCTATCATTCATGCTCAGGAGCCATTAGAATAACAAACGAGTTACCTACACTGTTTTATGATTTAACATCCATGGCAGCAAAGCCTTATGAAAATCGAATTGATAGTCCAACCTTTTCAGGTTTTACATGTCCGTTTTAATCTTGATCTTATCTATGACTTGATATTAACAGATGAATACGCATATTAGTATCCAATGATGTTTGAAAAGTGTTCTTTTAAAGACTGCAAAATATTTCTATTGGAAAATAAATAATATACCATTATGGCCTTGATGAGAAGTTAATACCATAAATATTAAATTGAGAAAGAGTTATTTAATCAAATAACCCTTTCGAGATTTAATAATTATGGATATTAACTTCTCATGAAGGACATAACTGTATTATTATACTGAACTAATATGAAATAACTAGATATTGGATCGACGTGCTGAGGGAAATAACTAGTTATTGCTTCGACGTGCAAAAGCGCGCAAATTTCAAACAGTTATGTTGTGCTATGTGCAGATTCCCTCACAGTTATTTGACCTACGTGCAGTTTGCCGCGGGAATAATGAGTTATTTCTTGTTCCATGGAATAACACTTTAACATATCTTAATTATTTCTTCCTTGGTTTCTATAGTAAAGAATAATAATGGTACTTATCATCTTATGATACAAATCATTTACTAAAGCGATATTATTGCTCTGGTAAATATGCTAAAAATTAAATTATTGAATTCTGACGAACACAAAAATTTAAATATACTTACATATAGGTGTTTTTGTGTTCAGTGAATGAATGTGAGAGATGCTTGTTCGTTTTGTTGAAATTGGTTGAATTGTTGACCATCGCTGTATAAACTTTCTTTTCTTAACAGAGGCTGTGCTGTTTACCTACATATGTTGTACTTACATGTAGTTAAAACGATATATTTGAAATAGTAATACATCCCCCCAAAGGTGATGCTAAATCTCGGACCCTCTCTCATATGACCGATACCACTGAAACCCGGAACCCGTGTTTAATAAAAGTCATTGTGTTAGCTTGTTCTACTTATATTGATAATTTCAAATTTATTAAATCTCTTCTGACATACTGACAAACATTTTTTTACGTGGAAGTTAACTTTTGAGATCTCATAAGGAACAACGAGAGTTCGATTGAATGAGACTAGATTCGACCCTAAAAATGTCGTCCACGATATATCTCGGCCCAAAAAATATCGACACTATTTTGATGCACTGGATGAGCGTGAAATTGGCAGATAATTTTCAGATTCGCGAGCATTCATGGCCGTGTCTGTTTCATATTGATAATGATATCAGAAAATGGATCGTGGATCTTTAGCATCACATCAACCCACCATTTGTGTCGAAACGCCTGCACCAATTCCGGGTCATTACGGTTTTCACAGTTTTCCGGTTGTTGACTGATCTTGTCTGTTTATATACATATGAGTTTTGACTTTCCCTTTGTAAGATTGTTCGGAGTTCGGTAATTTTGTTATTACCCTTATTTTCATCTACATGTTTATTTCCATTATATTGTGGAGATCAGTTTAATTTGCATAGGAAACCGGGTACCCGGATGATGCAACTTACCAACCGGAAAACACTTTGCCAAAGGCACTAAGCGAGCTCATACTTTAATAGTGATATTATTATGAGA
This sequence comes from Bathymodiolus brooksi, assembly GCA_963680875.1. Lineage (NCBI taxonomy): Eukaryota > Metazoa > Mollusca > Bivalvia > Mytilida > Modiolidae > Bathymodiolus > Bathymodiolus brooksi. The sequence goes on along the minus strand of OY804579.1, from coordinate 127,561,345 downwards.
TATTGTACAACTGAATACATGACTTGTCATTCTATTTAATTGTTATCAAATGAGTATTCGTCTCATGCGTTCTGTATGTTCTGATATTCTTTAGATTCTTTCAATATTTCAGAACGTGAAAACATTTGTCTTGATATAATGTCAAGATAAACAACATGAATATAATTGATATAGATACAACTTGCAGTTATGTTCTTGCTTTGTCGTGGAGACACATTTCATTTGTGGATAATCGTGAAGTGTAACATGCCCACAGCTCTTACGATGATAAAGACTGCTTGTAAGGTCTTGTGTAAGCGGCAGGAATAGCGGTGTTCACGAAACGTGAAGCACCTATATATGTGCCGTCCCTCAGAAGGGTTGGGTTATTGTTATATCCAATGTTTTAGTGATTGTACCCTCACTTTGTGATCTACATCTAATCCATGATTGTTTCGTTGTATAACATAGACATTATTCTTATGCATTGATGACATATGCTTAAAGGTGATCAACATATCAGATAACCATACTTTCGGGTGTTAAATGTTCGTTGCCAGGTATTCTTGCAATATAAGCAAAGTTTGAACATACCAAAGCGGTAGTCAAAAGTCATAAATGGAAGGACAGACAATACAATGGCGAGAAGAAAAAAGACAAACACTATACAACATAAAGATCGAGTAACAATAAACCCCACTAACAATCGGGTGTGAACTCCCCGGAATGATTACACAGCTGATATACATATATGTTTATTGAGTACACAATGGATATATGGACTAATCGTATTACAGTGCATTTTGTGTACAATTTAACTCGCCACAATTACTATTCAAACAGTCATATGTACATGTATACAGAATATATACTTTAGAAAATAACCTAAAATTAGAGACAACAGTACAGTTTGTTTTGTATGAGATCCATACCTATAATAATTAATTGTATGTGATGGTTGGTATTTTACTCACATGTGGAAAACGCTTGCATGACTACAATGGTAAGTTTACCCCCAAGCACCACCCCAACCACTCGCCCACACCAACATCCTGACTTTTATTGAAGTGTCTGTACCAAATAAAGAAAGTGTGATAATAATATTTAAGAAAAATCCCACATTGTCGGAACACTTCCAAAATCCAACAAAAAAATATAGAAAGAAGCAAAAACATTTTCTCCTAGTTAGGTAATTGTCTTAAACCATTGCTTCTTGTTGTCCTACAAAATTCAATCAACTAATCGAAGGAGGTCTGTAAGGCTCTTATCTGAAATTAATCATGTTAATAAAATGACGTCAGACACAATCAGGAAGTATAGACACAGGTGTCTGGATACGGCAGACAGTTAATAATGAACCGTCCAGACATTTCATAGGTCAATGCAATGGAAACTAGGAAAAATCATTTATTTCATCATGTTTTAAAGGAGATAAACAGTATGGATTCATATGATCATCCGTGTTTTAACTGGTAAGTTGAGCTCTGTGTTATTGCTCATATGACCTACTTAGTTAACCAGACATTGCCTTGCTAAAAAAAAAACATAAACTAAAAAAATGACAATTATAAAATTACTAAGAATTAAAATGTGATTTTGCACAATAATTTATTCAATATAAAATTGATTATTTTTTTTTGCAAATTCAGCTGGTTGTAGCTGCGATATTGATTAGGTGAACATAAGCTTAAAATCCCCCTTAATATTTTATGGTTAAATATAGAACCTGTCACGCTTAGATAGGTAAATTTGTGAATGGTCGTATTGCATATATTGAAAACAAAGGGAAGGCATACATAAATATGTAACTATCGATTTATTACTTCATCCTTTTTAAATGAAATATCGTCATCAACAATAATAGAATTTGACAAATTGGAAATCCCCTTTACTGATAATAGTTTTCTGAGTGTTCTTTTCCGCCGGATATATTGTGGATGAGGTTTGTTTAGTTTTTGAACAATAATAGTTCATTCATAATCTTGTAATCAATCACTAGAAACAATCAATGGTTACTGAACATATTAATTCATGTATTGTTAATAGTTTTTAAAACAATAATAATACAGAGAAACAATAAAATGTTGACGAAGTTCTAAATTCTAAATGAAATGAAAACTGGTTAATATAATTTAATTGATTATAATGTAATAATTAAATTTAAATTCCAAATATTTGTATCCTCACATCATTTCAGGTTGAGCACATTTGAGGGAAAATGGAAACTTTTCGATTATTCTTCGCCATGTCCCTTCAAATATGCGCAGGTGAGTTTTTGAAATTTAGATATGAAATTAAAAACAAAACATACCAGATTGTTGTAACAGTTACGAAATCCAATCGCAAAATCGTACAAACAGAGGCAGAATCGATAGTACACAAACACACATATAGATAAGTACATGACCACTCACTTCCCTGTCTTGGTATAGAAACTTACATTTGTTTTAATTCCTATTTAATACATAATGTAATTCCTGTGTCTTTTATGGGCACACCCAACTATTCCAATACCCAATTATTCCTACACATTTGTCTTTTTTTTTAATCTTATCAATTATATTTTAGAAGCAATGACGGTACCCTGCCTGTATCTGCTCCCGATAGAAAGGGGGTAGTTATTCTAAATAAACACATACATATATAATGTAAGTGGTTTCCACATGCCAGTAAAATGCCAACACTCACATATGAAACTTGTTTTAACTGTAAAACATTTTAAAGCAGGCAGGAACGCATGTACGGTCCTTGATGTAACTCATCACCCGATAAGTCAGCTCTGATTTAATTTAAAAGTCAGGCGTTAGATCTTTATACACGATATATCAGAACAGGGAGCAATCAAACTTTTTTTTATTTGATTGCCACAGTGTAAATGTGACCACTGTGGATTTTATTTTTCATTGTTTGAAAATACGAATCACTTCATTCCAACAAAAAAATAAAATAATACAATTTCCATATCTAGAAAACAAAAGATAGATTTAAAGTAATATTTGAACCTGTTTAGGCCTTTTGGTTTGCTTGATCCCAACGACTGCATTATTAGGCTTTCTTTCCAAACTTTTGATTATGAGCGTTACGATTTACACATAAAAACGATGTTTGTTTCGTCTTTACCGTCAGCTGTTTTTAGGAGGGCTCATATTTTATCTACGTTAATTGTGCATAGTGGTGTCCAACACATATTGTGTTGTGTTTTTGTTTTGTTTTTCTTCGTCTTGGGTACCCTATGTTGGCAGTTTCTCTGCATTGTCCATTTTTTTCTTTACCCCTTCAGTATTCTCTAACGTTTATTTTTCTTGACAAGAAACTATTTTGCATGGTGTTTGATTGTTTGCCGTACATTGCAAATATCTACAACTGCACATACAAAACTCAAAAATTAGAAACAGAATATCGCGGTAATATGGACCATTTGTGTGTACGATTCGCATGGCCTACGCTTTTCCAGCATCTGGGTCAATCTCCGGTTTGTTTATGTCTTTTTATTTTATTTTCTTATTTTATATTCGTTTATTTGTTGCTTTGTCTTCATTCGTAATCTTGTACCTCTCCTGTTGTATATTTGGATTGTCTATTCTTGATTGTCCTTTCAGTTTTCTCTAACGTTTATTTGTGTATATATTTAACATCTACACCATTATATTTGAATCTTTGTCTTTGTCTTTGTACAGGTAGAATTCCTCTGGAATTCGGAGCACTCCAATTATGGATAACATTATAAAACCTAACTTAACGGGCACATACTTAAAATAATACGCATTTACAGTTATGATAAAATATACGTAGTAATTAAAAGTTCATCATTTCCATGTTGTGTAAGCTCTGTTAGTGGCATAAAAACGTATTTACATCCAATACTAAAAAGTATAAAACGTGTATTGTAAAATAGTCGTTTCAGAAGTATTACAATTAATAGCGTTGTTAAAAGTCCATTCCGCTGTTATTCATCTTATTGAAAATTGCTTACCGCCAATTTAGGCAATATTTCTTTTTTTTTATACACATGAAGAAACGTAATATTACATCCTCTGTTTATATTGTATAAAAAAATTTGCATGGAATACATTCAGTATCATTCAGCTCTTAATGAATAAGATTGGTTCGCAATAGACCGATATAAAACATATAATGTATCTAAGATAGCAAATCGTGTTATTCTATTATAGCTGGTGCTATGGAATGGAACTGTTTTGATCAACTTTGCACCATTGGATACCAGTTTTGTGAACAACAGAAAATGATATGTCGACAGTGTTCTGATTTCGATGAGTATTGTTTCAAGGACAATCTTCATATAGCGAATTGTTCCACATACTGCACAGGTATGTACGAACTGAAGATACGAAAGGGGGTAATCACAAGCCGTGCAACCAAGGCCAGACAATAAATTGGACAAAAGAAAAAAAGACAAAAGAACAAACAATGATCTGCGATACACTACACAGAAAACTAAAGACTGAGCAACACAAACCCCACAAAAACACAAACAACCGGGATGTCAGTTTTCAAAATGTTTAAGAAGCGTGTGTTCCGACTCCAGCTTTTAGCTGCTCACGTGACGTTTACCTGCTGTTTCGGAAGGTTAAGTGTCTACTGCTAAGTAAACGTTAGAAAAACCAAAGGACAACCAAGAGACACTGACAACATTGGACACACAAGACACAGGACGAAGACAAAATAAGACACAGCACAGACAACTAAAACGGTGAGCAAAACGGACCCCACCAACAACCAGGGATGACCCCAGGTGTTCACGAAGGGTAAGAAGTTCCTGTTTGTTATAAGACACACACCACTATTGATATAAAACTCTTGATGATGATAGAGGAAGAACAAATCAACGTAAAAGGGAAAACATCCATTGTTTTTAAGAGATATTACGTACCGATCACGTGATGACGACCGTAGCATTATTGTATCTAATATTGACTAATTGATAGGCGAGCCATAATAGGTGTGGTGTTTATCTTCGGCGTGTATTTACTTTCAACACATGCTTAGCTGTATCTTGACTGCCAAACGTATTATAGAGGCGAAATGCCCATACAGTTCTTACGACCTGACTGTTGGATAACTTCATACACGGTCGGTATCGGGAGAGCTAGCCCACGTTGTTTTGTAGTGACAATACTTTGGTCAGAGGTGAACGTCCATAACCACATAGCCACACATGCATAATAGGAAAGGTTTCAAAATGTTAAAAGCCTTCTCATTCCAGAAACGGTTACGACTCGAGATACATGTAGCTGCAATAAAGATCTGTGGATTTACATACCAACTGGGGTCTCCATCATCGTCATATGTTTATCATTGGGGCATGTCATATACCGCAGATGTCGTAGATACAGAAAAGTGAGACATAATTTATCTCCATCAGACACAACCTCAACAGGTGATGAGACAGAACAAAAAGCTGGTTTGATGACAGCAGACACTCCACCAAAAGGTTTTTATTATTTATTTATTAAGAGCAGTTTATGCCTATAAAACTAGTTTAGCCCTTCACTTTTTATTTAAATGCCTATAACATGTCAGGATAGTGAAGGTCATGTATATGTGTGGAGTGTATTTTGCCTCTTTCTACGATTTTTCGATTGAATATTGGAGTTGTTCCGACAGAATAGTATTTGGAGCTTTAAAATCTGATTCAACCCACCATTTCTATAGAAATGCCTGTACCAAGTCAGGGTCATTACGGTGTTTACAATATTCCAGTTGTTGACTGATTTTGTCTGTTTATATACTTATGAGTTTTGACTTTCCCTTTGTAAGATTGTTCAGAGTTCGGTAATTTTGTTATTACCCTTATTTATGAAAAACAGGAATTCAAAGCAGTGTTCGAGTGTTCCAGTAGTTATGCCTGATTTTACGCATGTCTTGATACTGATATACTGTCTCTTTAACAATTATATCTATACATAGATAAAACAAAATATGATATTTGTGACTTATCCCGCGAAGAACACAGACGGATGAAATGAAATACGCCACTCGCTCTATGCAAAGAACGGGAGATAATCTTGTTTCGTTAAGGATGTCAGGCTCCTTACATTATTATTATAGCTAAGGTTCTTCTCCCGTAGGCATATGTGATCATAGCCGATTTAGGCTATCATGTTAAGGCCCTTTGGTTTTATTGCTCACAAACACGTTAAATTATTTGGCTTTCTATTTTGTTTACTTTGAATTTGATATCTACGTTTTTATTATACGAAAAGGTCAGCTTACAGCACCTTCTAACGACAGTTTGATGTGATTGGTCATATGTGACCCCTTGTAGGGCACAATTGACCATTCCACCCATTAATTTATGCTTGTATAGGTGACAATCGAACCTACAACCCAAAAGGCCATTCCAATGTAATATTTGTACATGGTCTATTGTTCGTAAGAAGATGCTAACATAACGTAAATGACTATCAATTAAATAGTGATATTGTTCACGTATATTTGCAGACAAAGTTATATATCTCAGTCGATTAGAGGATGAGATGAATGGTAACAACACTGCCCCAGTGCCAAATGGGTTTGTATCGCTGAATCAAATTTCTCCTACAAACGAGGATACCTGTGGCGTAGTGATACCTTTCAATGATAAAACACTTAATCCACGGGATATTGATTAAAGATTATTGCTTGAGCATGTAAATAGTTTTATCTTGTACGTAAATCATATCAAATGTATCTTGTGATTTCAGTTTGGATTATCTCCCGTAGATCATTCAAATCAAAAAATTACGATTTTAAGATTGTTATCCTTTTTTATTTTAAAATTTATTGAACATTTATTCACCCGAACGTTTAGTGAGATTCGTATTACCCAATCGTTAGCTTTCTTTGTATTGTATTATGGAACATTATATTGTTTGTATTTTTCTTCTAGCACTATTTTGTGGTATATAGGTATCCAAAAGATCATTGGAGATACACTTTACTAGCACTATTTTGTGGTATATAGGTATCCAAAAGATCATTGGAGATACACTTTACTAGCACTATTTTGTGGTATAGGTATCCAAAAGATCATTGGAGATACACTTTACTAGCACTATTTTGTGGTATAGGTATCAAAAAGATCATTGGAGACACCTTTGTCCTAACATTATTTTGTGATAGAGGCATAGAACAGTAATTATGGCATAGTACAGTCATTATGGAACTGTTCGAACATGTCTTTGAACAAAAATATATATAGATGCAATCAGTTAATAGGGGATGTAGGTGGGTGGATGGTTACATTGGTGAATTATGAATTACAGGTCTAGATGTAACACTCCTGGTGTAGGTTCACTTCTAGATAACAGTGCAAGTGTACATGTTTCCAGACACCTACTAATGACAGAGGGTTTCAGCGATTAGTTTGTTATAAATATTCAAGCTTTCTCCACCCATTACGTCTGGTAGTCATGAGTCAGCATCAAAAGTGTTGAAGGTGGCGATAAACACCATTAATCCAACACCACAAGTTAATATCAATTGATAATATCATGCTAGCTCTTTACAAATATTTTAAAAATGGATGTGAACCCTCTATATTTGCATTGATAGCAACAACAACCAATCCTCTGATTCGCCTTTTATGTAATACAAAACAAAGAGGAAAACGACAGTCTAGATATTATCATCAATACAAATATGTGAAAAGGTGGTTGTTAAACGGAGAGATCAACATTTAATTTTCTATATTGACAATTGATTTACCAAACGAAAGTTGTGAAATAAATACATTATTGGATATTAGTAAATATATTATTATATTAATTATGGAATATCCTATTTGAGGCGTAAGAAATAAGATGGTAAACAATTATTGGTTAATTTCTTTAAAAACATAAACCATGTAATCGATTTGAAATTCTGTAGAAATCGGAAACCTTAAAATCAAATGATCACATACATTCCTTTACCTATCCCCTTTACCCCTGAAATTAGTGATAGTCATATACTCTAAGATGACGCAAGCTAGTTACAGAATCAAATACCCAAGATTAATGGGAACCGTAATAATAGCCGGAATAGTCAGGCAGTTTTATATAGAACTACATACGTAATCAGTACCTCTCACTAATTAAGTTTTCAGTTCGATTTTCGCCAGCGTATGTTTGTGTGTATGTTAAATAATCATAGCTAACACAAAGCTAGATGTAAAACGGATGTAGATTACGATATTCCGAGGGCCTCTGGTTTTATGGTTACAGATTGGTAAGACGTGGGCATGAAAAACCACAAATGGTACTATAATATTATTTTTATATAATGTATTGATGGTATTTTAGTCATATTAGCTGTTGTGCATTATTTGTCAAAAAAAAGTGCTTAAATATATCATTTCATTTGTAAATAAGCATGCACTATAGCTGTTGTGCATTATTTGTAAAACAAAAGTGCTTAAATATATCATTTCATTTGTAAATAAGCATGTACTAGTTATATGGGTCATTTTCAAAAATTGGAGGAATTTCAAATTACAAATAAAAAAATAATTGATGTCTCAGAATTGTTATTCAGTGAATATAAAATAGTTACATCAGGTTATAGACAAATTTGACAAAATATGCAACCCTAAGCTCAAATATATTTTCTATAAATTGAAGGTGGAATCGGGTCATGAACCAGTTTATGTCACCGATGATACCAAGCTTTGATAATGACCTATATAATATATTGTTGTTTGTTATTATATACATAGCATATTATGTAGATTGATATATTATTAAACTAGTTTTAGATATTAAAATTGAATTTCAACATATCGTTGTCAAGTAACATGTATTTCCATTCGGAGGCTTTCTAGTACTACACTATGAAGTCAAGGATTTTAACAGAATCGTGTCATCCCCTATTTCAAACAGGTTTTTTTCCAGGAATATATCAACACCTTGTTGGAAGATTATTCTGTCATTTGTGTACACATGACGAAATAGGTTATTGGCAATTAGATCATGGTTCAAAGTTGATTATTGTTTCCTTATCTATTTAAATACTGTTTGAGGACATCTGCTCGATAACAACCAGCTATTTGTAAGGGTGAGAAGTTTACTGGGATGTGGATACGACGTGCATGACCGCATCATTGATGGTTTGTTTAATAGTTCGACATTACACGTTACAAATAAATGTCAGCGAAAACTGAAAGGGTAATCAAGAATGGACAATGCAGACAAACTGGCATTACTGGGCACACACAGAAGACAAGCAAATCATAACACAGTAAACTAAAACAATGAACATGAACCCCACCAAAAACGGGGGGTGGGGGTGAACCTATGTGCTCTCCAAGGAAAAGTAGTTCCTGCTTCTTACAAGACACCCGTTATGTGTCACTAAGATTAAATACATTATGCATAATGTTCAAGATTACATCGTAACTTATAATGTACAGCAATGATTCTTTCAGTTACGTAGCTGATTGCAGCTATTTTTCTCTGAAAGTGATTTTCGAAAGATGCTGAACATGGTCAGAATGACCATTTTGAAAGGGAGTGTAGATGGTTTCAGCTATTTTTCATTGATTTCAGTTATTTTAATTTTTAACCAGGATCATCCCAAATAATAATGTTCTTCGTCAGGTTATAACGTCGAATGTGCTCTATTTCATCGACCGTCATTTCAGGTACAAACTTCATGACTATACATGAAGTTCGAATATCACTTAATGTTGATTAACTGTTGATGCATGTATTAAATAGGACAAACACATGTCTACAAAACATTACACAGAAAACTAAAGATCTAACAACACCAACACCACCAACAACCGGGGGTGAACTCGTGTGCCCGGAAGTGTGAGCAGTTCTTGTTTCACATGTGATATATCCGTGGTCATTTGATCACAGATATACCGTAACTGCTAACCAGGTCATGATGGTGACCGTACAACTTTCCAGGTGATGGCTTCAGCTTAACCAATAGTAATCCATGATTCAGTAGCTTCTTTGTTAGCAGCAACCATATATCAAGGTATCGTGATAGGAACCACAAGCTCTGGAATAGCGGATGAACTGAGAGTTGTATATTCCATATGCATGTACTGCTTAGATGTTGCTACATCTTAAATGGAAAGTTCACAATGGGAAAATTGAAATCATCTCTTTGGTTGTAAGGCTTCGTTCTTAAGCAGCCATCACTGTCAATTTCGAGGTGTAGCGAAGGTCAAGGCTTGAATCAGTTCTACCTGTATCCATACTATCCTTTATTTCAAGCTCAATGGGATATATGCGATCAACAAAATCACCAAACTTTTTTGCTTTTTAGCGAATCCCCCCACTATAAAATTTACCTCGTATGAATAAAGGAACAAGTTGGCGAGAAGGGGAGCACAGTTGGTACCAATATAAATGCTGACTGTCTGCTGCAAAACACGTCTACCAAACATAACAAGTGGTGTCAATCAAAACCTCGAGGATTTGATGATATCAGTTTCAGAGAACTCTTTGGTAGAATCAAAGTGTTTTTTTATTACAAAATGAAATATGTCCCTTCCGAAGACAAGGTATTTATATATATTCTGATCCCACAGAGAGGGAATAATATGTTTGCTATCTTTCACAGTCAGTGATGTTGTCTATCGTAACAAGGGTTGAATGTGCAAGTATGTCAATTAGTCAGAAGATATGACACGATCGTGACAAGGTTGTCGTGACATTTAGACAGCTCAAAACCTCTATCCTGTTTTGGAAAATGACATTATGGCGAGATAAACATAATACATTAGATTAAATAGATTATATCATCTGTCGACACGGGATGATATATTATGACTGTCATGAGAGGAGGGGTCGCCATGTTTTTGAGGAGCCATGGACAAAACTGTGCGACTTTGTTGTCGTTTTCATTCATTTACAATCCCATGTGGATATTCCGCTCACGGAGAGATCATTGCTGCCCCGGAGCCATCAAATAGAATAAAATGAAGAACAAAATGCCACACTGTCGAGAAAGAGTTGTTTTCCATTTTTTTAGCAAATCCCAGATATATCACTAATTATACAATGCTTGGTGTGTAAAACCCTTTCTCAGTAGCCATATGTCCTTTCATTGTATATACACATGTGACCTTGTATATATTCTACATATATGATAAGAGAAAAATGCCAGTATACCAGGTAACATGTAGACTATACAACACTAGTTTGAACTGTAAAGGTCAATACAAGATAAAATCGTCATATTGGTCATTTAAAATTACTTAATATTCATATATTTTCCATGTTTATGGTAATCATTCTTTAGATTTGAAAACAACCCCAAAATAATTGTAGTTTGTCCTGAAAATAATATGCTTTACAAATGTTGTTCAACCGAAGTACCTTCAAGTTTAAAATGACATACGGGAACCAAAGGGATATAGAAATATGAACTTGTGCTGGAGTAAGCATATACACATTTCACCATAATACGAACGGGACGTACATAATGCTGTCGTTTATAGAGAAAGTTACGCTTCTTGATATTGAAGGTCGCTTGTAACAGATCGTAGTGAGAAACATCTTGTCAGTAGTGGTCATTTGGTCATTTGATTTGCCATTCCAAGACAATATGTTGCAATCATTGTTATCTATGATCTGTAAATGTTTGTGGCAGTCCACATAACGATGAATAAATCCATTGATATGATTTAACATTAATTTCCTAATTAAGGATGTTTTGCTTACAAACATGTTTTCATCATAAATATTGCTCAAACACTGCTCACGTGACCTGAGATAAAAAAAATGTCAGTAAATAAAATAATATAAAAAATAAACGTTCATTGGTCATCAAGGATGTTTGTAAGTGGAAGCAAAAAAAACTATTTATAATAATCTTTTTATTATTAAGCAGTGTTAAAGTATATTTAGTCGAATATTGCCTATATAATCAGCAGAATGAATACACGCAAGGTTTGAAGACAACAAACTCAGTAACTCGGTAATCAGAAGCCGTAGGACAAAACGACAAACAAAGGACAGCTGTTGACATGTCACAAGTACAAACAACAGAAAAGCAGCAGGAGCAATTAAGCTGATTGGTGGTTTCATTAAGGTGTAGAGATACATATTTGGTTATGTCTACGTCAATTTCAGCAGTTTTATATCTACAATGTGATTACTAGACACTAAACAGGAGTCTGACAAAATGCATAACGAACTGACCAAACCCAGCTCATCCTAGAATGATCGATAGTGAATGCCTTCTCAAGAGGGTTGTCAAGCTATAACACGGACACGGACAGACATTCTATGGAACGTATATGGTGCAGTTTTAGAAGAGGGTCACTCTCTTTGCACGCTAAATCTGTGTTGATTTGGGAAGAGTAAGAACATTATCGCCGCTTCCAAAGGATATATTGTAATCGTCCTAACCCTACTCTCCATATGGTTCCAGCAACAGTAGAACTTGTTATCCCCGGTTATTCCGTTGCTCTATTATTTCTGTTTATTATTTATATATTGTTGAACTTTGATCCTACCATCTATTTAGTGCATGCCAAGATTTCCATTTCACTTTAAATAATTAACATATAATTCTAATCAACCGACAGTGAAACCACCGTCTTTTGGAAGCCTCGGTAATTGACGACACGTCCGTGTCCTTACAATTTTGAAAAACAATCATGAAATGAAACTGTTTTTAAAGCCCTTCTTGAATTATATATAATAACAAAAAAAGATACCAAAATGGGTCTTCAGAAGCCGTAGATCAGTAACCTTTAGTAATCTAAGACTTGCAACACTCTACCATATCTTAATACATGTATACACACAACACAAACTATAAAGGCATTTGTTTTTACGAGGAACATGGCACAAGTTACGTCTTAAGGCAGACGTCACTTTGAAATCAGTATACCCCCGCAACGACAAAAATATCAGTTGATAAATTAGATTTTAATAGAATATCATGAGCTTCTGCAAAAATTGTCAATAATTTGCTTTGATAGCTTTCAGGAACAGTGGCGGAAGATTTGCAAAACATTGGAATTGCAATTTTTAATTGAAATATGTTGATGAGACATTTCAACTTGATGGACAAATATATCTCTCAATCTGTAAATATATATAGGACCTGGATTTCCAATGTCATATGTCGAATTCGTATGTCAGAAATAGTAAAACAATATATATACATGTTAATCCTATCTTCTTACAAATTAGTTGTAAAGAATGAACTCTCTATAAAGCAGTCATTGGAGAAGAGACACATGAATCGAGACCTATTGAATATATGTAGTATTTACTATTTTGTTTATTTATCACAAATTTTAAGCACAGTGTATAAGACAATAGCAGAGTTGATTTGAATATATACTGGATAAACTTAACGACTTGCTAGATATGTGTACTTATTAACCTGTAACAACATGCATTTTCCAACTGTGTTCATTACATGTACATGTATCAATCTTATTTCCAGATCAACCCAGTACAATATGTCTCAATTGTCCAAGGAACGTGTTTGTTGGACATATGGCCAGATAATGACGTACATTTGAGTGAAAGATAAGAATATATAAGATCTGGTCGGACACGATACGATCACATTCTCGATCGTAGACTAAAGATTAGAATCAGGCTGATAATGTATGTATGAATTAGGGTATCATACCTTAAAGTTTGTTTCAAATCATATATAATGCATTATCATTATATCCTTATGGTGTTTAACGCCACTTTCAACACTATATCCAGTTATATCGTGGCGGCATTATCATTATATTATTATGAGAAATCTTAATATATAAGAAGAGAACATTATATAATATATACCTGCTGTCTCCTAGAAATAAGTAGAACATCATTTCCTTGCGCATTACATATATTTTTGTTTGTAATTGCCTTCATATTTTATCGCTGTTAAATGGTCTCGAATGTGTTTTATTCTCTAATGTCGACCAAGATGAGCCATTATCAGCGAAGTCAATTGTGCAACAATTAAACAGTGCCAGCGACAGCTAATCGAGATCCTTCCAACATAATGTAAATGAAACGTATAATGTAATGTTTGTTTGTTTGATGGTTTCTAACGCCACTTTCAACAATATTTCAGTTATATCGTCAGTTTTATTGGTGGAGGAAACCGGAGAAGCCGGATAAAACCACCGACATGTCGCAAGTCACTGACAAACTTTATCACATTGACACCTCCCCCTGATCGAGATTGGAACTCACAACATCAGTGGCGATTGGTACTGATTCCATAGGTAGTACATACAACTTCCATACGATCATGGCCACAACGGCCCCAAAAGTATGATGTATAATTGATTTAAACGTATTTCTTTGTCAAATATATACGATATGATTGAACACAGATTTACCTTAGCCGATGTTTTCTCTCCTGTTCTAGCCATTTGGTTTTCCTGCTTCCAAAGACTTTTAAATTATTTAAACGTTGAAATATTTTGACCTTAAGCGTACCTGATGAAGGTTATTCCAGAAACGCGTAATGCACACTAAATTTGATATCTATGTTTTTATTACAACTTACATAAAGTTCTCTCCAGATGTATGATTGTATCATCCCATATATTATGCAATTTTTGTGATCTAGCTACCAATGTGAACGCATAATGTACATGTTTAGCAACTCAAATATATTTTATCTTTAAATCAATAGATTGATTGATTGATTGGTGTTTAACGACCAGCGAGCAATTTTAAATCAATAGCAATCAATTTCTTTATAATAAAAATGTTCGCCCTCTTTTTCGTTGGCATGTGGAACATACTTGCATGACCACATGATTTCATTTAAATGGCATGTTTTGGCGCATACAGCTTGTTTAACCTGACCATTTTTAATTGAAGTGTCTGTATCAAGCAGGCAAGTGAGTTGCCATGTATATATTTGTTCCGGTGTCTATTTTTTGTTCTACGATTTTTCTATTGTTTTTTTGCAACTGTAAGGGTAATAACAAAATTATCGAACTCCGAACAATCTTCCAAAGGGAAAGTGAACACTCATAAGTATATAAACAGACAAAATCAGTCAACAACCGGAAAACTGGGAAACCGTAATGACCGTCATGTTGTTGTTTTGTGTTTCGTTTTTGTTTCGTCATCTTATTTCATATAGAGAGATACCTGTCTACCCCGAACCCTGTATCAAACGCAACACTGTTTAATTAGTCCCAATATCTGAAATCGAGGTACATTTAACTACCTGTCTAAGTCGAACACATGTATATTTCAAACAACACAGTGTGTCGAAGTATGTTCTGTTTAAAGAGGTGTCACTCTATTCTAAATGTTTCATTTTCTTTTCATATATGTTATTTCCAAATCTATTTCATATGTTATTTTCTTAATTCATTTTAAATGTACGTTATTTGTGTTTTGTTTGTGCATAGTGGTGTCCAACACATATTGTGTTTTGTGTACCCTGTGTTGCCAATTTCTCTTGATTTACTATTTTGTATTGCTCCTTCGGTATTCTCTAAGATTTATGTAGTATACGTAATATTGTGTGACATGTTAGATTTGATAACGTCACAATCGTTGATCACAGTTTACACAATGCTTTTATTAAAAAAACTGTGCCTTTTTGAAATTGCATCATATATTGAATAACTGTGGTAATTCGAAGGGTATTTCTATAGTAAAAATATGTTAACTGTTGTTTTCTTTTCAGCTAAAATGATTGGGAAACTTTTTATTGCCGGTGAGTAATATACTTGTATGTGCCTTATCTTGATGATCGTGATCGAACAATAATCACATTAATCACATTAGTACATGCAATCGTCATACACCTGAGACCATGTGAAAGATTACACTATTCACATAACTTTTATTATCACTCGATATTGTCTGTTGGTTAAATTCACCTAGCACGCACATTCAAAGGGGTTCTATAATCTGATATGAGACAGGCACAACCTGTTCAGGGGTGAAGTTTATATCCAACATTTGGCTGTCTTAAGAGAGAGACATGAGAGGCGAATGGCAAGAGACATGAGAGGCGAATATGCCATTCGCCTCTCATGTCTCTCTCTTAAGACAGCCTAACCCTAACCCTAACCCTCCTAAAATTGAATAACTAGAAGAAATGTTTCCATTGTACACGTATGCCCCCGCCTAACAGGAAGTTGATGCCTAACGGGGGAATAAAAAAACGATGTGGGAGGAAAGGTTTCTGAAGGGTCCTAGGGGGTTATTGAATGTGCCTATGCATGTATGTTGCAATGTCTGAAAATCGTTTTCTGAGGTTTTTACCATTTAGACTTTTTCGAGTTTCTCATAGCATGAAGTGTCAAAACATGATGGGGCGAGGACCATTTGTTTGTGAGAGGGGGACTTGAAATATTTTGACCCAGAATTAGTTGAATCTTTTGTCGAAAATGAAAATTCTGATATCAAAGTCATTTGCTCAGATTGACATATTTTTTGTCACAATGTGAGTGTGCAAGATAAAGGGTAGGAACAGGTCCAGCAGATATCAAGTAGGTCCACTGAATGTATTTTTGCAGGACCTAGAATCGACCTAATGTCAACAAAAATGTTATTCTTTATAGTTAAGGGTTTTGGGCTTATCAAAAGGGGAATGAGGGTCAAATGAAAATGCAATCAAGGTTCTTCAAGCAAAGCTGCTTGCCATGAAAAGAAAAAACTTACCTGTCATCAGGGAATTATAAAACTTGTTTTATAATTCCTTGCTGTCATGCTTGTCTGTCAGAATCATTTCATGTTTTTGAATCACGGATAGCATGTAGATGTAACAGATTCCCTAGCCGAAGACGAAGGCGAGCTGCTCTTTCTATTTGACATCAGCTCACACAAAGTATTCAGAGAGGAGAATCATACTTTCAGGAGAAATGCATTGACTTTCATGAAATTCATCCCAGGGTTGCATACTACCTGACACATGTGTGTATTTCATGATCAGTGCATACTAACAAATGACGTACTACACATAACGCTGTGTGTGGATATTGTAAGTTTTCTTTTAGAATTTTCATTTACGTTTACTTGAATTTTTCAGAATATAAACAATAAGAGATTTCAGGATTTCTCATTGAAATAAATTTTATTGCGATTTTAAATACTATTTTGTTCAATATTTTTACACTTCCGGTGAAAAGATATTTGGCTATGAATACAATAGTCATGTGACTAAAATTCGTATAGCTTATAGTTAAAAGGGCTTGGCCCTTTAATATAATAAATCTCTTAAAAGGGAACATCGTGGCCGTGATCGTATGGTAGGTTGATTTCCAACTACATTTGCAATCAGTTCCTATCACAACTAAAGTTGTGAGTTCGAATCCCGTTCATGGCGAGGTGTCGATACAACATTATGTGATAATGTACGTGAGTTACTTGCGACAGTTATTCCGGTTTCCTCCAACAACAAAACTTACTACCACGATACAACTGAAATAGTGTTGAAAGTGACATGAAACACGTAAACATAAACCAGCCATCAATAGCTCATCAATCAAATCAGTATATATCTTCCCCATCTCAGGATGAAACATGTTCAATAGTATCTATAGTGAAAACGTTCACCGAATTATATCATTGGTAGTTGGTCAAGTACACCGGCGTCCTCCGCGGTAAGGTTGAATAGTTGCTGGTAATCGACTATTAAATCAATCCATGAATAAATTTGATTTCTTATTGTTGGGTATTTCTTGTAGAAATGTATGGAAGTGTACAAGTTACAGAATACAAATGGTAATCAACATTTGACACAAACATAAAGCTAGATCAAATCAAGTTGTAATACTTTTTATTCCTGCTCCACTTGTCATCTGTTCTGCGTGGATACATAATTATGCTTCTGTCTCCTGATAATTTGAACTGTATACCCACATTTTACTGACAATATATAACTACAATGAACCAGTCTAAATATAGAATATCTTTGTTCTTAAATTAAAGCAATAACTTTATCAGAATTGATTATATAATATGGTATTCACTTTATTTTACATTCATTATTTAATTTTTATTTACAGGCGTGACCTTTGCCATTTTCTTGACCTCAACAAATGGTTAGTTATTTTTTTATCGCAATAGTAACGAATTAAACTCCATAAGAAAACTGGTTGTCGCTCTTCTAAGAATTGCAACTTAATACAATTTTATTTGCTTACATCTGTACAAGTTAAATGTTATCAACGCTACATCGATAGTACAATGCTTAGCTTGCTCGCTGTGAGCGAAAATAAGGGTAATAACAAATTACCGAACTCCGAACAATCTTACAAAGGGAAAGTCAAAACTCATAATTATATAAACAGACAAAATCAGTCAACAACCGGAAAACTGTGAAAACCGTAATGACCCTGACTTGGTACAGGCATTTCTAAAGAAATGGTGGGTTGAATCAGATTTTAAGGCGCCAAATCTCCCGCTCTCATTATGGGTTCGAACTTCAGTACGTAAACATTGTGTGTTTCTGATTCTCAGTTAAACATGGAGTATTTAGTAGTAAACATGTATTTGCTTAAAAATCACACGGAACAGTTCCAAAATCAGATAGAAAGAGGCAAAATCGATACCCTTAACGACAGACTGATAATTTGTCAGTGTATATCAACATGTCTACCAGAGGAATGCTCTTTCAATAGGCTAGGACTATGAAGCGTCATCGCAGTGTGTTTGTCTGGTATAAAGCATCATAAAATCGTCGAAAAATGAATTTATCTCACCATGATATAGCCGGAAAATGACAATTGTGTGCCTGTCTCCAGTCAGAACCTTGATTTCCAACGTCATACATCGTCGTGATTTATGTTCAGTGAGTTCGGTTAAGATGAGAGGTAATTGGTGGTATCGTTGATTTTGCTGAAATTGATGACCATCACTGTTCAAACTCTCTCTTCATAATTTTAAATAAATAAAATGTAGCTTGTTTCCAACAAAATCACATCTTACGTAATCTTCTATCTATTATTTTCTATGTTTAGCTTTAGTGTGCTTATCCTGTGACAGAGCTGTTAATATCACAGACTGTCTGTCCCAATCTGCTGCCTGTAAGGATAACGAAGAGGTAAAATGTTTATTGTTTTTGTTTGTTTATTTTGATGGTGTTTAACGCCACTTTAAACAATATTTCAGTTATATCATGGCGGTCAGTTTTATTGGTGGAGGAAACCGAAGGACCCGGTGAAAACCACCGACCTGTCGAAAGTCAGTGACAAACTTTATTACATAATGTTGTACATCTCGCCCTGATCCAGATTCGAACTTACAATATCAGTGGTGATAGGCACTGATTGCATAGGTAGTTGTAATTCCAACTACCATAGGATCACGGCCACAATGGTCCTTTGATGACGTAACTATAATTTGCGTATAATATATAATACAATTAGTTATTTATATGATCAAATAAAAATAACTATGCAACATAAATTTATCATCGATTTAATAATATGTAAACCCGTCGCCATTTTTTTTTCAGGAATGTTTCCTAGACAAGACCATTCTCCCTGACTTGACTGCTGTATTTACTGCTGGGTGCAGAGCCAAATTGGTAAGATTGTAGGCAAAATAAAGCGTTGAATACCTATATTACAAGCATATATTAAATTAATTGTATTCCATTGTTCACTTATGCATATTCATGTATATGGAGCAACATGCATGTATTTGTATTTACAAAATACGGTAATTTCTTCAGACAATTACACGTTAAGCAGTCCCCCTGATCGCATCTTGGGAAACTTATTTATTATTTTTTTGTATTATTTCTGTTTATTTCAGATTTGTTGACAACTTTGTGCATTTCGACAAATTGATCATGGGGGAGCTACTAGTCTGTATTTACCATTTTTCACAATTTATTTTAAAAAGACCTTCCTGTCTTATTAACACATAGCTTGTTGTGAGTTGCCGCTAAATGGTTCGTTAGAGGATAACATTTTGAACGTATCTGTGATATTTTTTATTTATGTGGAGATAAACAAACATAGCACATATCACCAATTCACTTGCCACAATTTTACCTGCATGCGGATAGATGTTTTTTCTTTAACCTTAAATATTGGTTACTTAAAAACAAAATTAAACAACAATTGATGTGTTATGGTGTTAAACGACACTTTCAACAATATTTCAGTTATATCGTGGTGGGCAGCTTTATTGGTGGAGGAAACCGGAGTACCCGGAGAAAGGCACCGACCTGTCTCAAGTCATTGACAAATCTTATCACATAATGTTGTATCGAGTACACTTCGCAATGAACGGGGTTCGAATTCACAACGTTAGTGGTAATAGACACTGTTTGCACAGATAGTTGTAAATCCAACTACCATACGATCACGACCACGCCGTCCCTTAAACTACAAGTGATCAATCAATATCAGGAACAATGTATTTGATTAAAAACTAAATGCATACGTATTTTCATTAAAAAGGTTTGTGACCTGATTGGATCAGCAAGTAGTGGTAAAAGGTCAATTGGTAAAAGAGATAACGTAGCCTGTGCCCAGTGCTGTAAATCTGCTCCAGATAACAGTACAGGAATCCCATGCAATGGGTATCTATGCAACCAAAGTAAGTTATCCAAATTAAAATGTTTACTATTTTGCTAAAACATTATTCGCAAACTCAACTGAAAACTGAAATTCAAAATTTGAAGAACAAGCTAATTTGCTGATTGTATCTTTAGAATCACCATACAGAACTCAATAATAAATATAACACATACCACCCGAAATCAAAATTCAGTAACACTTTTGACTTACTTCGAATATCGTAGGGGCTTGACAACTTGAATACTAAAATATGTGGGGTTTTTTTACAGAACCTGCTACACCAGGTAAAACATGTGCAATCTGTGATCGCACAGGTAATGTCACATCATGTGCTGTTAGTCAACAATGTCCAAAAAATGAGGTAAGTTGTTTGTTTGATCAGATGTCTGTCTACCCATTGCGGGGAAGGGAGACTTAATTTCATTTTCCCACCATAAAACTAGTAAATGGAGTAGATAACAGTGTCTGTGGTATTTCATGCCCTATAAACAAGATAATTGGGAAAATTCAAGTTGAATTTTATAAGCAAAGCAAAAATAGATTAAATTCTGTTTCTGTTACCCATAGATATGTAACTAACTGGGAAACAGTTGTAGGAGTACTTTATATTAGGTGACGGTGTGCTTTGTGCATTATTTCTGAACAAAGTGCATGATGCCTTGTACAAACAATAAACTCTTTTTCTGACTCAAGAGAAGTTCAGAAGGTAGAATGTCCCAGGTCACTGACACATTTTATTACATAAAGCTGTATCGTGTACACATCGGAACGGACATGAAAAGAACTACATACAATACGATCACGGCGGCAACGACGGACCATTAGTCCAGACTCCAGATATAAAGCTGTGCAGAAACGTCAACTTTAAGGAAACCAAGTAAACATGCATCGTATATACACCGAAGATCAGAATATTGTTATTCTTTAACATTCCCTCAATAATTTTCTCAGTATGGACTGTTCGGATATCTACAACACAGTAATCGATCTCACATTCCTATATCTGTGACAACACCTTTATTATAATTTAATCAAAAACTAGATTATATAAATTCATACAAGTGTTCTATCCTTCCAGATTTGTCAAGTGAAGATGATCGTATCTGGTGGAAGCCTTGTATATGAACTCGGCTGTGAACAGATAACGGTATGGGGTTGTTTTCTTTTATTATTATAAACGTTTGTATTTACTATACCGGTATTATTTGTGATCTCTATTAAAGATTCATAGACAATAGTAGTGCAGTGTCTTAACATATAACGTTTATGTGTATGAGGTTTAAAAAATCAGATAAAGGCGAAGTTTACCGAGCCTTTCCCCTGTTTTTTGCCGGCACTGAATTAATATTGTGTTTATCTTGTACAAATACCACATTAATCCATCGAATTTTATATTCTGCTAACATTAAGTGAACTGTATCTACAACAAAGCTCAACAGGCAGCATGTGCCATGGGTACCAGAATAAAAAAAGTTATATTTCGGTCAGTGACAGTATATAACAAAACATTATCAAGGCAACGCAATTTTCCTGCTCAAAAAGTGCATGATAAATGATTTTGAGGCACACCAACTTCCCTTCTCCAGCTTAAATTTACTTTACATGATAAATGACTTTGAGGTACACCAACTTCCCCTCTCCAGCTTATATTTAATTTACATGATAAATGATTTTGAGGCACACCAACTTCCCCTCTCCAGCTTAAATTTACTTTAAATGATAAATGATTTTGAGGCACACCAACTTCCCCTCTCCAGCTTAAATTTACTTTACATGATAAATGACTTTGATGCACACCAACTTCCCTCTCCAGCTTATATTTACTTTACATGATAAATGATTTTGAGGCACACCAACTTCCCCTCTCCAGCTTAACTTTACTTTACATGATAAATGATTTTGAGGCACACCAACTTCACCTCTCCAGCTTAAATTTACTTTACATGATAAATGATTTTGAAGCACGCCAACTTCCCCTCTCCAGCTTAAATGTACTTTACATGATAAATGATTTTGAGGCACACCAACTTCCCCTCTCCAGCTTAAATTTACTTTACATGATAAATGATTTTGAAGCACACCAACTTCCCCTCTCCAGCTTAAATTTACTTTACATGATAAGTGAGACATTTTAATAGTGTTTTTTAAGTATTGACATCGACAACATCGTATATACTTTTGCTAATGAAAACAGTTTGATGGTATTCTTTACATTTTATGTTATTTTTTGCGCTTAGTGTAAACTGCATTATATGTCATATAAATGAATATTTATCCTGCTTATGGCCTTTGGTTTACTTGCTCCAAAAACTTTTTAAATTATTTGGTTTTCCAGCTTTTCGACTTTAAGCGTCACGTGATGAAGGTTATTCCAGAAGCGTGTCGTGCGCACTAATTTTGATATCAACGTTTTTATTCATAGCAATGTGATAAAGTTCTACAAGCCTACAAAGAATCACATGGCGGCGGATCTAGTGGTGGATCTGGATCTGCTAAAACTACACCTGGAACTGGTAAAAGAGACCATGGAGACATTGAAATCTGTTCTGCATGTTGTGATACTAGAAACTGTAACAAGGGCGATTGTACTGCACTTAGAAAAGGTAATTTAAATTAACGTAGTTGATGTTTGTTTGTTTTTTAACGCCACTTTCAACAATATTTCACTTATATCGTGGCGGACAACTTTATTGGTGGAAGAAACTGGAGAACCCGGAGAAAACCACAGACCTGTCGCAAGTCACGGACAAACTTTATCACATAATGTTGTACACCTCGCCCTGATCGAGATTCGAACTCATAGCATCAGTGGTGATAGGCACTGATTGCATAGGTAGTTGTAAATCTAACCACCATATGACCATGGCCACGACAGTCCCCTGTAGTAAACGTGTGCGTTTCGAACATAATATATGTATTAATGCATTAATGTACGGTGCGAATAACTTTGTGAAAATTCCTTGACCAAAGTTAACAATGACGAACTGCTATGACTGGGATGTCAGGGTGTTAAATGCTGATCGTTTTTACAAATCGATTTTAGTTAGAGTGAATAACAATACTTCAGCATATATCTGATTATTTTCTAGAACCAATGCTGGAGTATATGCTATAGAACAAATAATGTTTGAGAGAGCTAAACAATATAATTAAAGAATAGTTTGAAGCTACCAGCGGGGAACTCAGGAGCCGTAAGTCGACGGATAGACAATACCAAAACCAGCGGGGAAATCAGGAAACGTAAATCGACGGACAGACAATACCAAACCCAGCGGGGAAATCAGGAGACGTAAATCGACGGACAGACAATAACAAAGCCAGCGGGGAAATCAGGAGCCGTAAGTCGACGGACAGAAAATACCAAACCCAGCGGGAAAATCAGGATCCGTAAATCGACGGACAGACAATACCAAACCCAGCGGGGAAATCAGGAGACGTAAATCGACGGACAGACAATAACAAACCCAGCGGGGAAATCAGGATCCGTAAATCGACGGACAGACAATTACAAAGCCAGCGGGGAAATCAGGAGCCGTAAATCGACGGACAGAGAATACCAAAACCAGCGGGGAAATCTACCAAACACTGCAAAAATATGAACGGAAGTTTATACAGTGATGGTCAACAATTCCACCAATATCAACAAAACAACCAGCCAACTCTCATCCCAAATCATTGAACACAAAAACAAAACCACTACATGTCTATGAAAATCCAGGAGATTTGGACAGTCTCAAAAATATGGCTAGGTTATACCAGTGAAAGGGATCCCAATCCTCCACTTTTGAGAGTTATTTTTTTAAATTGAATATGTATTTATTTTATTTATTTAATACCACTATTTGTTTTTCTTTCAGTCCAAGTATGTAATGACAAGTCTGTATGTGGACCATGAGCTTTATTTCTGAATTAATTAAACTATTTGCTTTTAAATACTTTTGCCTTGGGTAGTCTCTTTATTTACATGAAATGCATGTAGTCACGTGGACACAAATATCCACTACAGGAGATCTGATATCTACTTGTATTTAACACACAGGTCAAATACTAATTTCAACAAGTTTACCAGTTGCTCGCCCAGGGTCGGTGGTTCTCTTCGGGTACTCTGGCTTCCTCCACCACTAAAACTGGTCGCCATGATATAGCTGAAATATTGCTGAAAGTGGCGTTAAACAACAAAATTCATTCATTCTAATTTCAACAAAACTAACATACATATAACAACCATGGTATTCAAACTGGTCAACGAAACATTGGAGTTAAGGATTATGTACCCCTTTTTCATTCCTATGTTCAGCATACGTAAGCGTTTGTTTCTTTTTTTAAATACATTAAATGAACTGATTTCATCTACACATTGTTTTACGCTTGTCTAGAGAACGTCACAATTTAATGACGGTGTTCCCAACAGTATACCAAAACATTCTTGTTTCGCTTAATATCTATTAAATATAACTTTAATGTCATACATCAAGACTAGTATTACATGCATAAGAATCTAAGCATGTTATAAACATATTTAAAGTCTGCTAAGCAAAGTTTGGAGACTTCCTGTGTTTGCTCCGTTTTTTTATAATTTTATTATTATTCTTTCTTTCTGTAAGACATGAAGTTGTCCGCAACAGTGTTAAGAAACCATCAGTCCAATGATCTTGGGGATTTGTTTTAAGAAACCATAAGTCCAATGATATTGGGGCTTTGTCATAAGAAACCATAAGTCCAATGATCTTGGGGGTTTGTTTTAAGAAACCATAATTCCAATGGTCTTAGGGATTTGCTTGAAGAAACCATAAGTCCAATGATCTTGGGGATTTGTGTTAAAAAACCATAAGTCCAATGATCTTGGGGTGTTTGTGCTAAGAAACCATAAGTCCAATGGTCTTGGGTGTTTGTTTTAAGAAACCATAAGTCCAATGATCTTGGGGGGTTTGTTTTAAGAAACCATAAGTACAATGGTCTTGGGTGTTTGTTTTAAGAAACCATAAGTCCAATGATCATGGGGGTTTGTTTGAAGAAACCAGAAGTCCAATGATCTTTGGGGGTTTGTTTTAAGAAACCATAAGTCCAATGATCTTGGTGGGGTTTGCTTTAAAGAAACCATAAGTCCAATGATTTGGTTTTGTTATTTTTTTTTGGGGGGGGTTGCATGAAAATATATCTATGTATATAGTTGTGTAGAAAGGTTTGAAATTTTGCACTGGATATATTTTGAGGGGCTAAGTAGTTGGAGGTTCATTATAGAATCATATGGGTAATTTCTTTTTTCTTCAGGGATTATTTTTGTTGGTCCGATTGTATTAAAACTTCACAGGAATGATAAAAAGTGTTTATTGACGTATGAATTTCAAAACATTGAATATTAGATTCAGCAATGGGTTCTCACTAGCAGAGTTTGGTTGAGAGACAGAAGTAGTTGGAAGACTACGTAAACTTTAATTCTTATTGGTTTTTGCTGCAGTAAAGGCAGATGATTTTATATGAAAGGGGAAGGTAAGTATTTAAAACAAATATGACACTCCACATAAAACAATTATAAAGCGACTGAATTCTGTAATTATGCATACCGCAAGGAAAGATGCATAATTAGGCAATATTTACTTAAACAGTCGATCTTCAAAGCCATTATCGTGTGGCAGATTTATTCTTGCAAATAACAGTGTGCAATCGACATAATATTATATGACCAGCTTTGTAAGTACATTTGGCACCATACGAAATGAAGAGATGTCATATGGCTTCACCCCAGTTTTTAGTGGGGTTCGTGTTACTCGATCTTTAGTTTATGTGTATGTTTTGTAGAGCGTTGTTTGTCCTTTTTCTTTTGGCCATTATGTTTTCTGTCCTTCTATTAACGGATTATGATTATCCCTTTGCTATATTCTGATTACCCCTTTGGTATCTTCAAACTCTCTTTTTGAATATTGTTGAAACTAACGTTAAACGTTAAACGTCCCCGGGCGTTTAGATTGAACCAGAGAGAGTATGCAAATGGGTAACATTACTCCATTCATAACAACGATTATATAATAGGTTACCATTGTATGGGGGCCGTCGTGGTCGTCATGCTATGGTAGTTGAACATAAAACTACCTGTGCAATCAATGCTTATCACCACTTAAGTTGTGAGTTCCCCGTCCATGGCGAGGTGTACTCAATACAGCATTATGTGATAAAGTTTGTCAGTGACTTGTGTCAGGTCATTGGTTTTCAGTG
This sequence comes from Bathymodiolus brooksi, assembly GCA_963680875.1. Lineage (NCBI taxonomy): Eukaryota > Metazoa > Mollusca > Bivalvia > Mytilida > Modiolidae > Bathymodiolus > Bathymodiolus brooksi. The sequence goes on along the minus strand of OY804579.1, from coordinate 127,534,680 downwards.
GTTTCCTCCACAAGTAAAACTGACCACCACGATATAGCTAAAATATTGTTGAAAATGGCGCTAAGCACCACAACCCTAACCCCATATTATGTACCGTTAATTACAAATAATCTCATGGTGACTAAAGTCTTTTCCGTTAATTGTAAATTATATAATAGGAGACCATATATTGTAATAGTACAAGAAATGAACTGTTCATTATTATTACTTTTTCTTGCTTATCGTCACATGTGAGTCATGTGTTGTGTGCAATCTATTCAAACCCATTAAAATTAAACACGATTAATGCTAAGAAATGACAGGTATAGATTTATCAACAAATAACCCATAAGATAATGCATCCTTCGTCTGATTATCATTCTGGTGGGAAACAGGTATTTTATTGGATAAAAATGGACACGAGCCTTCTCCTCACATAAAAAATGACAACCTCGTAGAGAATCATCCAATGCCCATAATTTACAGTTGGGATTCAATCATGTCTAAACTATTAGTGGCGGTCATTTTAAATTTAAAAATACATCTTTGCGATGGACAAATCACACATAGTTTGCGTTCAACAGTTTGTGATTTCTACAAAAACAATCAATAGAGTGCACTGTTTTAATGTAGAAATACAGTATAGGACATATTGGACTTCCAATCGAAATAAAACAAGCAAATTCTGATCATTAATATATAGTAAGATTCAATCAATTACAATCCAATCTGCCCAACAGTTTCTGTGGAGAATGTTTTGAAATTTCTTCTAACCAGAACACATTATTGGCACTCCCAGTCATGTTTTATTTCCGGTCACCATAACATATTCTGGAATGGACCACCAAAGAAACATTCCTGTCCAGGTTGGTTCCAATGAGCCATATGGCTTCGCAAAAGATTGTGAAAAGTTTACAAAGGACAAAGAACCCATATTAATATTGGAAACTACATGTAGTAGAAATATAGCACAAGTCTATATATATATAAGGGAGTGAATATGGTCGAGTGGTTCTAGGGCGCTGGACGTAAGGCTAAGCGAATGGTGCTGCAGTGTATCAATGGTGTGAGTTCAAATCCTGTCGAGGGAAGAACAACAATTTGACAGCTCTAAAATCTAATTCTAACACTGTTTGGTTTAATTTTCAGACTTTATACATATATATATATGGGAGTGGATGTAGTCGAGTGGTCTAGGGCGCTGGACGTAAGGCTAAGCGAATGGTCTGCAGTGTAACAATGGTGTGGGTTCAAATCCTGTCGAGGGAAGAACAACAATTTGACAGCTCTAAAATCTAATTCTAACACTGTTTGGTTTAATTTTCAGATTTTATACATATATATATATGGGAGTGGATGTAGTCGAGTGGTCTAGGGCGCTGGACGTAAGGCTAAGCGAATGGTCTGCAGTGTAACAATGGTGTGGGTTCAAATCCCGTCGAGGGAAGAACACAAATTTGACAGCTCTAAAATCTAATTCTAACACTGTTTGGTTTAATTTTATATATATACGTCTGAAAATTAAACCAAACAGTGTTAGAATTAGATTTTAGAGCTGTCAAATTTGTGTTCTTCCCTCGACGGGATTTGAACCCACACCATTGTTACACTGCAGACCATTCGCTTAGCCTTACGTCCAGCGCCCTAGACCACTCGACTACATCCACTCCCATATATATATATGTATAAAGTCGTTCAATTTGACTTATTGTCCGTTGTTCTTTGCTTCCGGAGCACCTGAGTTCATTACCGGTTTTTAGTGGGATTTCGTGTTACTCGATCTTTAGTTTTATGTCTATGTTTTGTAGATCGTTGTTTGTCCCTTTGTACTTTTTCTTTTGGCCATTGTGTTGTCTGTTCTTCATCGATATATGGATTCTGATTGCCCCTTTGGTATCTTCAAACTCTTCATAATCTTGTTATATATGTTATTCGTGAGGTTCTAACCTCTTGTATGTATTTGCATCTGATATATTTGATAGCCATGAGCAATCGTTGTCTCTGTAAGGATTGATTGATCGAATGCTGTTAAGGAGAGGTGGCGCTGTTGAGATAATGAATTTGTCGATGTCATAATAATAACTTTCGAGATTGTTTTTTTTTAACATTCAATTTTTAATCTTAATCTGATTTGAATTTAATGATATTTTTTTATTCAATACGGCAAAAAGTTTGATTGTTTTTGTTTTGTAAAGCTGACAGTTTTGAAAGTGGTTATTGTTCAGCTTTACCTGATAATGATATCAATATACTACTCTACTCAGTCTTTAAATATATTTTATTTTTGTAACTGTATAATTTTAAATTTGATTAATTCTGGAAGCCACGGGGAAAGAAATAATGTTAACCAATGCTGTCGCCACACACAACGGAGTGCTAAAATGGGTGGAACTGTTGATTTGTAAATATAATAAACACTATTCAGTCTTAACTTTATATGTCAATGAATATTGTTATCCATTAATCTGGCTGAAATATGACTGGTCTGCAATAGAATAAAAATAATTGGTTAATTCTAAAACAAAGATATAGGACAGAAGTAAAAAGATGATTGGAGTGTAGTCAGACGAATGCAATGTACCCCAGCCCCAACTCATATTCGAGTAAAAGGCTGATCTGGACACAACAAACCCTCAATGACAGGTAATCAAAACAATGCCCTGTCAATGCAAACTCCCACTAAAACCTGTAGTAAGAAAATGAGATCATGACCCGAAAAGAAGCACAATTAATGGCAGTCGTCGCTGTGCATGCTTTTAAAGGTAATGTTAAGAAGGAAGTAGGATAGATAACACATACACCCATATATATAGGGAGTGGATGTGGTCGAGTGGTCTAGGGAGCTGGACGTAAGGCTAAGCGAATGGTGCTGCAGTGTATCAATGGTGTAGGTTCAAATCCCGTCGAGGGAAGAACAAAAATTTGACAGCTCTAAAATCTTATTCTAACACTGTTTGGTTTAATTTTCAGACGGGATTTGAACCCACACCATTGATACACTGCAGCACCATTCGCTTAGCCTTACGTCCAGCGCCCTAGACCACTCGACCACATCAACTCCCTAAAAATGGAGCTTCAATAATCGTAGTGTAGATGGTACATATATACTTAATATTATAATTTGACAGCAATCTAACAAAGCAATTTTTAATATATTGTATAGGATAATGAAGAATTCATTATACAGTCACTGAAAATAAAGTATATTATACAAACGTCTAGAAGCAAGTGACAACCATACAATATATCTGTCCCACTGGATCTCAAAGTTACTTTAAAGGATACTAGGTTAATACTAAATATATATATATATCCGTTACAAGAACTATTTTATGCTTATTATATGAGATTTAACTATGAACATGAAGAAGGAATAACAAACGTTTATTACAGTACTAAATGTTCCTTTAAGTCTTCTATTTTACATATTTATCTTTTACGTATTTAACAATGGCTTTCGTGGCCGATATTATGGTAGTTGGATCTACATCAACCTAGTATGCAATCAATGTCTATCACCCCTCAAATTACCAGCTCGATTTCCTCCAATTTCGCGATGTTCTCAATACAACATAATGTGAAAAAGTGTGTCAATAACTTGTTATTGATCGCTTACTGCAGGTACATGTAACTTCGGTGTCCTTCACCTAAACAATAACGTACATAAGTCTGTAAACATGTACTTCGGTGTCCTTCACCTAAACAATAACGTACATAAGTCTGTAAACATGTACTTCGGTGTCCTTCACCTAAACAATAACGTACATAAGTCTGTAAACATGTACTTCGGTGTCCTTCACCTAAACAATAACGTACATAAGTCTGTAAACATGTACTTCGGTGTCCTTCACCTAAACAATAACGTACATAAGTCTGTAAACATGTACTTCGGTGTCCTTCACCTAAACAATAACGTACATAAGTCTATAAACATGTACTTCGGTGTCCTTCACCTAAACAATAACGTACATAAGTCTGTAAACATGTACTTCGGTGTCCTTCACCTAAACAATAACGTACATACGTCTGTAAACATGTACTTCGGTGTCCTTCACCTAAACAATAACGTACATAAGTCTGTAAACATGTACTTCGGTATCCTTCACCTAAACAATAACGTACATAAGTCTGTAAACATGTACTTCGGTGTCCTTCACCTAAACAATAACGTACATAAGTCTGTAAACATGTAACTTCGGTGTCCTTCACCTAAACAATAACGTACATAAGTCTGTAAACCTGTAACTTCGGTGTCCTTTACCTAAACAATAACGTACATAAGTCTGTAAACATGTAACTTCGGTGTCCTTCACCTAAACAATAACGTACATAAGTCTGTAAACCTGTAACTTCGGTGTCCTTTACATAAACAATAACGTACATAAGTCTGTAAGCATGTACTTCGGTGTCCTTCACCTAAACAATAACGTACATAAGTCTGTAAACATGTACTTCGGTGTCCTTCACCTAAACAATAACGTACATAAGTCTGTAAACATGTACTTCGGTGTCCTTCACCTAAACAATAACGTACATAAGTCTGTAAACATGTACTTCGGTGTCCTTCACCTAAACAATAACGTACATACGTCTGTAAACATGTACTTCGGTGTCCTTCACCTAAACAATAACGTGCATAAGTCTGTAAACATGTACTTCGGTATCCTTCACCTAAACAATAACGTACATAAGTCTGTAAACATGTACTTCGGTGTCCTTCACCTAAACAATAACGTACATAAGTCTGTAAACATGTAACTTCGGTGTCCTTCACCTAAACAATAACGTACATAAGTCTGTAAACCTGTAACTTCGGTGTCCTTTACCTAAACAATAACGTACATAAGTCTGTAAACATGTAACTTCGGTGTCCTTCACCTAAACAATAACGTACATAAGTCTGTAAACCTGTAACTTCGGTGTCCTTTACCTAAACAATAACGTACATAAGTCTGTAAACATGTAACTTCGGTGTCCTTTACCTAAACAATAACGTACATAAGTCTGTAAACATGTACTTCGGTGTCCTTCACCTAAACAATAACGTACATAAGTCTGTAAACATGTACTTCGGTGTCCTTCACCTAAACAATAACGTACATAAGTCTGTAAACATGTACTTCGGTGTCCTTCACCTAAACAATAACGTACATAAGTCTGTAAACATGTAACTTCGGTGTCCTTCACCTAAACAATAACGTACATAAGTCTGTAAACATGTAACTTCGGTGTCCTTCACCTAAACAATAACGTACATAAGTCTGTAAACATGTAACTTCGGTGTCCTTCACCTAAACAATAACGTACATAAATCTGTAAACATGTAACTTCGGTGTCCTTCACCTAAACAATAACGTACATAAGTCTGTAAACATGTAACTTCGGTGTCCTTCACCTAAACAATAACGTACATAAGTCTGTAAACATGTAACTTCGGTGTCCTTCACCTAAACGATAACGTACATAAGTCTGTAAACATGTAACTTCGGTGTCCTTCACCTAATCAATAACGTACATAAGTCTGTAAACATGTAACTTCTGTGTCCTTCACCTAAACAATAACGTACATAAGTCTGTAAACATGTACTTCGGTATCCTTCACCTAAACAATAACGTACATAAGTCTGTAAACATGTACTTCGGTGTCCTTCACCTAAACAATAACGTACATAAGTCTGTAAACATGTAACTTCGGTGTCCTTCACATAAACAATAACGTACATAAGTCTGTAAACCTGTAACTTCGGTGTCCTTTACCTAAACAATAACGTACATAAGTCTGTAAACATGTAACTTCGGTGTCCTTCACCTAAACAATAACGTACATAAGTCTGTAAACCTGTAACTTCGGTGTCCTTTACCTAAACAATAACGTACATAAGTCTGTAAGCATGTACTTCGGTGTCCTTCACCTAAACAATAACGTACATAAGTCTGTAAACATGTACTTCGGTGTCCTTCACCTAAACAATAACGTACATAAGTCTGTAAACATGTACTTCGGTGTCCTTCACCTAAACAATAACGTACATAAGTCTGTAAACATGTACTTCGGTGTCCTTCACCTAAACAATAACGTACATACGTCTGTAAACATGTACTTCGGTGTCCTTCACCTAAACAATAACGTACATAAATCTGTAAACATGTACTTCGGTATCCTTCACCTAAACAATAACGTACATAAGTCTGTAAACATGTACTTCGGTGTCCTTTACCTAAACAATAACGTACATAAGTCTGTAAACATGTAACTTCGGTGTCCTTCACCTAAACAATAACGTACATAAGTCTGTAAACCTGTAACTTCGGTGTCCTTTACCTAAACAATAACGTACATAAGTCTGTAAACATGTAACTTCGGTGTCCTTCACCTAAACAATAACGTACATAAGTCTGTAAACCTGTAACTTCGGTGTCCTTTACCTAAACAATAACGTACATAAGTCTGTAAACATGTACTTCGGTGTCCTTCACCTAAACAATAACGTACATAAGTCTGTAAACATGTACTTCGGTGTCCTTCACCTAAACAATAACGTACATAAGTCTGTAAACATGTACTTCGGTGTCCTTCACCTAAACAATAACGTACATAAGTCTGTAAACATGTAACTTCGGTGTCCTTCACCTAAACAATAACGTACATAAGTCTGTAAACATGTAACTTCGGTGTCCTTCACCTAAACAATAACGTACATAAGTCTGTAAACATGTAACTTCGGTGTCCTTCACCTAAACAATAACGTACATAAATCTGTAAACATGTAACTTCGGTGTCCTTCACCTAAACAATAACGTACATAAGTCTGTAAACATGTAACTTCGGTGTCCTTCACCTAAACAATAACGTACATAAGTCTGTAAACATGTAACTTCGGTGTCCTTCACCTAAACGATAACGTACATAAGTCTGTAAACATGTAACTTCGGTGTCCTTCACCTAATCAATAACGTACATAAGTCTGTAAACATGTAACTTCTGTGTCCTTCACCTAAACAATAACGTACATAAGTCTGTAAACATGTACTTCGGTGTCCTTCACCTAAACAATAACGTACATAAGTCTGTAAACAGGTACTTCGGTGTCCTTCACCTAAACAATAACGTACATAAGTCTGTAAACATGTAACTTCGGTGTCCTTCACCTAAACAATAACGTACATAAGTCTGCAAACATGTACTTCGGTGTCCTTCACCTAAACAATAACGTACATAAGTCTGTAAACTGTTGGACAAAGTTATTTATCAACGAAATTTACCTATAAAATGTAATTATTAACAAAACTAAGCTTTTCCTGTCAGGCATAGGTGCCCTCAGCCGATTTTAGCTATCATTTTTTGACTCTTTGGGTTTATTGCTCCTAAACATTAAAAAATAGATTTGGCTTTCCAATCTTTCGATTTTGAGCTTACCTGATGATGGTTATTCAAGAAATATATATCTTGTTATTAGTACAGAGAGATAGTCAACTTGTGGCAATTTGGTTTTCTCTATGTACTTTGATTTCCAACACCATTTTCAACAAATGCATTTTGCTTCATGGGTTGTTGTTATAGAGCAAACCCGTCCAATACTACCTTTATTAACGATTTTTGTATTTGCCAAAAATGTAGTAACTAAAATGAAAAATTATATCGCACAAACCGGTACAGTTCTAAATTCGTTTAAAAAACAAGCAATATATTCCAAGGGGATGTACCAGACCAGGAAAGTAATATGTCATGTATTTGTGTGTTGGAGTATCATTGTGCTTCTTTAGAAGATTTTCTATTGAATATTTGAACTGTTCCGACAGTGTGTATTTTTTTTTTGCTTTTTTTTTCCCATTTGAATACTAATATGATCTTATATCAATTTCAGTTGTCAATCGGGTTTTGTTTTCGGAATTTTCTCCCATATAACATGCATAATATTATCTTACGTCGTCTAATGACATCACATCGGCCTTGGTTGCAGTCTCTTGTACTACAACAAGCAGAACAAATGTGGACATCACCATGGGTACGTTTGGTGTGAGTAGACCTATACCCATTAAGCACTCTGTCGCATATCTGAAATATAAACATTGGTATAGAAATATGATCTAGCTTATCTAGTACTTACGGCTTCTGATTATCCATTTGGTATTTACAGATTTGTCTTCTAAATAAACGTTAGAGAATACCGAACGGGCGATCCAAAAAATGACAATCCAGAGAAACTGTAAACATAGGGCAAGACGAAGAAAAAGAAACAAAAACATAAAACAATATGTGTTGGACACCACTATTCTTAGGCAAACACAAATAACGTTACATTTTCACTTTCTTACTACGTTAAATATCAAATATAATTTACGATTATATACCTCTTTCCTTTGACATCCTAAATTATAAGTAAGTTGTCCAGCAGACACGATTTCTTCTTGTAGGCAAACCTGTATTAAAATGAAATAATAGGTACAAATAACACACTGGAATAAATATATCTTTAAAAAACATAACTCCACATATTAATAGGGATACACTCAACTGTACAATATGAAAACAGGCTTACAAATTTACAAAAAGATATACAAAATAGTAGAGGTAAAATTATATTGTTATTACTTCAGAATGTTAACATGTATTTGTTAGTGATCAGAGGAGATAATGAATTAAAGCTAACTAATTGGCGGAAGAAGAATGTGTGTCTCATTTTCCTTTTTAAAGCCCATTCATACGATCAAAGTTTTCGTTAATAACTTGGTCAAAGTTTTTTTTATTGACAATTTTACTCAAAGAAAACTTTCTGAAAGTTATCCCGTTTACACGATCAAAGTTTGATCAAAGTTTTTATTCCAAGTTACCTTTCGGCGGTAAATTGAAAGCCAAAACAAAATAGCTAAATTAGATCTTGATTCCGAAAAGATGTTTGATTGGTCAATTCCCATCAAATGTTTTTTTTGTTTTAAATAGGATGGGTTTCTATTCCGTCAAAGTTCTTTGACAAAGTTTGTGATGGAAAACTTTGATCGTGTAAACTGGCCTTTATGGTTTAATCTTCGTAACCAAAATAGTAAAATCAACATGTGCTTGGAGAGAGTCAAGCTCCTTGTTAGTAAAATAAGACTTTTAGTAGCTCATAATCAGTAACAGTTCATGTAAGTGGTAAATATACTATACCTCATTTATTGGACATTGGACATATCTGGAACATTTGGCTGGGTCCCTGATCTTATCGCACTCAGCACACCAAACGTGAGTGGTAGAAATATTAGGTTCTATAAATGAACATCAGTAGATATTTAACCGCATCGATGGTTTAATGATTAGCGAATGCGGTAGAGCGTGAGTTCGAGCCCCGATCTGGTCAAACCAAAGACTATAAAATTGCTATTTGTTGCTTAACGCTAAGCATGCAGCATTAAGGTTGGCTCTGAATCAGGATAATGTGTCCGAGTAGGGCGACATGTCTATCCGTGGACTGTTGTTTCAGTGAGCTAGCACTATTCAAATCCAACTAAGCGTGTTGGTCTAGTACAAAGCGGACCTCATCATCTTTTCATTGAATATTTCAAGCATGCATGTAAGCTAGCGTGCAGATTACAATATTATACAAGTATCACACTTGTTGGAGTATGACCCGACGGTTTGTCTCCCAGGGAAAAGTAAAGTCACACAAGGGCTCGCATCAGACACCAAGTAATAGAATACCTGCGACTTTGAGAAAATATTCGATATAATATATACAATTCCTTCTTCGCCTACAGCGACGAACCTGTCGCTGGACGCCATGTTTGTTGTCTGTTGAATCAAGGGAAGTAACTATAATTGGAAACACGTGATAATTTCCTTGGGATTTCCTCGCGAGCGGCGGACCTTACTATGAGACCTTACGATTAGCGGTTGACCAAACGAATGGATAAATATCACGTGACAATGTTTTATCAAATCAGATTCAAGATATTTATATGAGTATATAATATTACATAATATCATCTCTTTCATAACGTAACTAAAAGTTTCTATGAAATATAGATCACATTGCACAAACGCATTTGTTCTAATAACCTAACTAAAACGTTACCGTGCAATGAAAATCATATTGCTTATTCAATCCACAAAATGAACAGAAATTCAATATATAGATTCAAGGATTATTACGTCATCGCAAGCTTACGTGACATATTCGGGTTTTACTGAACCTTATCTTTCTTATGGCGAACGCAACGATATAACTACTACTATGACATGGTCTATTTAAGGAATATTTTTGAACAGGTTATACGATATAACCTGTTCAAGAATTAAACATATTCCTTATAATTTAATTTGTACAATAAAATGTAATGATTCCTCCATTTTAATTACGATTATTTCATGGGATTATTTGAATTTGTCGTTGACGTCGTCACTCAATACCAACCCAGGTTATCAAATATAACCAATGTTGCTCTACTGGGATCAGCCAATCAGATTGCAGTATTCACATCAAATTAAAGCATTGTTTATTATATGGGTATTAGAATATGTGTACATATATCCAGTATGTTGTTTTTAACCATAATATTTACCAATGATTATATACTTTCTAAATAATCATTTGTTCACGTTTTTCTTTTTATTGTTTGCATTGTTGAAATTAAAACATATGACCTTTAAACTTTGCATATTGCAATTTATTATTAAAAAAATGTCAATTTGTACACTGATGTTCGAATCTCGATCAGGGCGAGGTGTACATCATTATGTGATAAAGCTTGTCAGTGACTTGCGACAGATCAGTGGTTTTCTCCGGGTCCTCCGTTTTACTCCACCAATAAAACTGACCGCCACGATATAACTGAAATATTGTTGAAAGTGGCGTTAAACACCATCAAACAAACAAACAAACAACTATCAATTGGTAAATACTAACGTTGACCACACAGATGACCGTTACATGGTATGCCATCTTTATCTGGACCATCCTTACAACATTCGTGACACAACCCATACTCCATGGTACCTTTAATCCATACCATTTGTCGTCTACCATTGGCAATAATATGTTCATTGAAAGAGCACACCTATGTAAAAATAGTTATATTACCCCTTATAATGAAACATGTGTAATACGTGCTAGATTGATCCACCATGGATATGCCCGCAAAATCATCAAATTTACTGTCGAAAAGTCTTATAGATACCGGTATTCGCACTTTTCATTTTAAAAAGCTTTATTTTGGAATTTATTATATATTTTGAAGTATTTTCAGACATTTTCCTTTCGTTCCTAAGCCAATATATATCTTTAGAGCAGCATAACTGTATATTGGCAGCGTTTCCGTTGAAAATCTACAGTATCGATGGAAAATTGAGAGTACACACATTCTGGCGAATACTTGCTGTTTTTTATTCAGTATTAAAAAGTAATATTTGAATTAGGTTTATCTTATTTTGAACAAAATATAGTATGGAACAGTAGATATTGACGATTTCCAAGCACCTTAATTTAGTCCCGGAATCTCATATGTCCGTATTCTATTTATTTATACATTGTATATTTTTCGTGTAGTGCTGTTTATCGTCAGTTATGTCCAGTTAAAAATCCAATTATTTCATGACTACCTGACTTAATGTGAGAGGAAAAGTCAGGACATGTATAACAAACCAGCAGTGAAACCCCCAATGGCTAGGTGTCTGAATACCTAAACACTTGAAGCAGGTATCGATGACCGAACTAAAGTTAGTGGTGTTTAGGCTTGTGGCAAGAAGACAAATACTTAACCCACATGGTTATCCAGGTTCCCTATGTAATTTTTCTGTTCTTCTCTATAATTGGCATATTTCGGTTGGCTTATATCATTAATAACATGGTAACTTGTTCTCGCCAAGATAAAACTGACAATTTCCTCATTCGGTATTTAAAAAACAATCTACAACTCACTCATTGATAGCAACAATATACCCTTTTCTGTAACTTTTCCATCATTTCAATATTTACCTTTTCAGCTTTGCACCCAGCTCTGAATGCAATCGTCATATCTGGTAGCATCATTTTGGTTAGGTAGCATTCCTGAAATAAGATAAATATCATACTTCATGAATATAATTTCAGACACACTTGCTTATTTTTTAAACTAGCTTATTCTTTCGTTTAACATTCTGAACTCTCATGGGAACCCCGGTCTGTAAAAATAAGATCTAGTTTCTGTGCAAAGAGGTCAAATCCCCCGCAAAAGGGCCTCCTTGAGTAGTGTATTTTGATTCGTCCCACAAACCTAGCGGAGAAAATACTTCCTATTCCTATACTCCTGGGTTCACAGAGGAACTTATATTTTATGTAGGAAACTTTCATCTCTTAAATCTTGGAAACTGTCACAATGACCGTACGTTGTACATGCTTAGAGAAATTAGTGTTGACCACAGACAACACCGGTGGGTTTGTCGTGTCATCTTATGGGACTTTACTTGGTTTGCTTAGGTTCTGTCTATTTGTCTGGAAGCAATTGCAATGAATAAATCGTGAAAATAATACTACATAACTGAATTATTTCATTTAGTCTTTTAGTAGTCGATGTATATCATCACTCAAGTTTGCGAGTTCAACTCGCGCTCATGTCGGTCTGTACTCGATTCAATTGCTGATGATAAATTGTCACTTACCCATTACATGTGACTCCGGTTGTCGGCAACAATAAAACTAAACACCACAATATAGCTGTAATATTTTTATTCTGACACTAATACCCATCTTAATACCGACCCTTTTTGTATAAAACTTACTTCTTGTCCATTTTCACATTGTGCTTCTGTACGGAAACACTCGGCCAAATCGGTCTCCTTCTCACATGAAAGACATCGCAATCCTGTAACGATCTTTGATTTAGGTCATTACTATAATACAGTTTACAATAATACGGAGAGATGGTCAATAGTTTAATATTGATTTTGCGCACGGAACTGGAACGGAATGTGAACAGTTCTCGCCATCTTTTGAAATGATAAAATACGACTTAAAATCAAGAGGAATTTAAATATATCTGTGTGTAAGCATTCATATCTCAACCAACATTAAGCCAAATGCATTTGCCTGATTTTCACACATTCCATTCAAACGATGTCCAAAGGTACAACTTCCTGTCTGACTTTAAAAGGATATCATTCTACTTTCAATTGCACGACTTGACAATCGCAACCGTTTGACCGTTACTGTTGTCATATTTCATCAATTACTCCAATATAGCATTATAGGAATTGTTAATGTATGATAAAAAAAAATAATATAAGCAAAACATTACCCATCGTCATTCTAAGACTACCGTTATACATGTTATATGACATGGACAGTAACTTAATAAAATACTTACCTGCCGATGTCGTTATCATCGAATACAAAACAACCAAGCACAGATCTACAACATAAAATACATAGTGCAAAGACTGCAGCAGATACCAAAGAGGTAACCATAGACAGTAAATCGAAGAACGGACAATACAATGACCAAAAGAAAAACAGGCCTCCAAATACCGCTCCTACCACCCGTTGGTCATTACAAGCCGCTATAATTTGCCTTTTTTTCTGAAAGAATGTGCACTTCTCCACACTCGAGACACATATGGACAACTCATCTCTCCTAAAGGCAAGTTATCTATTGTATTTTTTGTCCACAGCGACCAATGAAATTCTCTTTCGGAGGTGCTGAAGTCCGTTACGGAGGAAGTATGTCTTCATACGTTTTCATCGGTGATCTTTATTTTAAAAGTAATAAAAGATACAAGATGTCATAAAGAACAGCTGCATATAGTTAGTGTCAAAAACAATTATAGGTTATATATATATATATATATATCCCCCTCCATTTAACAGAACAGAACGGTCAGTTAAGGGAGCACCCTTGTGGTCGTTTTCCTGGCGCTAGTGCAATTTCTCAACATCATAGGGAATATTATTTTCTACTGAGGATAAGTGTTGGTACGTGCGGATGGAAGTACAACGATTGAAATGTCTCTTAATTCAGCGATTTATATATTAGAATTGAACACAACTTACCTGTGAATCTCAACTTCATCACGACTGAAATCTTTGTTATTTTTGTGGAACTGGAATGAAATATATGTGAAAACATTGTCTTATTTTATGGCAATTTTGTATTATATTATATCTACCGAACAAAGAAAGTAAGAATGCAAATGGCAACTTTTGTATTTTGCCCACATTTTTGGTGGGGTACTTGTTGTTCTTCTGTTTTAGTTGGTTATGTTGCCCCTTCGGTTCTCTCTAACGTTTATTTACATGATATAACCCGAACGTACTTACTCTTCAATGTACCCAGTAAAACATATAGAAAAAGGCGGATCTAAATTGCACAATTTCATTTCGATTTATAATTATTTGATAATACTAAAACTTCCGGTATCGCCTATTAAACAGGCTTCTTCTGTCTGTGTTATCTATATGTTTACCAGTACTGTGAAATATCGATGTTTGTCTTCTGTATTAATGAGTTTATTGTTGCATATCAACTTAGTAGAATATCAGCATTATTCATAGCGAGTACTAGGTTACGAAAAGATCGCAATAAATCAGGTAGGTAAATACGGTGACACTGTGATTGGCCTTTTGGTGGAAAGTGCAGATAATCAATGGACAAAGAGGATATAATAAATAGGATTGCAAATTGTCCTAGCAATGGGTCACTAACGAACATAACACTCTATATTCGGTTCGTCTTTACCTCCGGTTGTTTGTAGGAGGGCTCATATCTTATTTACGTTATGTGTGCACGTTTGCGTATAGTGGTTTTCATCACATATTGCATTGTGTTTTGTTTTGTTTTTCTAACATTTATTCACTTCAATCTTGCTTTGTATAACCAACTGCAAGTTGTTTTTTTAAGGAGAAGGAATGAATCATTATCTATTTATGTATGCCATTTGTCTCTCACATATTGCACATTTAAATCGTCCTCCGCAACTAGCGAAAACCTTGTTTTGGAGGGGTTGTACCCCGCAGAGGAAAATGTATGTTCTATTTTCATAGCCGGCGTTCAGTACGGGGTTAAAATATGCAATATATCAGTTTTAGATTGCAAATAAACTACTTTACGTAGGTTGTATTTCAATACCCCGGACTCCCTACTCTGGAATTTAAACAAGACAATACAGTGACAACGGATATTAAATATTGAAAATTATTATACCTCAGTATATACTTTCTTAAAGCTTTTTCAAATGAAATAAAAATGCTATTGTTTCATATTTTTAACACTGAGACTATTGACCGGTCCATAGTTTTCAAGACTATTGTCTGCCGCTGAACTATTTACTGGCAATTTAAACAACTTTCGCGGAATTTTTAATTGGACGTCGCTTATTGGACAAACTACGGTAATTGTTATGCGTGATCCTCTGGCGTTATCGTCGATATCGAGAAACCCGGAAAACGGATAAACAGATGACATTTGTATTTTTTGTTGAGATGGCCAGGTTCACAAGTCTTTCAGACAGTGATTTAGACCAAATTTTAGAAGACCGTGATTCTAAAAACACAAATTCAGTCATCAAAATAGCAGTTAAGGTGCTCAATGATTATTTGATTGAAAAGAATGATGAAATTGCAAGCGTTGATGAACTAGATTTGTCCGACACGTCTGTTGACATGGTTGTGGCTACCCTGAAAAGGTTCTACGGAGAAATAAGGAAAGCTGATGGAACTCTTTATGCTAATAAATCAATGATAATCTTAAGGTTCGGCCTTCAAAAACACTTCCTCAAAAATCGGCAAGAGGACATTATAAACAGTGAACTTTATTCAGCTGCGAATAACATGTTTAAAGCAGTAGTGGTGAAATTGGTCAAGGAAGGAAAGGGTACTGTCAAACACAAAAGAGGTAATCTTACCAGAAGATCTACAAAAACTTTATTGACATGTTAATTTTTCAAGAGAAACACCAGAAGCATTACAAAATAGAGTGTTCTTTGAATATTTATATTACTTTTGTAAGCGTGGAAAGGAAAATCTGAGAGATGTGCATAAGGAGGATTTTGAGCTCAAAGTTGATGGACAGGGGAGAAGATATATAACCCTCAAATTTCAACGTCAAACCAAGAATCACAATGGGGATAACCTCACAGACATAGATATCAAAGATGGACGAATGTATGAAATGCCTGGTAAGTTTTGAAATAATAGATATTTTCAATTACTGAATATTAATGTCTTTTGAAAAATTCTTGATCAGAGGTATTCTCGTCTTATGATTAAAGGCCTCACTGCATCTTCAAGATGAAGAATTGTAAATAAAATGTCGTTCCTTTTCATGTTTATTCCATGTACATTTACCCATATCAAGGACAAGTAACAATTTTCTGCTACAAAAATGTACGTACAACATGTACTAAAATTCTCGTGTATTTTATAAAAGAGTACACAAAAATTATTAATACAACAGTCAAATTCAAACCTACATGAACAACAATTTCACACTTACACTATTATACCTGCATTCAAACCATACATTTGTACACACATGACAAGTTTAAAAAAACCGTACTGTATTTATATTGGTAAGGACATAAGATTTAAACTTGTACCTTCATGACATTAACATATTTAAATTTGATTATTTTTTAGGAGATGAGAAATGTCCAGTGAGCTCATTTATCAAGTATTTCAGCAAATTAAACCCTGGGAATGGCAATTATTGGCAACTACCAAAGTTGATATACAATGAAACAGATGATGTGTGGTATGATAATGTTGTGGTGGGAAAAACACACTAGGTGGAATGATGGCTAAAATTAGTCAAGTATGCAATTTATCGAAACTCTATACTAATCATTGTATACGAAGTACATGTATTACTGCATTAGATGATAACGGAATCGAGACTCGCCATATTATGGGACTAAGCGGACACAAGTCAGAAAGTGCCGTAAGAGCTTATAGTAAAAGACTAAGTGAAAAGAAAACACGGAAAATATCTGAAATCTTAAGTACCACTGTACAACAAACTGGAACTGACGAGTCTAGAAATTCATGTACATCCATCAATACTTCTGCTTCCACTAAATGCCATGTTTCAGATTTTAAATCTCATTCTACATCAACATGTACTTCAGTAGCTGCTGGAGTTCAGCAACATGAGGGATCTAACTCAACAAATTTACTAGATTTTCTGAATGACATAACAAACTATGAAGCTCATCAAAATAGTGTACCAGCTCAAAACTTGTCTCAAAATGTGACAAATGCACCAACATGTAATTTGAATAACTTCCAAATTCTCGCTTTTCAGGGCCCTCCCGGTACAGGGTTTGCAATCAGCAGCATAAACAATTCAACAGTTAACTTTTATTTCCAAAGCAAATAGTTTATAACTAGTACAAAGCAAAGAAATATTTTCTTGTTATAATTGTTGTTCATTCAATGTTATTTGAAGTTGAGCTAATAATATGTTGAATTTACTACTCTTGTTCTTTTTTAGCCATAGCAAAAATGATCAGTATTATTATCATGGTAATCAACCTTTTGAACATGTTCGGTATAATGAATTACTTAATGACTGGGTATTCAGGTAATAGCAAGTTTATTGTCCCCCTCGACACTGACTATTGCCCTCGGCTTCGTCTCGAGCAATAGTCAGTGTCTCGGGGACATTAAACTTGCTATTACCCTCATATCCAGTCAATAAGTATATACTATAAGATGTTATTCTAAATTATAAAAAAAACCAGTTTACATGGTTTATGAAAAACAACTTAAAATATTACAAGCGTCATGTTACTATTTAACGCTAATTTAATGTGGATTTATTAGTCTCAAACTCATGCGTCTTTTTGTCAACCTTTGTTTTGTGTAGAATAAGCTAACATCGTGTGTTAATACTGGACAATATTATCACGATCTTGACGTAATTATTATACACAAAGGTAACAAGGTACATTACGATTTAACTCTGTTTTTGGTACTTTTGAATAAACAAGTACGAAGAAGACAAGTTCATGAGAATATCAACACATTAATTAACCGACAATTTTGGAAATTCCGTTAAAATCTCAAGATTTAGAAGCAATGTAAATTGACCAATAATGTGGTCATTGCTATCTCTTATCGTTAATACTAAATAAACATTCCTAGTCGTAAATATGTGTTATAACCTAATGAATACAATGGTGTGGAGATTAAACTAATAAAATGCCAGATTTATAAAAATGAAAGCTTGGTAATTCAACCAGTATCAACAAAATGAACAACTACATATATTGACATAAAACATAATTTGTAACTCACCTAAACTAGTTTTAAGATAATGTATATGACCATCAACTGATAAGAAACAAAAAAAAGAAAAACAGAGTTATCTCCCTTTGGGCATGTATACAACTAAATAAAGTACTACAAACCAGAGGTGATACTATGAAAAGTTACATCGCCACCATATTCATATGATCTATTATTTAGCAATTTGCTCAAATCATGCAATATAGATTGAATAACTGTTTTTAAGGCCAACTTATCAGCAGTTCGGCTTTTTTAATCACAAGAACCATATTACAAATAAATAAATAATAACCGTCTACGTAAAAATTGAAGTTAGATGAACTCATGACTGGTAATAAATTGAAAACACAGACAGAGAAGTTATCCAATCGAAAAATCGTTGGCATGCAAAATGTATACACCCACACAAATATATATGACCAACAGGCACTAGACATAATAGTAATAGTATTTCTATTATGCCAAAGGTACGACAATGTCTTCAATATGTAATAAATGAGTAGGCTTCCATTGCAAAAAAGGCTTTAAAAGTGCGGTATATTTGGACGCATGTCTTCCCGGGTATTACTCCGACACATGATTTATTGGATAGTACAAATATACCTTAACACAAGCCACTTATGTTTTGCTGACTAATTACTACCACCGTCCATTCTATATCGGTCATGGTTGAACTGTTTGTAGGCAATATGGTACATAAAATTCAATTATTACAGAATATAAAAAGTCATTGCTTTATTTATGTGCTAGTATAGTTCATAAACATAATATCAAATCTGACTTTTATTACCGATAGAACCGTCAATGTTGTCTTCCGTTTTAATTTATTTGAATTATGTATGTACTATATTCCCTACGTACGACACAACCATGACCGATCGAGAATGGAAACTGACAGTCACCAGCAGCATGGTAAAGGTGGAGTGTGTCGATGAATAATTTTCAATTTGTATTGTATTGCACACAATACGCGACATATTATGTGTAAGATGCTATGGTAAAGTCGTTTTAGATGTTTGCAAGAAATATCGTCGTACAAGCAATGTAGACCTTAAAATGTAGTTAATAACTCACCTTACTTTTATTTTAACTAGTTTCAAAGTTAACATATGTTCGATAGTCGTCATATGATAAGACACAACAAAAATAGTGTGGGTTAGTACGTAATCTAGAGTTTTACAATCCATTTTATATCGAGTCATTGATTAATATCAGGTTTTAAAATGTTAAAATAAAACAAATATACATTTACCAGTCATAGACAGATTACACATATATCAGTAGGAAACTAAAATTTAACAAGAATAAACGATGCATTCACATGTTATAGTAATTTTTTTCTCTTTATTCTTTGCTAAACAGAAGATTAAATTAGTGGCCAAATCGACACAACTCTAGATTTACTCATTTCGTTTATGTACTAAATTATGTCAGTGGAGAATGAAATGTTTAATTCCAGAACCAATTATTCAACTTTATTTCATTTTCAAAATCTATTTTCAGAAATAAATTCGGACGGTCCTTACGACAATAGTTGATAACATGTACTACACATACAACAGATTATATACCAGTGTTCGCTAAGGGGTCATCCATAATTGTCAACCAATTTCCAAAGTGTGCAAAAAGCACACTTTTCCAGACCCCCCTCCCCCCACCCCCTCAAAAAGTGTACATCAACCATTTTCAAATGCCCGGCATGAGATAAATAATCAAGTTTTGGAGCATTTTAAGTACAGATACTGAGTTCTTAATATTGATTTCTTTTATATAGGTGTCTTTGCCTATTTTGAAAGAAAAAAAATTATAAATACGGTTTTGCTTTGGCTAAACATTCCAAAACAGGGTTGTTTGTCAAGCCATGCTTCAAAAAATAATCGGAGTTAGAATTAAGTATCACATTTTTTCGCTTTATATTCAAGTGCACAAAAAATATACACGCAAAACAACAATACAATAAAACCGAACTCCGCGGACACGAAGAAAATCCGGAAAGTAAAAAAAAAAGCGTACGCTAAAATTGTCGATTTTTTCACCCCCTCCCCCCTAGCGTGCGTTTTGCACACTTTGGAAAATGGTTGACAATTATATGGATGACCCCTAAAGAAGGTTTATAATTATAATTGTGTTTGTGACTGCCAGGAGAATTTGGAAAAAACAACATTTTTTTAAATGTATTGATTGACTAATTGTTGTTTAAAATCAAGTAAGCAGTATATTTCACCTGAATTTATGACCAGAGCAAGTTTGCAAATTTTATATCATGTGGTTAGAAAATTGTGATTTGGATGATCTATGGGCGCCAAATATAAAATTGAAAATAACTGATAGAACATTAAAAGCATGTCTTGCAACGGGCTATCAATGACCACTAATATCAAGAAGCTGTTGTTCATTTGGGACAAGGGTTACCTCAATATGTCATTTAGGAAAGTTACGACGAATATTGAATTATGCGATTAATTTGAATGTTAAAACTATTTGTAGATGTAGCTGTTGATTTGAGATTATCGGCATTTATCGTTTCCGAGTGATGTCCTTTTAGTATTCGAAAAAAAATTATGTTTGTATTGCTTTCCGAACGTTAACCAAAGTTTTACGTATTCGATTGATACGATTGGTTAACATTTATTTTTGATCGTTAAAATACAATTCAAATTCACCTTTAAGATATCCGACATTTATCGCTTCTGAGTTGAGTTTTAATACAGATAATACATTATCTTTTGCTATTTTCTTATATTTCAGTTGGATTAAATTGTAATTTGTAATTAAAGCTAGTTGTGGACGGATAAACTACATGACAAAAAAATGAAATTACAAAGATTGGGGATGGTGGAGTGTAAGGGCATTGATTATATACAGATTAATGGATGGGCATTTCCATATTGGCCTCGTTACCATCCCCAGACCCCCATATTGGCCAATATGGGTTGAGGGATGATAACCAGGCCAATATGGAAATGCCCCTGTATTAAACCATTTATTACATACTTCCGACATCTAGAAAAGAGACACTCATATTGGCCTGATACGAAGTCGAGGCCCATATTGTCCCGGGCCAATAAGGGCCTCGATATGGAAATGATATTGTGGTAATCCAATAACCGGTTATTTTCCCGGGGTGTGAAAATATGGACAGTTTACTTCCGGTAATATTGGTCATACAAAAATGCCTTTATTTGAACTAAGAGTGCAATAATGAGAAATATATTTTTTTTATTTTTTCCCCAATAACTTTGCAAGGAAAACGAAGCAAACTATGTTTTCTTGTGGTGTTGGGTCTAAAATGCAAATTTCTCTCAGTTTATTTCATTAATAGGCAATATTTGTCAACCTGGCAATACCTTCTGTCATTTTAAAAGCGTAATTTCCTTAATCCTTAAACAACACCTTCTTCTTCTTCTTCTTCAAATCAACAGCAACTCGGCTTGTGACATTCCGATGCAATATTCCGATTAGATATGTGAAGAAGTGGTTGATTGATTATTTGTTAGTCAAGTGAGTAGTATTACAGTTACATTCACGAGGAAAATAAGTTAACGAACAACACATCATATAGGTAAAGAATAGCGCTTGTGTGGGAGATATTTTTGAATGTTTGAATGTCAACGAAAAATAATGGAAAAATTATGAAAATATCACCATGCAATGAGCTACTAACGACCATTACTGAGACTTGTTATCCATTGGGAGCTGTTGAAAACTCTCTTTTACGAGGCACGTATTTCCGTCGAGTATCAGAGTGACATGTGTTTTCGAATCGTCTCATACAAGCAGCGTACGTTCTATCGAGGAGAAGTTGTACCACACATTGGATTAAACTAGATTCTTCTTCTATATCACTGCCTTTCCTCTGCTTTTTTCTTGCTTACATTTCAGAATATTGTAGTTCTTACATGAGGTACGGTGTAATTTCAAAACTCTAAAATGCCAATTCAGCATATGTAACATGTAGGACGTAGATTTCAGACACGTCGACATATTTATCAATCTCTCTGGCTGTATTGAAAAATAATAATGTTTGAGTACAGTACGATAACATTTATGCTTCTCATAATTAAGATAGATCTCTTGCTTTCTCTAATTCAAAATTTATATAGCATAATAATATGGCGGTGGGTGTTATTTTAAAAGAGAAATGATACAGATTATTACTGTAAGACGCAAGCGCATAGGACACTTCCGGTGGATAATTAGAATTTACCTTCTTTACCACTTTAAACAATTTGCTTGTATGATGACTTCGTCGATGAGTGCTTTTTATGACAGTTTTGTATTACATTAATTTAAGTAATAATGCCAAAGATCCTAGTTCTGGCTATTGAAACATCAAATGAGTCCAACCATTTTATTTTTCATTGAGTGAGTGAGTGAGTGATTGTTGTTTAGCGCCTATTCAGCAATTTTGCAGCTATATCATGGCGAAAACAAGTTAATTTTCAATGAGATGATGATGAGGTCCACTTTGTACTAGACCTACACGCTGAGTTGGATTTTTATAGTGCTAGCTCACTGAAACAACATTCCGCGGGTAGACATGTCGCTCCACTCGGACACATTATTCTGATTCCGAGCCAACAAGTCTTTGATCTATCTCCATAATGTTGCGTGCTTAGCGGAGAAGCAACAAATACCAATTTTATAGTCTTCGGTTTGACCCGACCGGGGTTCGAACCCATGATCTACCGCACTCGAGGCGTGCACGCTTACGATTACGTCACCGATGCGGTTATATGTTTCATTGAATCTCGCCAGATGAACAACAGGTTCATAAGATGATACCCTATAATTGTGTTTTTTAATTAATTTTTACTGTAAAACCAAGGAAATGGATACTAAAATTATATGCGTCGCCCCTTTAAAAATCATTAAGGATATTAAGCCTTTGTCAACTTTTGAACAAATACCTACTTTACCTAAATTAATATATAATAATTTATTAATAAAAAAACGCTTCACAAGTAATTAATTCAAACTAACGTATGAGGATTTTTATGTGTCGGCACGAAAACTTCGAACGAGTTATCCTTGACATGACAATCTTATTTTTTTTCAGTTAAAGTTATTTACATTTCATTTAATTTAAAGATACAATCATTGAAATCGACTAAATAGATATGCCACGGAATAGTTTACGGGTTATTATTACGTTTCATTTTCTAAGACGGCGTTGTTTTTGTTTTATTCTTTTTCTTATTTAGAGGTTATTCGGTTTATTCAAATTTTCCAACTGGTTGGTTGGTAGTAAAATGCACAATGTTATTTGTTGTTGTTGTTTTTTTAAACTTTATGTGTTGCTTATCCCTGAGAGGAACTCGGGTGGTATAATAATAGGACATAGTTCATCAGTTGCGTAGAACAACTTTTCCAAGAAGACTGTCCACTAAGTGCGGGATAAATCAAATAAACCACTTGTTATTCGCATGGAACGTAAATGAATGTCTCGCTTGTAGAGAATGCCACACGCTCTACACGTAGAAGACAATTTGTCACTTGCAGAACCTTGTTGCGCTTACAGTCCTAACACCACTGCAGTGGGTTCGAGTCCCTTCAGTATCCACATTAAGTGTTACGAGTTTAAGACACGTAACCACAATTAATGCTGGAGATTTACTTACAAGTTCATCATATGTGTCATCGCTTTTCTCTCACAATAAATGTGGTAGATATAGTTAAAACGAATGATGAACTGACCACTCAACTTAAGATTGCAAGCCGCAGAGGCTATGGCAATATACAATTCCCCCCATAGCCCCATCTATTTGATTTGCCTACATGATATATTATTCATAAAATTTGTTCTCCATATGGAAATAGCTAAATAACTGATTATTTTACACTAAAACATATCCAATGATCAATTCGATTGGCCATATGAACATCCCTTCAAATGTTTTGTAAGTATACTGCGGAGCTACATTTAATATAAAAATAAGCATAAAGGTCAAGATTACAATACAGGGTGGACAACGTACGTCATACATCCGGGTATTTTTTATTATGGATCCAGCATCAAAAGGAAATATTGTCGGAATGATTAGACAAATGACAATAGCTTTTTGAATATTATTTTGTCAGATGGTTGAAATATTTCCGGCATTATAAAGTTTTCGATAAAAAAATACCCGAATGTATGACGTACGTTATCCACCCTGCAATAGATACTTTATAAACGGCTATGTCCTATATACCAGGGGGTGAATGTACATCATAATTGGAAGCCATTTTGTGCTGCTTGAAGGTAAGTGTTTACTTAAATAGAATTAGTTACTTCAAGGAAAACATTAAATGTGATAGTACATCAAATGCTGCTAAATGTCCGCTAAGCAACGATGTGTCCATCATTCGAAAACTTGTTGTCAAGCTCTCAAACACTTTGACAACGGTTTCACAACAGGTGGAAATAACATTGTGGAAGTGTTTCACATGTACTTGAGGACAGGACCCTGTCTGGTACCCCCCAATGCCCCTCCTGTCTCATTACCATAAACAATGGGTTTTTTTTCCATTTTTATTAAATACTAATACAATATATATACCCGTGTACAGTATGCTTTTATATAATACACATGTGTACTATCCATAAAAACCACAAGGTTGCTAACTTCGGATTGTTGACGAGTCACCCGTCAGGAAAAAAATATCTTAAAATATAATAAAATGGCACCTACTGGTCGAATCGGCGTTTTCTCGCTGTTGTCAGAATATGTCATTGTACGAATATTTACATGACACAAATAAATTATAACGTTTACTGCATAAATTGTCAAATTTTTCACTGGCGAAGCGGTCCATTTTGAGCTGGTTAATATTCGATCAACGGAAGTGACAGTATAGCGATATCAGATTCAAGGAGGATAACTCTGTATGATATGGCGGGAAAATAGATGAGTTCCGAATTTACCTGTCAAGAACGAAAAGGTGAGAGTTCAAAATAGTAAACAAAAGTTTGCAAAAATGTTTGACGAAGATCAACAAGTTGCTTTCAATCTGTCAAATGGTCATAATTTTATATTGAGTGGTCAGGCAGGCACTGGTACAACATTTTTAATCAAGCATATTGTACAGGATCAACAAAACGGCTAAACAATGTCTCAATCGTATGTTCCTCTGGGATAGTCTTCACGTTGTACGGCGATCTGGGGGTAAAAACATTACACAAATGGGCTGGCATTGAAGATGGTAGGCATCTAAACGAAGAAAGTGTACACCTCGTAAACAGTTAAGTATAACATTGAAGTAACTGATCTACTGATAATTGATGAAATATCAATGATAAGTGCCAAAACATTAAATCAAGTTGAAATTTTGTGCAGAAAAGTCAGAAACAATGATGCATATTTTAGAGGATTGCAAGTAATTCTTGTTGTTGACTTTTATCAGTTACCCCCTGCTGGCAATACACTCATTGGTGACCCAGGTAACCACTGTTTCAAACTACCATGGTTTAACAACTGCTTCCCACATAAAGTTCAATTAAATATTATTCACAACCAGAGTGAGACTGCACTCATCCAATGTGTAAATGAACTGGAGAGGGGGAGCCGCCCGATGTAAATGTAGCTTTTTTTTAAATCATTAGACCATCCACTTCCAAATGAGGAGGAAATGTTTATTTATTTGCTCGTAACTTGGACGTTGGTGTTTTTAATTACAATAAATTACATAGTACCATGTGACATAGGCATTTAAATATTAAAAGGCTACTGTTTTTGAAAGACTACGGGAATCTAGAAGGTTACATCCTAGAAATTTCTTAGCAGCCCACATAAACATCAATAGCTATCGTTATAAGTTCGATGAAATCAAAGAACTTCTGTCTGATAAAATTGTAGACATTTTCTTTGTCGCGGAATCGAAGCTGGACGCTACTTTTAATGACAATCTATTCATAGCGGAGGGCTACAAATTATTGAGACGCGATAGAGACTCAAAGGGTGGCGGAATACTTGCTTACATAAATTCCGATTTCCCAGTAAGTAGGAAAACAAACTTAGAGTCTGAAACACTGGAAAACATCAGCGTGGAAGTTCATATAAACAAGAACAAGTGGCTTGTTATGGGCATTTATAAGCCCCCATCAATGTCTGATAATGATTTGTCCACTCTTTTTATTAAGAACATAGATCAATGTATTATAAATTATGATAATATTATAGTAATGGGTGACTTAAATTTTGATATGTTAAACGATAAAAAATGTCAAGCTTTAAAAGATGTATGTGATGTCCTTGATTTTTCACAATTAGTCTTAAAACCAACATGTTTTATGAAAAATTGTATCTCATTATTGGTGGATGTGGTTTTAACAAATCAGAAAAATAAATGTTTTAATATACAAAATTTTCCTACTGGTATTAGTGACTGTCATAACATAATCTCAGTCACAATAAAAGGGGACGTCCCAGTCCAGAAAAGAAAAATAATAATTTACAGAAGTTATACAAATTTTGATACTGATAGCTTTAATTGTGATCTTGAAAAAATTTCATTCCCAGATATTGAGAATTTATCAACATCTAGTGAAGTACACAATGTATATAATGAATATCAAAATGCCTTTAAAAGTGTACTTGATAAACACGCTCCAGTGAAAAATAGACAACCCCGTAAAAATCCACTTCCGTGTATGAACAGTGAATTAAGAGGAGCCATATACAGAAAACATATGTTTTATTCCCAATATACAAAAAATCGCAACACAAAAACATGGGAAAAATTTAGAAAGCAGCGAAATTTGGTAACAAAATTAAAAAAGAATTCTATGAAAACTTATTATCTTGAACGCTGTACGGGTGGGGCTAAAAATGTCAACTTCTGCAAAACTGTTAAACCATTTTTCTCTAAAAAATGTAACTCTGGGGATCAGAATATAATTCTGTGTGAAGACAATAAAATTATAAATGATATATGTGAAGTTTCTGAAAAGTTTAATACTTTCTTCTCTACAGTTGCAGATAAAATTGGGGAAGACACTGTATATGACCCCACTACTCAACCTAGTATATTGGAAATTAAAAATCATGTGGATGTGGAGAAAAATTTTGAATTCCAGCATATAACATCTGATAAAATTGAAAAAAATTATAGATAAAATAAATATAAAAAAAGCCTCTGGGTTTGATAACATTCCAGCCAAAGTTATCAAACAGAGTAAACCAATAATACCCAACCAGTTAACATCATTGATAAACTTGTCTATTGACACTGGTGTATTTCCTGATTCTCTTATAAAAGCTCAGGTAACACCATTACACAAGAAAAATGACCCATTAAGTAAAACAAATTATAGACCTGTGAGTGTCCTTCCTGTTTTTTCAAAAAATTTTGAAAAGGTATTTGAAACACAATTGTCTGATTTTTTTGACACAATATTTAACCCTTTTTTGTGTGCTTTCCGACGTGGATGCCAGACCACGTTGCTCAGACTTCTAGAAGATTGGCGTGAAGCCCTAGACAAAAAATTATTATATAGCATCAGTTCTGATGGACCTTTCAAAGGCTTTTGATTGCCTACCACATGCCATACTGCTAGACAAATTGTCAGCTTATGGAGTTTCAGATAATTCGGTCTCGTTACTAAAATCATACTTATCAAACAGAAAACAACAAATAAAGGTCAATAGTGTTCTGAGCAACTGGGCTGACATCCATAAAGGGTTACGCAAGGATCTATACTTAGCCCCTCTTATTCAATGTCTTCATAAATGATATATTTTTGTTCATTAAAGACAGTTCTCTGTATAATTATGCAGACGATAATACCCTTTCCTTTGACAGTCCCGATTTTGATCTACTTATTTCTACTCTAGAGTCTGACTCAAATCATCTCATTGAATGGTTCAAAATTAACAAAATGCAGGCTAATCCTGATAAATTTCAAGTTTTGGCGGTGGGGAAGAAAACCTATGAAAAACGTCCAACTATAAATATACAAAATTTTGAACTAACGTGTGAAGACAGTGTTAAATTACTAGGCATTGAGATCGATTATCAATTAAATTTTGACACACATATAAGTACAATCTGCAGGAAGGCATCCCAACAACTGAACATTATCAAACGTTTAGGCCCCTATTTGAACAGATTAAACAAACTTACAATTTTCCATACTTTTATTCTTAGTAATTTTAACTTTTGCCCTTTGGCCTGGCATTTTTGTACGGAGAAAAATTCCAAAAAGATAGAAAAAGTGCAAGAAAGAGCTCTTCGCTTTGTGTATGAGGATTACAATATGATAATTTATTGAAAAAAGCAAAGGTGCCTTCCTTGCAGATTCGTAGAATGAGAACTATGGCCCTGGAAACATTTAAGATTATGAATAAACTGTCGCCATCATGTCTCCATAGCCTTGTGCATTTACGAAATTCAAAATATTATTTTAGATACAACAATATACTGGACATTCCACAGGTCAGAACATCAAGGTATGGCAAAAAACATTTAAATTTGCTGCTGCTACATTGTGGAACAGCCTCCCAGACCATTTCAGGACTGAAAACAGTTTTTCTCAATTTAAGAGCTTAATGCAGTCCTGGAATGGTACTAAATGTTGCTGTTCTGCATGCAGATGATAAATATTCTGCTACTGTTTTTGCTCTTTTTATTTGCATATAGCTTTTAGATATATATTGCTTTGTTTTAGTGCTTGTAAATTGTTTATCCAAACATGCTTAATTTTCTGCTTTAGTATGTCATGATGCATGTGGATGCCGGTGGGAACCCAGCGAGGCATTGCCACCTGGTCCCCGGCCGGCATCTATATGCAGTATGCACGGTACAGTAAAAACTCTTTCAGATTTGCTGCATCTACATTGTGGAACAGCCTCCCAGATCATTTCAGGACTGAAAATAGCTTCTCTCAATTCAAGAGTCTTTTGCAGTCCTGGAATGGGTTCAAATGTTGCTGTTCTGCATGTAGATGATTAAAATTTTGCTTCTGGTTTGCTTAATTTTTTAATTTTTAATTTTTTTAATTATTAATTGTTTTTAGTTTGGCTTGAACATTTTTATTCCTCATTATACTCTCTGAAGTTAAGCAAATATGATCTTGTGTGAGTTTATGGTGTACAGGAAATGGGTTTGTTGAAATGTCCCATAAATAAGCCTGCTTAAAGTGATCCCATTCAATAAACTCGTCCTTCAATTTTAAATGTCTATTATCAAAAGCAGCATCACCACTTTAGAAATAATATTTCTGATTTTCTTCAATGTATGTGAAATGTCCATGATAAAATACAGTTTTTTACTTACATTACAAGAACAAATATTTGGGAAAGCGCATGTATTTGGATTTGAAGAGTTAAAGTCTGGTAACAAAATTTTGAAAAGGTTTCGATTGCTTTATGCACCATCAGTACTTATATATTGAATTGTAAATCCAAATGATGAAAGCATATTTACAGATTTCCAGACAAGTAAATAATGTCCATGCCCCGATGCATTATGAGATGATAAATGCGCATACGGAAAGCGAACACCTGTGAAACCCAAGAATACCAACTGCAGTACATGTGTAGCAAGAGTCCTTTCTCTTTTGTTACTTTTCATTTCATCAAATACTATTGATTCTGGTGTACATTCAGTGCATCCAATCAGTTCAATATCACCACTTTGTTTACGGAATTGTAAGTCTGGCTGTATAGACATTTCATCTATTATTATACCACCTAGAAATTCTTCAGGGGGGGTGTTTTTAATTTTGGCTTCATTAGCCATCCATTGAAGCATTTCTTTATTTATACCTGCCTCCTGGTGAACTGAATTCTTATATCGTCTTAGCAAATTTTGAGAGGGTAATATAGCAAAATTACTACTCCTTAGCTCATCATAGCCCCTATGACTCCTACACTATAAAGGTAAGAACAAACGAATGATGTCCTTGCTCTACTGCCGGCCAAAGCGGTTTCTCTCTAAAACATATTTTGACTCATCAAAAAAGTCTGCCTTTTAAGAGGACATTCAGGAAGAAATGTATTCAAAATTACACCCATTGTGATCACTTTTCTCTAACATAGCCTCATTGTCACTTAAACTTATGCTAGATGTGCCATTATTGTCCTCTTCATTAATATCACATTTTGGTTCCTTTAACGGAATTCTTGTTTTTAATTTCTTACAGTTGATACAACAGGAAGATGCAATATTTGAGTTTTTAAATGGTAAAACCTTGGCACATGTTTTGGATCTATAGTGTATTTGTTCAGAGTTTTCATCGCCACCTATGCATGCATACTCTTCAAAATAAGATGAGTTATGTTAACTAAGAGTATTAACACCAAACCAGTACCTAAGTTGTGCTATGATCTCAAATAACAATTTAATAGATTCAGATGTCATTGAATATTTTTTCTAGATTCCTATTTTATCTAGATTTATTTCTTTTCCCATAACATGAAGTGAATAATGTGAATCTAACTGTAAATGTATTTCTAGCATTAACTTACTTCCATTTACAATTTCTCTTAAAAAAATGTCCAATCTTAATTAATGTCAGAGTTTTTTATATAACAAAACAGTATGTTGGCAATAGGGAAGGTATATTTGCAAATTCTATTTCTGATTGACTATTTGTATCTTTCTTCCATGACAAACCATAATATCTTTGGGTAGATCTACACCAATTATCCTTACAACGACCCGGCTTTATGTTAACATATTTAAAAAAAAATTGTTATCACATTTCCAATTGCAGAGCTTGTAATTCAATTTCATATTTTTTTATTTCAATTAGATCTAAATATCCAGAATTATTGGATTCCTGAAGGTTTTCAATAACCCAGGCAAATAACGAGTTCATATTATTTGCCATTTTCAGATTATCCACAATTAATTTTTTTTTTTTGGAAAAATATTTTTTCACAGCTAAACATCTGATAATAGGGTAAGTACATATCAACTAAGCATCTGATAATAAGATAAGTACAATTCAGCTAAACATCTGATAATAGGGACGTACATATCAGCTAAACATCTGATAATAAGATAAGTTCATATCAGATAAACATCTGATAATAAGATAAGTTGATATTAACTAAACATCTGATAATAAGATAAGTACATATCAGCTAAGCATCTGATAATAAGATAAATACATATCAGCTAAACATCTGATAATAAGATAAGTTCATATCAGCTACACATATGATAATAAGATAGGTTCATATCAGCTAAGCATCTGATAATAAGATAAGTACATATCAATTAAACATCTGATAATAAGATAAGTTCATATCCGCTACGCATCTGATAATAAGGTAAGTTCATATCAGCTAATCATCTGATAATAAGATAAGTTCATATCAGCTAAACATCTGATAAAAAGATAAGTACATATCAGCTAAGCATCTGATAATAAGATAAGATCATATCAGCTAAACATCTGATAATAGGGTAAGTACATATCAGCTAAACATCTGATAATAAGATAAGTTCATATCAGCTAAACATCTGATAATAAGATAAGTACATATCAGCTAAGCATCTGATAATAAGATAAGATCATATCAGCTAAACATCTGATAATAGGGAAAGTACAGATCAGCTAAACATCTGATAATAAGATAAGTTCGTATCAGCTACACATATGATAATAGGGTAAGTACATATCAGCTAAATATCTGATAATAAGATGAGTACATATCAGCTAAGCATCTGATAATAAGATAAGATCATATCAGCTAAACATCTGATAATAGGGAAAGTACAGATCAGCAAAACATCTGATAATAAGATAAGTTCATATCGGCTAATCTTCTGCGTGATACCGTAATAGGGTAAGTACATATCAGCTAAACATCTGATAATCATGTTTTATGCAACATCGGTATACCACATTATATACTGAAATTTATCTTATAATCATGTTATATGCAACATCGGTATACCACGTTCTATTCTTAAATCTATAAGTACATAGTAATATTAGTACAAACATAATAATACTGAGTGAAACATCAGTATCCCATATAATAATCATTGGTACATTAAGAGAACTTAAAGTATTAAAGTAATTCCTTCTCTCTGACAATGCATGTACCAGTAACTAACTAAAACATTACATTAACAATTAACTGAAAAACTAAATATGTTACACGCGGACACAAAATTAGAGCTCCTTTTTGTTTTACCGTCACGACTGTTTATGTAGAGACTGAATAATTGCACCTCGCAAGTTCCTATAATATATGTAGTTACCCACATCATTAAAATGAACACCATCTTGATATAGACTAATACCACTGTTTTTAACTCCAGTTAATTTCCAATAATGTAAACTTAAAACACTTATATTCCTTCAATTGACTTTTCAAAAAACAGTTGGTATACTTTACTAGGTTGCTATATATTTGCACTGGTGCATGTCGTGTGTGTGTTGTCTCTCTAACAGTTGACCAAATGTTATGAGCTTGATCTGAAAACGCACACGAAAGATATCAAATAACTAAGGCAATAGTTGTTTAAATAATTTCTTCCGCTGTTTCATTGTTGCAATTCTGACAGTCTAGATCATTTCCACCAATATGAAAAATAATATGCATTGGTTTGACTTGTTCAATTTAAATATAAGTCTCCCATCTTCTACAATGGTCTTTGTTTCCAATTCGCCCTCCTTTGGTGCCAAATAATTTAATAATAATATTGCCATCAAGATTAAACTCTTGTTGTTGTCGCTTATTTACATAATGTTTTAATCTATTTATATGTGAGCTTCCTAATAATACAACTGACATTATGGTGTCCGTTGACAGCTGAACAAGCAATGTGTTGACCCAGATTTGCACATTCGCTCCTGTTATGTAATATGGTCATGTACACATTGTGTAACAGATATCGATCGCAGATATTTCAAAATTCCTTAGTGTCTCAATAACATTTCTACTAATAAATATTAATCTATTTTTTGTATCTCTGATAACGAATAATTACAAACTTCGTTTCCGATCAATGGATACATAGAAATGTAAACAGCGTACTGAACAGTGTGTTACGTAACTTTGTTGATGTCTGTGTTCATGTTTCGTGTCGGACTTGTTAAGTTGTCTCTTTTCAATTTTCGTAATTTCAGTGATATTAACAATGATGAAATAATATGTTGATGCAAAATATATGTTACCGTTTCGTGTCTTCGTGTCCGTAAATTGCTGTTTTAACTTAAATTGTATCTTGAAATATCACAAATTTCTTTCAGAATTGCAATGGCGAAGAATTAATTTTGTTTACATAATTTTTTGCATCGACAAAAAAGTAACTTCCCTTTGACCGTCAGTGACGCATGATCTGCCATTAATAAATGTATATATGACTTATATAAATATTGTTATTTGTGTCATGTAAATATTCGTACAAGGACATATTCTGACGACAGCGAGAACACGCCGATTCGACCGGTAGTTGCCATTTTATTATATTTTAAGACATTTTTTCCTGACGGGTGCCTCTCGTCAACAATGGGAAGTTAGCAACTTTCTGGTTTTTATGGATAGTAAATATATGTATTATATAAAGACATACTGTACATGGGTATATATATTGTATTAGTATTTAATAAACCCTGGAGGGGTACCAGAGAGGGTCCTGTTATCAAGTTCCTGTGAAATGATTGAGAGTTTGACAAACTCAGACAGAAGAATACACGGAGCTCATGTTTATGAGAATTTGTGCGAGGAATGTCCAGAAGATCAAGATGTTAGTGGAAAAAATGACAGGTGTTATATCACAACGACCGCCTGGTCTAACATTTGTGTAGTATATGCTTGCTCTCTCTCACCTAAATGAAGAAATACTCTCCACAGAAGGCTATTTAGCTGTAGAACCGTATGGCTCAACCACATTTGGTGAGCATTATGGAGCAATTTCAATTTCTATATTGGGTTAAACGATGTGAATCTGGATGTGTGTCATAGCTTGTGGCGATTTAAACTCTTCTGAAATGTTATTGCAGTTGGTGACTAAGACGGTGTTAACAAGAAGTGTGTAACCCTTTTGTCAGAATGGATGGAGAGAAGACTCTGTCGCACGTATTTGTCTTAATTTTCTTGTAGGATTCTCTGAGCAGGCATAGAGATATATGTTTTTTGAAGAGGGTCCTGCTCAATCTGGTCAGTTGGTGCCCTTGCACTTCCAGAAGGAAACAATTAGTCAAGATGGGTTGGTACAACTCCACGATGACCATCGTCAGAAGATAAAATTCATCACGAATATTGTGCAAAGCAGTTCGGGTTCGTGATCGTAGGAAATCTGCATAGCTAATAGAATTCTTGAATTCGAAAGCAAAACTTAAGGATGTACCTCTTTTTGTCATTCAAAGGTAGTAGATTTAATATTTTATTTCACAACTCGACAGAAGGTTATTATTTACTTCATGATAACCTTGCTGAAAAAAATTATTAAACTCTTTTCTGCTGTAAATGCTGATCTATATATTTTACCTTATCGGTCAGGTTAACGGATTTAGGCATAGTTTCCAAAATGGAAACATGACGTGTGTGGAGATTTTTGAAAAAGAGGACTATGTCAGCGAGTGTTCACCTGTCTACCCGCAGCAATGCAGTGCTTTCAAAAGATTGTCCATTGATGTATCTACTTTCTGGAAAGGAGGTGAAGTTTTATTGGGAGAGGAAACAGTAAAGGATAAAGTGTATGAATGTATGGTAAATTCCTCGGTAGAATGAGATGACTTTACATGTCAATTACCAGAGCTTTTATTTTCATCTTTTAATGTTGAGTGCATCAATATCAAGACAGTTAAATGATCATTTGATCCTCCGATCTTCTTGTACCAGAGTGAATATATATATATATGCGTGTTTCCTCTGCCACAAACCTGGCATCTGCATAAAGTGGTAACCCTTGTTCGTTCTTCCACATGTCCTCCCGTTTACGCCATTCCTCAGAAATATTTATACCCGGCTATCGATGCTGTTTCGAGTACAATTACGAAATGCTGTTTTGTAGAAATGCTTGTTTTTAGTCAACATTTACCCATAACTATGCACTCTAATGTGTCGATGTCAAAACGAATTTTACCACGGGATAATGTCATGACTTATATCTTATATTTAACAGAGGATAACGTGCAATTGTTAATAACAGTAATTGAGGGGGGAAATCAACTACAATCTGTAGATCAGAGCTTTTCCCCAGCGAATTACATACTGTAAGTGGAATATAATTTACAAACATCCTGCAGTAATTGCCATATCAGAAAATTGAATTATAGTGAAAGTTTGAATGAATGTCCTCTTATCCAGTGAAGATTTCATCACGTCCAATATATGTGACTATACATCAATCCTATAGTAATGTATGGTATTTGATTGCTTTGTCAATCTCGGTATATATCTGTCAAAATAACGCGGCAATTTCCATTTGCCAAGGGGACATTGTACACGGAAGTCGGAAAATCAACAAAAAAATTATTAAAATAAAGACAACAACAAAAAGATGAGCATATCACAGATTGCCAAGTGCTTGTCAGACACAGGTATAGTGATATTACGAACAGATGAAGAGTGCACTCATGAATTATTAATAAATTTCAAAAACGTACAAATAATTAAATGTCTACCAGGTACCATCGCTTTCGAGAGACAAATTTCAAATGGAATATTAAGTGGAACTGCAATCTATTATTGTGGCTATGAAGGGCAAAAACCAACCAAACTACACTAAAAGATAATCAAATGATGAAAATACTACAAGAGTCATACATATAAATAATACCGTTATACAAATGAAACTGATTAATTGCAATTCGCATTGAATCAATTTGTGCACTTTTAATTGTATCTCTTTATCAGCATGTAGGATACTATCCTAGTCCAGGACTAAACAGGTATGGATCACACGAGATATAATGTTGGTCTGCTCACAATACCTCTATATATTTCTGTGTTTGGTTTATATGTACTTCTATTAAAAGTTCAATTAAAAACGAAATCGTATTTTTAGTTTATATCAAAAGCGATGCATTGGCAACAACGTATGACATGTTAGTTTATTCTGTTTCTTTTGATGCTTCGGAAATTTCTGAAAGATTTAATTATCTCGTAACTTAGTTCATGCAAGGTATAAGCCAATAATTGAAAGTTGAAACAATGTTGCTAATTTTAATAAAGAGAACAGAAGTCTGGATTAAAACTGATCACATGCGTACATGTCGTTCATTGCCAAAATGCAGGAAAGCTTAATAAAAGTATTAATATAGCTGAACATCTCGATTTTTGCCTCTGGTCCTACGATTTTTCGCTTAGATTTTGGAACCTTTCCGACAGTATGGCATTACTTGTTTTCCATTTTATTAAGGGGCGAATCTTATTTTCGTAATCTTTATGAACACTGAATTTCTATCAAATATCAATCATACTCAAATAAGGGTAATAACAAAATTACCGAACTCCGAACAATCTTACAGAGGGAAAGTAAAAACTCATAATTATATAAACAGACAAAATCATTCAACAACCGGAAAACTGTGAAAACCGTAATGACCCTGACTTGGTACAGGCATTTCTAAAGAAATGGTGGGTTGAGTCAGATTTTAAAGCGCCAAACCTCCCGCTCTCATTACGGTTCAAAGGTTCCGGCTGTCACTGTAACAGTATTTAAGTACAGGAACAAAATAGGTAAAATAGTTCTCAAAGCAGTACCATATTCGGTGACGTAAATGTCAAAAATAGTTTTACGTCACACATTGATAAAAAAATATCCTTGATATTTTTCTTGACTTCTTTATCTTTATACATTTTCACTATATGAAAATGCATCGCTTATAATCGTTTCTGCAGAGACGGAATATATTTCGACTACTGAAATAATACATTGTATAATATTGTTCGTTTAAAAAATGACGATTGTATAATATGGTTAAGACAAGATGAAATGGCTGACGCAAGTCACTGACAAACTTTATCACATAATGTTGTATCTAGTACACCTCGCCATGAACAGGGTTTAAACTCACAACTATAGTAATAAGCATTGATTGCATAGGTAGTTGTAATTCCAACTACCATCCGATTACGACCGCGACGGCCACAACCAAGACATCGCTGGCGTCACACAGTATTTCAATGTTGAGATGTGGTAAACACTAGATTTGCATGTTTGCTCATTTTCCCCAGTTGAAGTTGACATTCTTGGTTTAGTACATGTAACTTTCGACAGAAAAACAACACAACAAAATTAATTTGATTAAATATGTGTTTATAAAATCATAATAAAGGTTATCTAGACATATCATTTCTATTTTCAGGAATATTTGTTGACATTTATGTAAAATAATCATCGGGATGACGCTCCATTAACCAATAATTGTCCATCCTCTTTAGTAAATATTGTCATTAAACACTGAATAATTCTTAATTTAATCTATTTATAGAATATGAGAATCAAGTTCGTAACATAATTACATTTTTATTTGTATTTATTCTCTCGTTTATTTTATGCTTTGTTTACAAGTTTTTTGTTGTTGTTTTAATGCTGTGTAATTTTAACACAGTTGTACTAATCTAACTCTTCGTCCATTTACAAAGCAAATCGTAAATAGACGGTTGTTTTTGGCATCAAGAGTAAGACATATATAGCGTAGCGTATGGTGAACAATAATTATTTGTTGTGTGCAAACAATGAACAAGAACATAATAGTTGACCTTACCAACGTGTATTTTCTATTACACATATTTATACTGAATTTTGTTTATTTGACTTTCAAATAAGACTCTCTGATGAACAGTTAACCTTAGCACCGATTGCATTTTTAGTTAAGCCAATATAGTGGGTGTCTTGGGCGTTATCGTAGGGTAGTTGGATTTGATATATAATTACCAGGGGCCGTCGTGATCGTATGCTAGTTAGATTTGCAACTACCTGTGCAATCCGTGCTTATCACCACTAAAGTTGTAAGTTCGAAACCCGTTCATGGCGAGGTGTACTCGATACAACATTATGTGATAAAGTTTGCCAGTGACCTGCGATAGGTCGGTGGTTTTCTCCAGGTACTCCACTGAAATATTGTTGAAAATGGCGTTTAACACCATACAACTAACCTATATTCACCACATTGATGAGGTGTATTCGAAACAACTTGATTTGATGAAGTTTACCAGTGACTTGCGATGGTTGTCTCCTTGTATTCATTTATCTTTCATTATTGACTATCAATGCCATCATATATATGTATTACCTAATTGTAAATTCTACATGTTTTATAAAGTATTTTTTTATTTTCAATTATATTTGATGTTTTGGCTTTCTAGTATTCTATTACCTGACTACCTTTGACCTTTACTGTGATTGGTCAAAACAATCTCATGAATATTTATTACCAATCCTAAATCTAGTCTAATCCACACCGGATTACAGCGTGTGAAAGCGCACAGCCGATTCAGACTTTTGTGTTGCAAACGACAGCAACAATGGCGAGGTTTGCTGACGTTCGTAATGAGGATTTGGAGGCAATTTTTAAAAGTAAGGACTCGAAAAACACCAAGAATTCCATAAAACATCTGTGAACATAATAAATGTCTTACTGTGCAAGTAAAGATATACTGTTCTCTATTTTGCCACTTGTCATATTTGTGTATCAGACAGTTAAGATCAGATAATGAATCAGTTATTTTAATGTGTAGTCAGGCAGTAGACCAGAATGATTTTCCCCTCTGTAATGGGAACAACTCAGATTACTATTGCCCTCAGTCGTTGGCTTCGGACAATATAATACTGAGCTGTTCCCAGTACCTTGGGTAAAATATTCTGGTCCATTGCCTGACTACACATTAAATAACTGTATAATATACACTGACGGTTGATTTGTTTTGTGAGAGTTTATTTCTACTATCGATGGGTGGGTGCGATGAGAAATCAATTTCAACGATAGTGTCTTTATGGAAGATGTGTCAATGTGAAGTCAACGTCAGATAGTTACATACAGAAACCAACGATAATATGTTCGTATCAAGCGAGTCACATGTAGCTTGGTAATATATTTCTCTACATAAAAGATCAAAGAAAAGACAAGTCATCCATAAAACTGAAATATACTTTAAATCGGCTTCAAATAAATATTTGTATAGATATTCAGTACGACAACTACAGAAATTAGAGAGGAATAGACAACGGTCATTGACTGCGACTAGGATATTTATGGAAGGTTTCACAGCCACTTAATGCCAGACGTGACAAATTTTGTTTTATATTCAATCAATCACAATTGTTCTGCTCAATGGACAGTTTGAAACAACTAAAAATGTATAAGTAAATAACAATTAAAATAAGAAATGCTTATAATTTCCCGACGATTTCCAATTATGTGCGTTGAAGTCAATTTACTTTATAAACTGCAATTTCCCCTCGGTTGCATTGACTGACAACGGATTAATACAAGCTTATTAGAACATTTATTGAGCATGAATTTATCATATAGATGTTTAAAATATATAATGAGTGATAGAGTGATTGTTGTTTTACGCCAAATGAGCATCTTTCAGCTATTTCATGACGAATTCCGATATGTACTTAGACCAACAGGATTAATTGGATCTTTATAGTGCTAGTTCACTGCAACAACAGTCCGCGGGTAGACATGTCGTTCTACACGGACACATCCTTATTTCGAGCCAACCAGTCTTTAGCCAATATTCCATAGAGCTTCATGTTTAGCGGAGAAGCAGCAAATACTCATTTTATAGTCTGATTTGACCTGACCGGGGCTCGAAATATTCCATCTAAAGCTCTCCATACATTACACCTTCAGTGCAATTGTTTAAAATATATCTGACTATTATCTAGTAGAATATTCAATTACAATATGACTGAAAAGGAATTAAAAATTCACTTAACGTTTTGACAAGTTGATTCAATTTAAATTAGTGGGGCTTCACCTTGTTTTTGAATAATCGTAAGCGGTAGACATTTTCTCTGTTCTAATCATTTAATGTAGTTTCCTGCCATGTATGGAACATGTTTTTCGTCATATCCGGAAATTCTACGTACAGAAGGATTGTTAATCAGACTAACGTTTTATTGCCCTGTTTATCCTAATCATGCCATATTTAAATTGAAAATAAACTCACATTTGCGTTATTCTATAACGTAGTTCGTCCTCACAATGATTAAGTTAATTATATTAATTAAAGGTAATTAGATTGAAATTGTATATTTCACAGGTAATATAATAGTTTGGAGTTTTTGTTTTGCAGAGCAATTGATGATATCAACATGTGTTTTGATAATGTATTAATTATACCGTTTACTGAATGCTTACAAAAACATGAATGATAAAAGCAATATCGTTGACATTTGTGAGAATATAAACAAAAGATACGAATCTTAATGTTCAGTTATTTTTCAAATAATTTGATTGAAAAATAGTACATTGACTGCAATCGTGACATTCGAATGAGACCACCAAAACAGGAAATGATTTTAATAAACTTTGGCGTGGTTAAGCTTGTCGCAAGGACCCAAATCTTAGTGACATGATCCGGAAAGGCATGTGATTTACACGTAAAAAGCCCACCCTCACAAATAGAAAATGCTATAATCTTGAACTTTACACACAATATTTTAATATATTATACTTTATGCAAATTTCTAGACTAGTATAGATACAATGCCATTGGTCGATTAGAAAATGGTATTTTTCACTAATTTTATGAAGCTCCCCTTTCGTATCAATACCACATCCTGTAGCTCCGCCTCCTTCTAGCAACGGGTGGTATTCTGTGTTAGCAACGGGTGTTATTTCAATACCACCCTCCGGACCGTAAACAGTCCATTCCGTCAACGTTTTTAATTTAGTTTTACAAATAAATAAACAAACAGACGACAGTACGCTCTTGGACATTCAGACCAGGTTAAGTGACAAAAAGAAGCGTGAAATTGCAGATTGTTTGAATGATACTCTTGACAAATTTCTGTGGTCAAAAGTTCACAAAGACAACTCTGCCATCCAACACTGAGAATGTGTCAAATGTAGGAAGTAATGAAAAAAATTAAAGCAATATCAATACCACAGATGTAGATTTTTGTTTTGCCGATAATGATTTACAAGAACTGTTTGACATTGATTTTGAACTGCAAAATGTACACCCTGCAAATGTTCCAAATAACCCCGTTCAGAGTGTTCAGTCTATGCCAGTACAATTCAACAGCCTCATGAAGGCTAATAACCGAAATGTGATGCCAGCCGTATCCAATTATAACTGTACTGTTCATTTCAATCTTTATTCAAAATGATGGCTGTGATTCAAACACAGTAATTGCCATATCAGAAAATTGAATTATAGTGAAAGTTTGAATGAATGTCCTCTTATCCAGTGAAGATTTCATCACGTCCAATATATGTGACTATACATCAATCCTATAGTAATGTATGGTATTTGATTGCTTTGTCAATCTCGGTATATATCTGTCAAAATAACGCGGCAATTTCCATTTGCCAAGGGGACATTGTACACGGAAGTCGGAAAATCAACAAAAAATTATTAAAATAAAGACAACAACAAAAAGATGAGCATATCACAGATTGCCAAGTGCTTGTCAGACACAGGTATAGTGATATTACGAACAGATGAAGAGTGCACTCATGAATTATTAATAAATTTCAAAAACGTACAAATAATTAAATGTCTACCAGGTACCATCGCTTTCGAGAGACAAATTTCAAATGGAATATTAAGTGGAACTGCAATCTATTATTGTGGCTATGAAGGGCAAAAACCAACCAAACTACACTAAAAGATAATCAAATGATGAAAATACTACAAGAGTCATACATATAAATAATACCGTTATACAAATGAAACTGATTAATTGCAATTCGCATTGTATCAATTTGTGCACTTTTAATTGTATCTCTTTATCAGCATGTAGGATACTATCCTAGTCCAGGACTAAACAGGTATGGATCACACGAGATATAATGTTGGTCTGCTCACAATACCTCTATATATTTCTGTGTTTGGTTTATATGTACTTCTATTAAAAGTTCAATTAAAAACGAAATCGTATTTTTAGTTTATATCAAAAGCGATGCATTGGCAACAACGTATGACATGTTAGTTTATTCTGTTTCTTTTGATGCTTCGGAAATTTCTGAAAGATTTAATTATCTCGTAACTTAGTTCATGCAAGGTATAAGCCAATAATTGAAAGTTGAAACAATGTTGCTAATTTTAATAAAGAGAACAGAAGTCTGGATTAAAACTGATCACATGCGTACATGTCGTTCATTGCCAAAATGCAGGAAAGCTTAATAAAAGTATTAATATAGCTGAACATCTCGATTTTTGCCTCTGGTCCTACGATTTTTCGCTTAGATTTTGGAACCTTTCCGACAGTATGGCATTACTTGTTTTCCATTTTATTAAAGGGCGAATCTTATTTTCGTAATCTTTATGAACACTGAATTTCTATCAAATATCAATCATACTCAAATAAGGGTAATAACAAAATTACCGAACTCCGAACAATCTTACAAAGGGAAAGTAAAAACTCATAATTATATAAACAGACAAAATCATTCAACAACCGGAAAACTGTGAAAACCGTAATGACCCTGACTTGGTACAGGCATTTCTAAAGAAATGGTGGGTTGAGTCAGATTTTAAAGCGCCAAACCTCCCGCTCTCATTACGGTTCAAAGGTTCCGGCTGTCACTGTAACAGTATTTAAGTACAGGAACAAAATAGGTAAAATAGTTGTCAAAGCAGTACCATATTCGGTGACGTAAATGTCAAAAATAGTTTTACGTCACACATTGATAAAAAAATATCCTTGATATTTTTCTTGACTTCTTTATCTTTATACATTTTCACTATATGAAAATACATCGCTTATAATCGTTTCTGCAGAGACGGAATATATTTCGACTACTGAAATAATACATTGTATAATATTGTTCGTTTAAAAAATGACGATTGTATAATATGGTTAAGACAAGATGAAATGGCTGACGCAAGTCACTGACAAACTTTATCACATAATGTTGTATCTAGTACACCTCGCCATGAACAGGGTTTAAACTCACAACTATAGTAATAAGCATTGATTGCATAGGTAGTTGTAAATCCAACTACCATCCGATTACGACCGCGACGGCCACAGTGATGTCCAAAAAATATACCTGTATCGCACACCTATTATAACGATATCGCAGAAGTACATGTACATGCCGTGTCCACCCAATTTATTAAACAAAGTCCCACCAAGACATCGCTGGCGTCACACAGTATTTCAATGTTGAGATGTGGTAAACACTAGATTTGCATGTTTGCTCATTTTCCCCAGTTGAAGTTGACATTCTTGGTTTAGTACATGTAACTTTCGACAGAAAAACAACAAAACAAAATTAATTTGATTAAATATGTGTTTATAAAAGCATAATAAAGGTTATCTAGACATATCATTTCTATTTTCAGGAATATTTGTTGACATTTATGTAAAATAATCATCGGGATGACGCTCCATTAACCAATAATTGTCCATCCTCTTTAGTAAATATTGTCATTAAACACTGAATAATTCTTAATTTAATCTATTTATAGAATATGAGAATCAAGTTCGTAACATAATTATATTTTTATTTGTATTTATTCTCTCGTTTATTTTATGCTTTGTTTACAAGTTTGTTGTTGTTGTTTTAATGCTGTGTAATTTTAACACAGTTGTACTAATCTAACTCTTCGTCCATTTACAAAACAAATCGTAAATAGACGGTTGTTTTTTGCATCAAGAGTAAGACATATATAGCGTAGCGTATGGTGAACAATAATTATTTGTTGTGTGCAAACAATGAACAAGAACATAATAGTTGACCTTACCAACGTGTATTTTCTATTACACATATTTATACTGAATTTTGTTTATTTGACTTTCAAATAAGACTCTCTGATGAACAGTTAACCTTAACACCGATTGCATTTTTAGTTAAGCCAATATAGTGGGTGTCTTGGGCGTTATCATAGGGTAGTTGTATTTGATATATAATTACCAGGGGCCGTCGTGATCGTATGCTAGTTAGATTTGCAACTACCTGTGCAATCCGTGCCTATCACAACTAAAGTTGTAAGTTCGAAACCCGTTCATGGCGAGGTGTACTCGATACAACATTATATGATAAAGTTTGCCAGTGACCTGC
Source organism: Bathymodiolus brooksi (assembly GCA_963680875.1). Taxonomy (NCBI): domain Eukaryota; kingdom Metazoa; phylum Mollusca; class Bivalvia; order Mytilida; family Modiolidae; genus Bathymodiolus; species Bathymodiolus brooksi. The sequence continues at coordinate 127,490,325 of OY804579.1, read as the reverse complement.
GATAGGTCGGTGGTTTTCTCCAGGTACTCCACTGAAATATTGTTGAAAATGGCGTTTAACACCATACAACTAACCTATATCCACCACATTGATGAGGTGTATTCGAAACAACTTGATTTGATGAAGTTTACCAGTGACTTGCGATGGTTGTCTCCTTGTATTCCGATATCTTTCATTATTGACTAGCAATGCCATCATATATATGTATTACCTAATTGTAAATTCTACATGTTTTATAAAGTATTTTTTTATTTTCAATTATTTTTGAGGTTTTGGCTTTCTAGTGTTCTATTACCTGACTACCTTTGACCTTTACTGTGATTGGTCAAAACAATCTCATGAATATTTATTACCAATCCTAAATCTAGTCTAATCCACACCGGATTACAGCGTGTGAAAGCGCACAGCCGATCCAGACTTTTGTGTTGCAAACGACAGCAACAATGGCGAGGTTTGCTGACGTTCGTAATGAAGATTTGGAGGCAATTTTTAAAAGTAAGGACTCGAAAAACACCAAGAATTCCATAAAACATCTGTGAACATAATAAATGTCTTACTGTGCAAGTAAAGATATACTGTTCTCTATTTTGCCACTTGTCATATTTGTGTATCAGACAGTTAAGATCAGATAATGAATCAGTTATTTTAATGTGTACCTTGGGTAAAATATTCTGGTCTATTGCCTGACTACACATTAAATAACTGTATAATATACACTAACGGTTGATTTATTTTGTGAGAGTTTATTTCTACTATCGATGGGTGGGTGCGATGAGAAATCAATTTCAACGATAGTGTCTTTATGGAAGATGTGTCAATGTGAAGTCAACGTCAGATAGTTACATACAGAAACCAATGATAATATGTTCGTATCAAGCGAGTCACATGTAGCTTGGTAATATATTTCTCTACATAAAAGATCAAAGAAAAGACAAGTCATCCATAAAACTGAAATATACTTTAAATCGGCTTCAAATAAATATCTGTATAGATATTCAGTACGACAACTACAGAAATTGGAGAGGAATAGACAACGGTTATTGACTGCGACTAGGATATTTATAGAAGGTTTCACAGCCACTTAATGCCAGACGTGACAAATTTTGTTTTATATTCAATCAATCACAATTGTTCTGCTCAATGGACAGTTTGAAACAACTAAAAATGTATAAGTAAATAACAATTAAAATAAGAAATGCTTATAATTTCCCGACGATTTCCAATTATGTGCGTTGAAGTCAATTTACTTTATAAACTGCAATTTCCCCTCGGTTGCTCTGAATGACAACGGATTAATACAAGCTTATTAGGACATTTATTGAGCATGAATTTATCATATAGATGTTTAAAATATATAATGAGTGATAGAGTGATTGTTGTTTTACGCCAAATGAGCATCTTTCAGCTATTTCATGACGAATTCCGATATGTACTTAGACCAACAGGATTAATTGAATCTTTATAGTGCTAGTTCACTGCAACAACAGTCCGCGGGTAGACATGTCGTTCTACACGGACACATCCTTATTTCGAGCCAACCAGTCTTTAGCCAATATTCCATAGAGCTTCATGTTTAGCGGAGAAGCAGCAAATACTCATTTTATAGTCTGATTTGACCTGACCGGGGCTCGAAATCTTCCATCTAAAGCACTCCATACATTACACCTTCAGTGCAATTGTTTAAAATATATCTGACTATTATCTAGTAGAATATTCAATTACAATATGACTGAAAAGGAATTAAAAATTCACTTAACGTTTTGACAAGTTGATTCAATTTAAATTAGTGGGGCTTCACCTTGTTTTTGAATAATCGTAAGCGGTAGACATTTTCTCTGTTCTAATCATTTAATGTAATTTCCTGCCATGTATGGAACATGTTTTTCGTCATATCCGTAAATTCTACGTACAGAAGGATTGTTAATCAGATTAAAGTTTTATTGCCCTGTTTATCCTAATCATGCCATATTTAAATTGAAAATAAACTCACATTTGCGTTATTCTATAACGTAGTTCGTCCTCACAATGATTAAGTTAATTATATTAATTAAAGGTAATTAGATTGAAATTGTATATTTCACAGGTAATATAATAGTTTGGAGTTTTTGTTTTGCAGAGCAATTGATGATATCAACATGTGTTTTGATAATGTATTAATTATACCGTTTACTGAATGCTTACAAAAACATGAATAATAAAAGCAATATCGTTGACATTTGTGAGAATATAAACAAAAGATACGAATCTTAATGCTCAGTTATTTTTCAAATAATTTGATTGAAAAATAGTACATTGACTGCAATCGTGACTTTCGAATGAGACCACCAAAACAGGAAATGATTTTAATAAACTTTGGCGTGGTTAAGCTTGTCGCAAGGACCCAAATCTTAGTGACATGATCCGGAAAGGCAAATGATTTACACGTAAAAAGCCCACCCTCACAAATAGAAAATGCTATAATCTTGAACTTTACACACAATATTTTAATATATTATACTTTATGCAAATTTCTAGACTAGTATAGATACAATGCCATTGGTCGATTAGAAAATGGTATTTTTCACTAATTTTATGAAGCTCCCCTTTCGTATTAATACCACATCCTGTAGCTCCGCCTCCTTCTAGCAACGGGTGTTATTGCAATACCACCCTCCGGACCGTAAACAGTCCATTCCGTCAACGTTTTTAATTTAGTTTTACAAATAAATAAACAAACAGACGACAGTACGCTCTTGGACATTCAGACCAGGTTAAGTGACAAAAAGAAGCGTGAAATTGCAGATTGTTTGAATGATACTCTTGACAAATTTCTGTGGTCAAAAGTTCGCAAAGACAACTCTGCCATCCAACTCTGAGAATGTGTCAAATGTGGGAAGTAATGAAAAATATTAAAGCGATATCAATACCACAGATGTAGATTTTTGTTTTGCCGATAATGATTTACAAGAACTGTTTGACATTGATTTTGAACTGCAAAATGTACACCCTGCAAATGTTCCAAATAACCCCGTTCAGAGTGTTCAGTCTATGCCAGTACAATTCAACAGCCTCATGAAGGCTAATAACCGAAATGTGATGCCAGCCGTATCCAATTATAACTGTACTGTTCATTTCAATCTTTATTCAAAATGATGGCTGTGATTCAAACATTTTTATATTGTTACACTTTTACACCATTGTTACAGTTGTTTTTGTTTCCTTGTTAATTAAAAGTTTAATAAATTATATATTGTAATTTAGTTCTTAGACAATTACCTTAAATCAGTATTAAAACAACACACACCATTGACAATGTCATACCAGGGCATTCAGTATAATATAAAACATGCTGCATTTAGTTTCGGGTGTTATGGTAGATTACCACACTCCGAAAACAACATAACAACCATAACACCCTCAATTAAAGGCAGTATGTTTATAATATTTATTTTGACCATTGCATTACATGTCCTTTGATTTTCGGCTTCTGATAACCCCGTTGGTATCTTCAATTTTTTCTTGGAAAATTACTGCAAAGATGTAGATCGTTTTGCGTATGGCCATATGCTATTTCTTCGAAAAATTGAATTTGTATTTTTAAAAGTCACACGCGTTCAGACATGGATCGTATTTCACAGATATACATTATATAAACTGAAGTGAAATCAACTACTTAATATTTCTCACGATCTCTCTTGTAGATATATACATATGGCTAATATTAGAAATACATTAAGTCAAGTTTAATTAATATTAGAAATACATTAAGTCAAGTTTAATTAATAGTTTTGTTATATCTATAAATGTATCGATGTCATTAATAACTATTTTCAATAACAAGTGGTAAAGGGGAAAAAACGGAAAGTAAATAGGGTTTTGATAGTTATACAGCAATTTAAAATTGTGGTGATATGATTAATTCATGCTTCCGAGACGTCAATCAGACCAAAATAACCGACCAATCAGCGCGCCGCATGCTTAATGAGATCAGGCGATGCCATCTTTGTCCCACAAACAAACCGAGTTGTGTATTTGTGGGAACGTAGTTTTATATATAAATTCTGCTAGTTATATCGCCGAAATGGTGCTTCAATGTGCAATTCAGATGAGCGATATCCCGAAAGACATTAAAAAACTGTCAAATGAAGATTGCTTATTTATTTTCACCAATGTCACGTTGGTCTGAGGTCCAATAAATGTAGTCATTTAAACTACATATTTAGTTCATCAGATGTATCATTGAGTCCCTTCATGTTTGAGAGGCATTATATAGCCCCCTAAACTACATGAAGGCCAAATTATTTATTTTCTCGATAAGTAATATTAAATTAATTATTTTCACTGGCATCAAGAATAACGATTTATTTACAAAATCGCCCATTGCCTTGCCACCCTCCCCCCCTTTTTTTCCTCACACACACATGTAAACCCAAATCAAATGGTCGTCCTCTTATCATTCTTAAAGTTGTATTTTTCGCAAATACATAAACTTTCTCAGCAGAAATTAATATTCACGTGAGTATTAGATTTATATAAATACAAAAGAATTGATTTCATAATATTTTCACGTGTCTACGAATGAATGAAGGAAGAATTTCAAGATCGTTTTCATCCTGTTTGTGCATAATTAATGATTTGGTATAAAAAAAAAGAGATAATATTATCTTAAATCAGAGCAATTCAGTGATTATGAACTTAGTAAACAGACGTTATCTTTGATAAATATCAATTGTTGTAGATCAGCATGTGTTGTCTGTTTACGTAGTGAATATACACATACGCGTGCACGACCCGCTGTGTAGAAGCTGTATGAAAGAAAAACAACAAAATTATAAAAGATTTATATACCCAGCTTTACAGGTACAGTACGATTCTGAAAGCCGGAACTACTAGCATTTCGCGGGTCTCGGTTTTAGTGGGATCCGTGTTGCTCATGTTTTTAGTTTTCTCTGTTGTGTTGCGTTTTATTGTGTTGTTTGTGTTCGTGCTGTGTATTGTGTGCCCAAAATAGTTGCCAGTGTCTCAGGAATTTCCATTCTTGATTGAACTGTATGATTGTCATATCGGTATTCAATGTATGAATATAACCTGAAAGTATTCAATGTAAGAATATAACCTGAAAGTATTCAATGTAAGAATATAACCTGAAAGTATTCAATGTAAGAATATAACCTGAAAGTATTCAATGTAAGAATATAACCTGAAAGTATTCAATGTATGAATATAATCTGAAAGTGAAAACAGTGATGCTCATCAATTTCACCAATATCAAACAATCGCCTCTCTCCTATAATCATTAAACACCACGACAAATAACGTTGGGAATCCCTGCTTGAGACAGTTACAAACATGTGACGGAGTTAAACTGATTAATGGGACCATAACCCCATTCTGTTGATACTTGATTATTAATGGTACCATAACCCAATTCTGTTGATACTTGATTAATGGGACCATAACCCCATTATGTTGATAATTGATTAATAATGGGACCATGACCTCATTCTGTTGATACTTGATTCTCAATGGGACCATAACCCCATTCTGTTGATACTTGATTAATGGGACCATAACCCCATTATGTTGATTCTTGATTATTAATGGGACCATAACCCCATTCTGTTGATACTTGATTAATGGGACCATAACCCCATTATGTTGATACTTGATTATTAATGGGACCAAAAGCCCATTCTGTTGATACTTGATTGATGGGACCATAACCCCATTCTGTTGATACTTGATTCTCAATGGGACCATAACCCCATTCTGTTGATTCTTGATTAATGGGACCATAACCCCATTCTGTTGATACTTGATTGTTAATGGGACCATGACCCCATTCTGTTGATACATGATTGTTAATGGGACCATAACCCCATTATGTTGATACTTGATTATTAATGAAACCATAACCCCATTCTGTTGATACTTGATTGTTAATGGTACCATAACCCCATTCTGTTGATACTTGATTATTAATGGGACCATAACCCCATTATGTGGATACTTGATTATTAATGGTACCATAACCCCATTATGTTGATACTTGATTATTAATGGGGCCATAACCCCATTATGTGGATACTTGATTGTTAATGGTACCATAACCCCATTCTGTTGATATTTGATTATTAATGGGACCATGACCCCATTCTGTTGATACTTGATTAATGGAACCATAACACCAATATGTTGATATTTGATTATTAATGGGGCCATGACCCCATTCTGTTGATACTTGATTGTTAATGGGACCATGACCCCATACTGTTGATACTTGATTATTAATGGGACCATGACCCCATTCTATTGATACTTGATTGTTAATGGAACCATAACATCATTCTGTTAATACTTGATTGTTAATGGGACCATGACCCAATTCTGTTGATACTTGATTATTAATGAGACCATGACCCCATTCTGTTGATACTTGATTGTTAATGGAACCATGACACCATTCTGTTAATACTTGATTGTTAATGGGACTATGACCCCATTATGTTGATACTTGATTGATAATGGGACCATGACCCCATTCTGTTGATACTTGATTGTTAATAAGACCATAACACCATTCTGTTGATACTTGATTGTTAATGGGACCATGACCCCATTCTGTTGATACTTGATTGTTAATGGGACCATGACCCCATTATGTTGATACTTGATTGTTAATGGGACCATAATACCATTCTGTTGATACTTGATTGTTAATGGGACCATGACCCCATTCTGTTGATACTTGATTGTTGATGGGACCATAACCCCATTTTGTTGATACATGTTTGTTAATGGGACCATGACCCCATTCTGTTGATACATGATTGTTATTGGGACCATGACCCCATTCTGTTGATACTTGATTGTTATTGGAACAATAACACCATTCTGTTGATACTTGATTGTTAATGGAACCAAAACACCATTCTGTTAATGTTTGATTATTAATGGGATCATGACCCCATTATGTTGATACACGATTGTTAATGGTACCATGACCCCATTCTGTTGATACACGATTATTAATGGGACCATGACCCCATTCTGTTGATACTTGATTGTTAATGGGACCATTACCCCATTCTGTTGATACTTGATTGTTAATGGGACCATAACCCCGTTCTGTTGATACATGTTTGTTAATGGGACCATGACCCCATTCTGTTGATACTTGATTGTTAATGGGACCATGACCCCATTCTGTTGATACTTGATTGTTAATGGAACCATAACACCATTCTGTTGATACTTGATTAATGGGATCATAACCCCATTCTGTTGATACATGATTATTAATGGGACCATGACCCCATTCTGTTGATACTTGAATAATGGAACCATAACACCATTATGTTGATACTTGATTATTAATGGGACCATGACCCCATTCTGTTGATACTTGATTGTTATGGGACCATGACCCCATTCTGTTGATACTTGATTGTTAATCGGACCATGACCCCATTATGTTGATACTTGATTATTAATGGAACCATAATACCATTCTGTTGATACTTGATTATTAATGGGACCATGACCCCATTCTGTTGATACTTGATTGTTAATGGGATCATGACCCAATTCTGTTGATACTTGATTGTTAATGGGACCATAATACCACTCTGTTGATACTTGATTATTAATGGGACCATAACCCCATTCTGTTTATACTTGATTGTTAATGGGACCATGACTCCATTCTGTTGATACTTGATTGTTAATGGGACCATGACCCCATTCTTTTGATACTTGATTGTTAATGGGACCATGACCCCATTCTGTTGATACTTGATTGTTAATGGAACCATAACACCATTCTGTTGATACTTGATTAATGGCATCATAACCCCATTCTGTTGATACATGATTATTAATGGGACCATGACCCCATTCTGTTGATACTTGATTAATGGAACCATAACACCAATATGTTGATATTTGATTATTAATGGGACCATGACCCCATTCTGTTGATACTTGATTGTTAATGGGACCATGACCCCATTCTGTTGATACTTGATTGTTAATGGGACCATGACCCCATTCTATTGATACTTGATTGTTAATGGAACCATAACACCATTCTGTTAATACTTGATTGTTAATGGGACCATGACCCCATTCTGTTGATACACGATTGTTAATGGGACCACGACCCCATTATGTTGATACTTGATTATTAATGGAACCATAATACCATTCTGTTGATACTTGATTATTAATGGGACCATGACCCCATTCTGTTGATACTTGATTGTTAATGGGACCATGACCCCATTCTGTTGATACTTGATTGTTAATGGGACCATAATACCACTCTGTTGATACTTGATTATTAATGGGACCATAACCCCATTCTGTTTATACTTGATTGTTAATGGGACCATGACTCCATTCTGTTGATACTTGATTGTTAATGGGACCATGACCCCATTCTGTTGATACTTGATTATTAATGGGACCATGACCCCATTCTGTTGATACTTGATTATTAATGTTACCATAAACCCATTCTGTTTATACTTGATTGTTAATGGGACCATGACTCCATTCTGTTGATACTTGATTATTAATGGGACCATGACCCGATACTGTTGATGTATGATTGTTAATGGGACCATGACCCCATTCTGTTGATACTTGATTATTAATGGGACCATGACCCCATTCTGTTGATACATGATTGTTAATGGGACCATGACCCCATTCTGTTGATACTTGATTATTAATGGAACCATAACCCCATTTTGTTTATACTTGATTGTTAATGGGACCATGACTCCATTCTGTTGATACTTGATTGTTAATGGGACCATAATACCACTCTGTTGATACTTGATTATTAATGGGACCTTGGCCCATTCATTTGATACTTGATTGCTAATGGGACCATGACGCCATTATGTTGATACTTCATTGTTAATGGGACCATAACCCCATTCTGTTGATACATGTTTGTTAATGGGACCATGACTCCATTCTGCTGATACTTGATTGTTAATGGGACCATGAATCCATTCTGTTGATACTTGATTGTTAATGGAACCATAACACCATTCTGTTGATAGTTGATTAATGGCATCATATCCCCATTCTGTTGATACATGATTATTAATGGGACCATGACCCCATTCTGTTGATACTTGATTAATGGAACCATAACACCAATATGTTGATATTTGATTATTAATGGGACCATGACCCCATTCTGTTGATACTTGATTGTTAATGGGACCATGCCCCCATTCTGTTGATACTTGATTGTTAATGGGACCATGACCCCATTCTATTGATACTTGATTGTTAATGGAACCATAACACCATTCTGTTGATACTTGATTATTAATGGGACCATGACCCCATTCTGTTAATACATGATTATTAATGGGACCATGACCCCATTCTGTTGATACTTGATTAATGGAACCATAACACCAATATGTTGATATTTGATTATTAATGGGGCCATGACCCCATTCTGTTGATACTTGATTGATAATGGGACCATGACCCCATTCTGTTGATACTTGATTGTTAATGGGACCATGACCCCATTCTATTGATACTTGATTGTTAATGGAACCATAACATCATTCTGTTAATACTTGATTGTTAATGGGACCATGACCCCATTCTGTTGATACTTGATTATTAATGAGACCATGACCCCATTCTGTTGATACTTGATTATTAATGGAACCATAACACCATTCTGTTAATACTTGATTGTTAATGGGACCATGACCCCATTCTGTTGATACTTGATTATTAATGGGACCATGACCCCATTCTGTTGATACTTGATTGTTAATGGAACCATGACACCATTCTGTTAATACTTGATTGTTAATGGGACTATGACCCCATTATGTTGATACTTGATTGATAATGGGACCATGACCCCATTCTGTTGATACTTGATTGTTAATAAGACCATAACACCATTCTGTTGATACTTGATTGTTAATGGGACCATGACCCCATTCTGTTGATACTTGATTGTTAATGGGACCATGACCCCATTATGTTGATACTTGATTGTTAATGGGACCATAACACCATTCTGTTGATACTTGATTGTTGATGGGACCATAACCCCATTCTGTTGATACATGTTTGTTAATGGGACCATGACCCCATTCTGTTGATACATGATTGTTAATGGGACCATGACCCCATTCTGTTGATACTTGATTGTTATTGGAACAATAACACCATTCTGTTGATACTTGATTGTTAATGGAACCAAAACACCATTCTGTTAATGTTTGATTATTAATGGGACCATGACCCCATTATGTTGATACACGATTGTTAATGGTACCATGACCCCATGCTGTTGATACTTGATTGTTAATGGGACCATTACCCCATTCTGTTGATACTTGATTGTTAATGGGACCATAACCCCGTTCTGTTGATACATGTTTGTTAATGGGACCATGACCCCATTCTGTTGATACTTGATTGTTAATGGGACCATGACCCCATTCTGTTGATACTTGATTGTTAATGGAACCATAACACCATTCTGTTGATACTTGATTAATGGGATCATAACCCCATTCTGTTGATACATGATTATTAATGGGACCATGACCCCATTCTGTTGATACTTGAATAATGGAACCATAACACCATTATGTTGATACTTGATTATTAATGGGACCATGACCCCATTCTGTTAATACTTGATTGTTATGGGACCATGACCCCATTCTGTTGATACTTGATTGTTAATGGGACCATGACCCCATTATGTTGATACTTGATTATTAATGGAACCATAATACCATTCTGTTGATACTTGATTATTAATGGAACCATGACCCCATTCTGTTGATACTTGATTGTTAATGGGACCATGACCCAATTCTGTTGATACTTGATTGTTAATGGGACCATAATACCACTCTGTTGATACTTGATTATTAATGGGACCATAACCCCATTCTGTTTATACTTGATTGTTAATGGGACCATGACTCCATTCTGTTGATACTTGATTGTTAATGGGACCATGACCCCATTCTGTTGATACTTGATTATTAATGGGACCATGACCCCATTCTGTTGATACTTGATTATTAATGGAACCATAATACCATTCTGTTTATACTTGATTGTTAATGGGACCATGACTCCATTCTGTTGATACTTGATTATTAATGGGACCATGACCCGATACTGTTGATGTATGATTGTTAATGGGACCATGACCCCATTCTGTTGATACTTGATTATTAATGGGACCATGACCCCATTCTGTTGATACTTGATTGTTAATGGGACCATGACCCCATTCTGTTGATACTTGATTATTAATGGAACCATAACCCCATTCTGTTTATACTTGATTGTTAATGGGACCATGACTCCATTCTGTTGATACTTGATTGTTAATGGGACCATAATACCACTCTGTTGATACTTGATTATTAATGTGACCATGGCCCATTCATTTGATACTTGATTGCTAATGGGACCATGACGCCATTATGTTGATACTTCATTGTTAATGGGACCATAACCCCATTCTGTTGATACATGTTTGTTAATGGGACCATGACTCCATTCTGCTGATACTTGATTGTTAATGGGACCATGACCCCATTCTGTTGATACTTGATTGTTAATGGAACCATAACACCATTCTGTTGATACTTGATTAATGGCATCATAACCCCATTCTGTTGATACATGATTATTAATGGGACCATGACCCCATTCTGTTGATACTTGATTAATGGAACCATAACACCAATATGTTGATATTTGATTATTAATGGGACCATGACCCCATTCTGTTGATACTTGATTGTTAATGGGACCATGACCCCATTCTGTTGATACTTGATTGTTAATGGGACCATGACCCCATTCTATTGATACTTGATTGTTAATGGAACCATAACACCATTCTGTTAATACTTGATTGTTAATGGGACCATGACCCCATTCTGTTGATACACGATTGTTAATGGGACCATGACCCCATTATGTTGATACTTGATTATTAATGGGACCATAATACCATTCTGTTGATACTTGATTATTAATGGGACCATGACCCCATTCTGTTGATACTTGATTGTTAATGGGACCATGACCCCATTCTGTTGATACTTGATTGTTAATGGGACCATAATACAACTCTGTTGATACTTGATTATTAATGGGACCATAACCCCATTCTGTTTATACTTGATTGTTAATGGGACCATGACTCCATTCTGTTGATACTTGATTGTTAATGGGACCATGACCCCATTCTGTTGATACTTGATTATTAATGGGACCATGACCCCATTCTGTTGATACTTGATTATTAATGGAACCATAACCCCATTCTGTTTATACTTGATTGTTAATGGGACCATGACTCCATTCTGTTGATACTTGATTATTAATGGGACCATGACCCGATACTGTTGATGTATGATTGTTAATGGGACCATGACCCCATTCTGTTGATACTTGATTATTAATGGGACCATGACCCCATTTTGTTGATACTTGATTGTTAATGGGACCATGACCCCATTCTGTTGATACTTGATTGTTAATGGGACCATAATACCACTCTGTTGATACTTGATTATTAATGGGACCATAACCCCATTCTGTTTATACTTGATTGTTAATGGGACCATGACTCCATTCTGTTGATACTTGATTGTTAATGGGACCATGACCCCATTCTGTTGATACTTGATTATTAATGGGACCATGACCCCATTCTGTTGATACTTGATTATTAATGTTACCATAAACCCATTCTGTTTATACTTGATTGTTAATGGGACCATGACTCCATTCTGTTGATACTTGATTATTAATGGGACCATGACCCGATACTGTTGATGTATGATTGTTAATGGGACCATGACCCCATTCTGTTGATACTTGATTATTAATGGGACCATGACCCCATTCTGTTGATACTTGATTGTTAATGGGACCATGACCCCATTCTGTTGATACTTGATTATTAATGGAACCATAACCCCATTTTGTTTATACTTGATTGTTAATGGGACCATGACTCCATTCTGTTGATACTTGATTGTTAATGGGACCATAATACCACTCTGTTGATACTTGATTATTAATGGGACCTTGGCCCATTCATTTGATACTTGATTGCTAATGGGACCATGACGCCATTATGTTGATACTTCATTGTTAATGGGACCATAACCCCATTCTGTTGATACATGTTTGTTAATGGGACCATGACTCCATTCTGCTGATACTTGATTGTTAATGGGACCATGAATCCATTCTGTTGATACTTGATTGTTAATGGAACCATAACACCATTCTGTTGATAGTTGATTAATGGCATCATATCCCCATTCTGTTGATACATGATTATTAATGGGACCATGACCCCATTCTGTTGATACTTGATTAATGGAACCATAACACCAATATGTTGATATTTGATTATTAATGGGACCATGACCCCATTCTGTTGATACTTGATTGTTAATGGGACCATGCCCCCATTCTGTTGATACTTGATTGTTAATGGGACCATGACCCCATTCTATTGATACTTGATTGTTAATGGAACCATAACACCATTCTGTTGATACTTGATTATTAATGGGACCATGACCCCATTCTGTTAATACATGATTATTAATGGGACCATGACCCCATTCTGTTGATACTTGATTAATGGAACCATAACACCAATATGTTGATATTTGATTATTAATGGGGCCATGACCCCATTCTGTTGATACTTGATTGATAATGGGACCATGACCCCATTCTGTTGATACTTGATTGTTAATGGGACCATGACCCCATTCTATTGATACTTGATTGTTAATGGAACCATAACATCATTCTGTTAATACTTGATTGTTAATGGGACCATGACCCCATTCTGTTGATACTTGATTATTAATGAGACCATGACCCCATTCTGTTGATACTTGATTATTAATGGAACCATAACACCATTCTGTTAATACTTGATTGTTAATGGGACCATGACCCCATTCTGTTGATACTTGATTATTAATGGGACCATGACCCCATTCTGTTGATACTTGATTGTTAATGGAACCATGACACCATTCTGTTAATACTTGATTGTTAATGGGACTATGACCCCATTATGTTGATACTTGATTGATAATGGGACCATGACCCCATTCTGTTGATACTTGATTGTTAATAAGACCATAACACCATTCTGTTGATACTTGATTGTTAATGGGACCATGACCCCATTCTGTTGATACTTGATTGTTAATGGGACCATGACCCCATTATGTTGATACTTGATTGTTAATGGGACCATAACACCATTCTGTTGATACTTGATTGTTGATGGGACCATAACCCCATTCTGTTGATACATGTTTGTTAATGGGACCATGACCCCATTCTGTTGATACATGATTGTTAATGGGACCATGACCCCATTCTGTTGATACTTGATTGTTATTGGAACAATAACACCATTCTGTTGATACTTGATTGTTAATGGAACCAAAACACCATTCTGTTAATGTTTGATTATTAATGGGACCATGACCCCATTATGTTGATACACGATTGTTAATGGTACCATGACCCCATGCTGTTGATACTTGATTGTTAATGGGACCATTACCCCATTCTGTTGATACTTGATTGTTAATGGGACCATAACCCCGTTCTGTTGATACATGTTTGTTAATGGGACCATGACCCCATTCTGTTGATACTTGATTGTTAATGGGACCATGACCCCATTCTGTTGATACTTGATTGTTAATGGAACCATAACACCATTCTGTTGATACTTGATTAATGGGATCATAACCCCATTCTGTTGATACATGATTATTAATGGGACCATGACCCCATTCTGTTGATACTTGAATAATGGAACCATAACACCATTATGTTGATACTTGATTATTAATGGGACCATGACCCCATTCTGTTGATACTTGATTGTTATGGGACCATGACCCCATTCTGTTGATACTTGATTGTTAATGGGACCATGACCCCATTATGTTGATACTTGATTATTAATGGAACCATAATACCATTCTGTTGATACTTGATTATTAATGGAACCATGACCCCATTCTGTTGATACTTGATTGTTAATGGGACCATGACCCAATTCTGTTGATACTTGATTGTTAATGGGACCATAATACCACTCTGTTGATACTTGATTATTAATGGGACCATAACCCCATTCTGTTTATACTTGATTGTTAATGGGACCATGACTCCATTCTGTTGATACTTGATTGTTAATGGGACCATGACCCCATTCTGTTGATACTTGATTATTAATGGGACCATGACCCCATTCTGTTGATACTTGATTATTAATGGAACCATAATACCATTCTGTTTATACTTGATTGTTAATGGGACCATGACTCCATTCTGTTGATACTTGATTATTAATGGGACCATGACCCGATACTGTTGATGTATGATTGTTAATGGGACCATGACCCCATTCTGTTGATACTTGATTATTAATGGGACCATGACCCCATTCTGTTGATACTTGATTGTTAATGGGACCATGACCCCATTCTGTTGATACTTGATTATTAATGGAACCATAACCCCATTCTGTTTATACTTGATTGTTAATGGGACCATGACTCCATTCTGTTGATACTTGATTGTTAATGGGACCATAATACCACTCTGTTGATACTTGATTATTAATGTGACCATGGCCCATTCATTTGATACTTGATTGCTAATGGGACCATGACGCCATTATGTTGATACTTCATTGTTAATGGGACCATAACCCCATTCTGTTGATACATGTTTGTTAATGGGACCATGACTCCATTCTGCTGATACTTGATTGTTAATGGGACCATGACCCCATTCTGTTGATACTTGATTGTTAATGGAACCATAACACCATTCTGTTGATACTTGATTAATGGCATCATAACCCCATTCTGTTGATACATGATTATTAATGGGACCATGACCCCATTCTGTTGATACTTGATTAATGGAACCATAACACCAATATGTTGATATTTGATTATTAATGGGACCATGACCCCATTCTGTTGATACTTGATTGTTAATGGGACCATGACCCCATTCTGTTGATACTTGATTGTTAATGGGACCATGACCCCATTCTATTGATACTTGATTGTTAATGGAACCATAACACCATTCTGTTAATACTTGATTGTTAATGGGACCATGACCCCATTCTGTTGATACACGATTGTTAATGGGACCATGACCCCATTATGTTGATACTTGATTATTAATGGGACCATAATACCATTCTGTTGATACTTGATTATTAATGGGACCATGACCCCATTCTGTTGATACTTGATTGTTAATGGGACCATGACCCCATTCTGTTGATACTTGATTGTTAATGGGACCATAATACAACTCTGTTGATACTTGATTATTAATGGGACCATAACCCCATTCTGTTTATACTTGATTGTTAATGGGACCATGACTCCATTCTGTTGATACTTGATTGTTAATGGGACCATGACCCCATTCTGTTGATACTTGATTATTAATGGGACCATGACCCCATTCTGTTGATACTTGATTATTAATGGAACCATAACCCCATTCTGTTTATACTTGATTGTTAATGGGACCATGACCCCATTCTGTTGATACTTGATTATTAATGGAACCATAACCCCATTCTGTTGATACTTGATTATTAATGGGACCATGACCCGATACTGTTGATGTATGATTGTTAATGGGACCATGACCCCATTCTGTTGATACTTGATTATTAATGGGACCATGACCCCATTTTGTTGATACTTGATTGTTAATGGGACCATGACCCCATTCTGTTGATACTTGATTGTTAATGGGACCATAATACCACTCTGTTGATACTTGATTATTAATGGGACCATAACCCCATTCTGTTTATACTTGATTGTTAATGGGACCATGACTCCATTCTGTTGATACTTGATTGTTAATGGGACCATGACCCCATTCTGTTGATACTTGATTATTAATGGGACCATGACCCCATTCTGTTGATACTTGATTATTAATGTTACCATAAACCCATTCTGTTTATACTTGATTGTTAATGGGACCATGACTCCATTCTGTTGATACTTGATTATTAATGGGACCATGACCCGATACTGTTGATGTATGATTGTTAATGGGACCATGACCCCATTCTGTTGATACTTGATTATTAATGGGACCATGACCCCATTCTGTTGATACTTGATTGTTAATGGGACCATGACCCCATTCTGTTGATACTTGATTATTAATGGAACCATAACCCCATTTTGTTTATACTTGATTGTTAATGGGACCATGACTCCATTCTGTTGATACTTGATTGTTAATGGGACCATAATACCACTCTGTTGATACTTGATTATTAATGGGACCATGGCCCATTCATTTGATACTTGATTGCTAATGGGACCATGACGCCATTATGTTGATACTTCATTGTTAATGGGACCATAACCCCATTCTGTTGATACATGTTTGTTAATGGGACCATGACTCCATTCTGCTGATACTTGATTGTTAATGGGACCATGACCCCATTCTGTTGATACTTGATTGTTAATGGAACCATAACACCATTCTGTTGATACTTGATTAATGGCATCATAACCCCATTCTGTTGATACATGATTATTAATGGGACCATGACCCCATTCTGTTGATACTTGATTAATGGAACCATAACACCAATATGTTGATATTTGATTATTAATGGGACCATGACCCCATTCTGTTGATACTTGATTGTTAATGGGACCATGACCCCATTCTGTTGATACTTGATTGTTAATGGGACCATGACCCCATTCTATTGATACTTGATTGTTAATGGAACCATAACACCATTCTGTTGATACTTGATTATTAATGGGACCATGACCCCATTCTGTTGATACATGATTATTAATGGGACCATGACCCCATTCTGTTGATACTTGATTAATGGAACCATAACACCAATATGTTGATATTTGATTATTAATGGGGCCATGACCCCATTCTGTTGATACTTGATTGTTAATGGGACCATGACCCCATTCTGTTGATACTTGATTGTTAATGGGACCATGACCCCATTCTATTGATACTTGATTGTTAATGGAACCATAACACCATTCTGTTAATACTTGATTGTTAATGGGACCATGACCCCATTCTGTTGATACTTGATTATTAATGAGACCATGACCCCATTCTGTTGATACTTGATTATTAATGGAACCATAACACCATTCTGTTAATACTTGATTGTTAATGGGACCATGACCCCATTCTGTTGATACACGATTGTTAATGGGACCATAACCCCATTCTATTGATACTTGATTGTTAATGGAACCAAAACACCATTCTGTTAATACTTGATTATTAATGGGACCATGACCCCATTCTGTTGATACATGATTTTTAATGGGACCATGACCCCATTCTGTTGATACTTGATTGTTATTGGAACCATATCACCATTCTGTTGATACTTGATTATTAATGGGACCATGACCCCATTCTGTTGATACTTGATTGTTAATGGGACCATGACCATTCTGTTGATACATGATTGTTAATGGAACCATGAAACTATTCTGTTCATACTTGATTAATGGGAACATAACCCCATTCTGTTGATACATGATTATTAATGGGACCATGACCCCATTCTGTTGATACTTGATTAATGGAACCATAACAACATTATGTTGATACTTGATTATTAATGGGACCATGACCCCATTCAGTTGATACTTGATTGTTAATGGGACCATGATCCCATTCTGTTGACACTTGATTGTTAATGGGACCATAACACCATTCTGTTGATACTTGATTGTTAATGGGACCATAATACCACTCTGTTGATACTTGATTATTAATGGGACCATGGCCCATTCATTTGATACTTGATTGCTAATGGGACCATGAAGCCATTATGTTGATACTTCATTGTTAATGGGACCATAACCCCATTCTGTTGATACATGTTTGTTAATGGGACCATGACTCCATTCTGCTGATACTTGGTTGTTAATGGGACCATGACCCCATTCTGTTGATACTTGATTGTTAATGGAACCATAACACCATTCTGTTGATACTTGATTAATGGCATCATAACCCCATTCTGTTGATACATGATTATTAATGGGACCATGACCCCATTCTGTTGATACTTGATTAATGGAACCATAACACCAATATGTTGATATTTGATTATTAATGGGACCATGACCCCATTCTGTTGATACTTGATTGTTAATGGGACCATGACCCCATTCTGTTGATACTTGATTGTTAATGGGACCATGACCCCATTCTATTGATACTTGATTGTTAATGGAACCATAACACCATTCTGTTGATACTTGATTATTAATGGGACCATGACCCCATTCTGTTGATACATGATTATTAATGGGACCATGACCCCATTCTGTTGATACTTGATTAATGGAACCATAACACCAATATGTTGATATTTGATTATTAATGGGGCCATGACCCCATTCTGTTGATACTTGATTGTTAATGGGACCATGACCCCATTCTGTTGATACTTGATTGTTAATGGGACCATGACCCCATTCTATTGATACTTGATTGTTAATGGAACCATAACACCATTCTGTTAATACTTGATTGTTAATGGGACCATGACCCCATTCTGTTGATACTTGATTATTAATGAGACCATGACCCCATTCTGTTGATACTTGATTATTAATGGAACCATAACACCATTCTGTTAATACTTGATTGTTAATGGGACCATGACCCCATTCTCTTGATACACGATTGTTAATGGGACCATAACCCCATTCTATTGATACTTGATTGTTAATGGAACCAAAACACCATTCTGTTAATACTTGATTATTAATGGGACCATGACCCCATTCTGTTGATACATGATTTTTAATGGGACCATGACCCCATTCTGTTGATACTTGATTGTTATTGGAACCATAACACCATTCTGTTGATACTTGATTATTAATGGGACCATGACCCCATTCTGTTGATACTTGATTGTTAATGGGACCATGACCATTCTGTTGATACATGATTGTTAATGGAACCATGAAACTATTCTGTTCATACTTGATTAATGGGAACATAACCCCATTCTGTTGATACATGATTATTAATGGGACCATGACCCCATTCTGTTGATACTTGATTAATGGAACCATAACAACATTATGTTGATACTTGATTATTAATGGGACCATGACCCCATTCAGTTGATACTTGATTGTTAATGGGACCATGATCCCATTCTGTTGACACTTGATTGTTAATGGGACCATAACACCATTCTGTTGATACTTGATTGTTAATGGGACCATGACCCCATTCTGTTGATACTTGATTATTGATGGGACCATAACCCCATTCTGTTGATACATGTTTGTTAATGGGACCATGACCCCATTCTGTTGATACATGATTGTTAATGGGACCATGACCCCATTCTGTTGATACTTGATTGTTAATGGAACAATAACACCATTCTGTTGATACTTGATTGTTAATGGAACCATGACACCATTCTGTTAATACTTGATTGTTAATGGGACCATGACCCCATTCTGTTGATACACGATTGTTAATGGGACCATGACCCCATTCTGTTGATACTTGATTGTTAATGGAACCAAAACACCATTCTGTTAATACTTGATTATTAATGGGACCATGACCCCATTATGTTGATACACGATTGTTAATGGTACCATGACCCCATTCTGTTGATACACGATTATTAATGGGACCATGACCCCATTCTGTTGATACTTGATTGTTAATGGGACCATAACCCCATTCTGTTGATACATGTTTGTTAATGGGACCATGACCCCATTCTGTTGATACTTGATTGTTAATGGGACCATGACCCCATTCTGTTGATACTTGATTGTTAATGGAACCATAACACCATTCTGTTGATACTTGATTAATGGGATCATAACCCCATTCTGTTGATACATGATTATTAATGGGACCATGACCCCATTCTGTTGATACTTGATTAATGGAACCATAACACCATTATGTTGATACTTGATTATTAATGGAACCATGACCCTATTCTGTTGATACTTGATTGTTATGGGACCATGACACCATTCTGTTGATACTTGATTGTTAATGGGACCATGACCCCATTATGTTGATACTTGATTATTAATGGAACCATAATACCATTCTGTTGATACTTGATTATTAATGGAACCATGACCCCATTCTGTTGATACTTGATTATTAATGGGACCATGACCCCATTCTGTTGATACTTGATTATTAATGGAACCATAACACCATTCTGTTAATACTTGATTGTTAATGGGACCATGACCCCATTCTGTTGATACACGATTGTTAATGGGACCATAACCCCATTCTGTTGATACTTGATTGTTAATGGAACCATAACACCATTCTGTTAATACTTGATTATTAATGGGACCATGACCCCATTCTGTTGATACATGATTGTTAATGGGACCATGACACCATTCTGTTGATACTTGATTGTTATTGGAACCATAACACCATTCTGTTGATACTTGATTGTTAATGGGACCATGATCATTCTGTTGATACATGATTGTTAATGGAACCATGAAACCATTCTGTTCATACTTGATTAATGGGATCATAACCCCATTCTGTTGATGAATGATTATTAATGGGACCATGACCCCATTCTGTTGATACTTGATTAATGGAACCATAACACCATTATATTGATACTTGATTATTAATGGGACCATGACCCCATTCTGTTGATACTTGATTGTTAATGGGACCCTGATCCCATTCTGTTGATACTTGATTGTTAATGGAACCATAACACCATTTTGTTGATTCTTGATTATTAATGGGACCATAACCCCATTATGTTGATACTTGATTATTAATGGGACCATGACCCCATTATGTTGATACTTGATTATTAATGGAACCATAACACCATTCTGTTAATACTTGATTGTTAATGGGACCATGACCCCATTCTGTTGATACACGATTGCTAATGGGACCATGACCCCACTCTGTTGATACTCTATTGTTAATGGAACCATAACCTCATTCTGTTAATACTTGATTATTAATGGGACCATAACTCCATTCTGTTGAAACACGATTGTTAATAGGACCATGTCCCCATTCTGTTGATAAACGATTGCTAATGAGACCATGACCCCAATCTGTTGATACTTGATTGTTAATGGAACCATAAAACCATTCTGTTAATACTTGATTATTAATGGGACCATAACTCCATTCAGTTGATATACGATTGTTAATGGGACCATGTCCCCATTCTGTTGATAAACGATGGTTAATGGGACCATGACCCCATTCTGTTGATACACGATTGTTAATGGGGCCATGACCCCATTCTGTTGATACTTGATTGTTAATGGGACCATGACCCCATTCTGTTGATACTTGATTATTTAATGGGACCATGACCCCATTCTGTTTATACTTGATTGTTAATGGGACCATGTCCCCATTCTGTTGATGCTTGATTATTAATGGGACCATGACCTCATTATGTTGATACTTGATTATTAATGGGACCATAACCCCACTATGTTAATACTTGATTGGTAATGGGACCATGACCCCATTCTGTTGATACTTGATTATTAATGGAACCATAACCCCATTCTGTTGATACTTGATTGTTAATGGGACCATGATTCAATTCTGTTGATACATGATTGTTAATGGGACCATGACCTCATTCTGTTGATACTTGATTAATAGGACCATTACCCCATTCTGTTGATACTTGATTATTAATGGGACCCTGACCCCATTCTGTTGATACATGATTGTTAATGGGACCATGACCCCATTATGTTGATACTTGATTACTAGGACCATGACCCCATTCTGTTGATAATTGATTATTAATGGAACCATGACCCCATTCTGTTGATACTTGATTGTTAATGGGACCATAACCCCATTATGTTGATACTTGATTGTTAATGGGAACATGACCCCATTCTGCTGATTATTGATTGTTAATGGGACCATGACCCCATTCTGTTGATACTTGATTAATGCGACCATAACCCCATTCTGTTTATACTTGATTATTGTTTTTCCTTTTATTAGAACTCTTCGCAAAGGAATATCCACTTCGAAACAATTCAGTTGGGCCTCATTGAAAAAGAGCATAAACGTGAACAAATTTCAATTTGAACTCATCGGAAAGGAAGATACATTATACACGTGGGAAAAAAAATAGAGGAACATACACGTGGACATATTTCAGTTAGAACTCGTCGAAAAAGCAAGTACACATGGAAGCTTGTCAATTAGAACTCGTCGGAAAGACAAATGCACATGGCAGATTGTCAATATTTCAGCAGGAACCTAACGGAAATGAACATGCATGTGACAATATGCTAGTGGTAACATATTTCAACATATCAAAAAATAAGGACAACATTTCATGAACACAATTAGAGCTGACCGAAAAGGAAACATCATGTATGGACTACCATTGGTGACAGTTTATTTAATAGCTGATTCTATTGAGAAGTACAGTTTACAAACTGTATGTAATCTATGACAAAATGGTTATTTGTATTATGTTGATTTGACGATTATTTAATCAAGTGATGTATTGATTCACAACGTGAAGCTACAATATCACTTAAACTTTAGATGGACGTTTTCATTGACATAGGACAAGTAAATACATCTAGACAATGCTATTTTAAGTGTTCAAGTTTACTCTTTTGAGAAATTGTAATTCCACAGTTGGATATTTTTATTCAATTAAACATATTTCATTGAATAAAATATGTTCGATATCTCCTATGAATAAAAATGTCATTAACTTCTCAAGTTAGTAATTAAATGAATACAATGGCTTGATATGAAAACAAATATTGTGAAGTTTGTTCTTGTTATTTGATTTTAAGTTAACAGAACATTAAACTCTATATTAATCATGTGAAATTACAAATGTTAATGTGCTCAGTTTGGTATTACTTATAGATAAAATGTCATTAAATCGTTTGAAATTCGGCATGTGAAACAGTCCATTGATGGATGAAAACTTTAATAGTAAATAGAGTGTTATATGATGTCATTATTGTTTTTTCGATTTCTATTTAATATGCTGTTTATTAGATTAAAGCACTTCCTTTTTTTCATCTGCGTATATTTATAGCATAATTTGTTTCTATTTAATTGTACCATTTAATTTAGTTTTTGTTTTTTGTTTAATATGTTTGATATGGCTTCGTATATTCAAATATGAGCACAGAAAGAAGAATTGAAATTGCAGACATATTTTAGGATTTTTATTCAGAATATAAAACGAAATTTCATAATTTACAATACAACTTTGTGCATGCATCAATAATTGTACAGAGTAATGAACAGTCCGAACCTAACTAATGGCTGAAGTTTTGATCTTGTATGCATAAAATAAATGCTCGAGAAAACCGAAGGTGCAATACAAAAAATAGACAATAAAAAAGCACAGACAACACCGGACAAAACACACAGAACGACGACAAACAAAACACAAAACAGAAAACTAAAACGATCAGAAAAATAGATCCACAGAAAGATAACGGATGTGAACCAGGTGAAGGGTAAATAATTTATGTTTCTAATAAGACACTAGCTGTGTGACTCATATAGTCAAGCCACTAGCTGTGTAACTCATAGTCAAGTCGCTATAAGACACTAACTGTGTGACTCATATAGTCAAGACACTAGCTGTGTAACTCATAGTCAATTCGCTATAAGACACTAGCTGTGTAGCTCATATAGTCAAGTCGCTATAAGAAACTAGCTTTGTAACTCATATAGTCAAGTCGCTATAAGAAACTAGCTGTGTAGCTCATATAGTCAAGTCGCTATCAGACACTAGCTGTGTAACTCATGTAGTCAAGTCGCTATAAGACACTAGCTATATAGCTCATATAGTCAAGTCGCTATAAGACACTAGCTGTGTAACTCATAGAATCAAGTTGCTATAAGATACTAGCTGTGTAACTCATAGTCAAGTCGCTATAAGAAACTAACTGTGTAGCTCATATAGTCAAGTCGCTATAAGACACTAGCTGTGTAGCTCATATAGTCAAGTCTCTATAAGACACTAGCTGTGTAACTCATACAGTCAAGTCGCTATAAGAAACTAGCTGTGTACCTTATATAGTCAAGTCGCTATAAGAAACTAGCTGTGTAGCTCATATAGTCAAGTCGCTATAAGAAGCTAGCTGTGTAACTCATATAGTCAAGTCGCTATAAGACACTAGCTCTGTAACTCATATAGTCAAGTCGCTATAAGACACTAGCTGTGTAACTCATATAGTCAAGTCGCTATAAGACACTAGCTGTGTAGCTCATATAGTCAAGTCGCTATAAGACACTAGCTGTGTAACTCATAGTCAAGTCGCTATAAGAAACTAGCTGTGTAACTCATGTAGTCAAGTCGCTATAAGACACTAGCTGTGTAACTCATATAGTCAAGTCGCTATAAGACACTAGCTGTGTAGCTCATATAGTCAAGTCGCTATAAGACACTAGTTATGTAGCTCATATAGTCAAGTCGCTATAAGACACTAGCTGTGTAACTCATATAGTCAAGTCGCTATAAGACACTAGCTGTGTAACACATATAGTCAAGTCGCTATAAGACACTAGCTGTGTAACTCATATAGTCAAGTCGCTATAAGACACTAGCTGTGTAACTCTTAGTCAAGTCGCTATAAGACACTAGCTGTGTAACACATATAGTCAAGTCGCTATAAGACACTAGCTGTGTAGCTCATATAGTCAAGTCGCTATAAGACACTAGCTGTGTAACTCTTAGTCAAGTCGCTATAAGACACTAGCTGTGTAACTCATATAGTCAAGTCGCTATAAGAAACTAGCTGTGTAACTCATATAGTCAAGTCGCTATAAGACACTAGCTGTGTAACTCATATAGTCAATTCGCTATAAGACACTAGCTGTGTAACTCATATAGTCAAGTCGCTATAAGAAACTAGCTGTGTACCTCATTGTCAAGTCTAGCTGTGTAACTCATAGTCACGTCTAGCTGTGTAGCTCATACAGTCAAATCTAGCTGTGTAACTCATATAGTCAATTCTAGTGTGTAACTCATAGAATCAAGTCTAGCTGTGTAACTCATATAGACAA
Source organism: Bathymodiolus brooksi (assembly GCA_963680875.1). Taxonomy (NCBI): domain Eukaryota; kingdom Metazoa; phylum Mollusca; class Bivalvia; order Mytilida; family Modiolidae; genus Bathymodiolus; species Bathymodiolus brooksi. The sequence continues at coordinate 127,464,105 of OY804579.1, read as the reverse complement.
GTCTAGATGTGTAACTCATAGTCAAGTCGCTATAAGACACTAGCTGTGTACCTCATATAGTCAAGTCGCTATAACACACTAGTTGTGTAGCTCATATAGGTAAGTTTAGCTGTGTAACTCATATAGACAAGTCTAGCTGTGTAACTCATATAGTCAAGTCTTGCTGTGTAACTCATATAGCCAAGTCTAGCTGTGTATCTCATATAGTCAAGTCTAGCTGTGTAGTTCATCTAGACAAGTCTAGCTGTGTAACTCGTATCGTCAAGTCTAGCTGTGTAACTCATATAGTCAAGTCTAGCTGTGTAACTCATATAGTCAAGTCTAGCTGTGTAACTCATATAGTCAAGTCTAGCTGTGTAACTCATATTGTCAAGTCTAACTGTATCACTCATATAGTCAAGTCTAGCTGTGTAACTCATATAGTCAGGTTTAGCTGTGTAACTCATAGTCAAGTCGCTATATGACACTAGCTGTGTAACTCATATAATCAAGTCTAGCTGTGTAACTTATATAGTCAAGTTTAGCTGTGTAATTCATATAGTCAAGTCTAGCTGTGTAACTCATATAGTCAAGTCTAGCTGTGTAACTCATATAGTCAAGTCTAGCTGTGTAACTCATATAATCAATTCTAGCTGTGTAACTCATATAGTCACGTCTAGCTGTGTAACTCATATAGTCAAGATTAGCTGTGTAACTCATATAGTCAGGTCTAGCTATGTAACTCACATAGTCAAGTCTAGCTGTGTAACTCATATCGTCAAGTCTAGCTGTGTAACTCATATAGTCAAGTCTAGCTGTGTAACCCATATAGTCAAGTCTAGCTGTGTAACTCATATAGTCAAGTCTAGCTGTGTAACTCATATAGTCAAGTCTAGCTGTGCAACTCATATTGTCAAGTCGCATAAAAGTTTTGAATATGAAAAAGTGAGAAGATCCATTGACATTTAAGAAATTGATATTTCGTAGCATGTCAATCAATTTGTTATGACGACCGTAAACAATGTTTGTAGCGAAGATTTCAAACTAGGAGCAACGTAGCCTTCTTTGAATAGCTTTTATGTCAGCAGCTGGGCTCTATACAGAAATGCAGTGTATTGGGTACAAGCCTTAAAACAACGCATGGGTTGTACACTTCATACTCTAGTGCTGCTGGATAATTGTTAGTAAGGAAAGGGATGTTGACTTTTGAAAAAGTGAAGTCATCACGTTTGTCGTACAGTTTTGTTTTTAAATCTTCCTCCGTTGTCGATTTCAAGGTAAAGGTCAGAATCAGACTTTGAGTGTCAATAGTATCCTTTAGTTCAAGTTAATAGATGAGATACAAATATCAGCAAATCGGAAATTGTGTAATGACATCTATAAAATCGGAAGCTGGAATTAAATGTTTGGTCTAATTCTCTATCTTTATTCTTGCAAAGCTCTTTACGGAAGTCTGCTCCATAAGCGTGTAGAAGCAATCGGCGAGTAGTGGAGCACAAATTCTAACCACTGGAATACCAATCGTCTGTTGAAACACTGGTCTACTAAACTCTGTTGTCGATAAAAGTCAATGAAACATTTGAATGATCTTATCCCGTTTATATATTTTTATTCGATTTTAAATAGCTCTTTGACAAAGTAAGACTTATCTCTACCAATAACAAGATACTGATACCTTTGTTCTCCGTTCTTCATTGAGAAGCAACCCTGAATGTATTCTTTGAATCTAGATCTTAGTTGCGCATGTGTAGTGATGGTATATACGATGGAGAAAGCAAATATTTTAATGTTGTTACAAACATACTGAAATCTAGAATTTAAAGTCTTCAGCAAATCTGTAATCTTTTTTAATATACACGTTTAATATACGCCACTTCTTGCTTTTTCCAATTCTGACATAATCAGATATCCATGTATAAAACAGAAATGTATTTGTACATAAATTGTATTGGACGGATTTGTGAGAACAGACGGGCTTATTTTATTTGCTTGATTTAATGATGATAATAATTACGTGTAATTGTAGCTTATTTACATTGTGTACCACGATATTGACATTAGATAAAACAGGTCATATGTAAAGCTACTAATACAAAAATGTTATAGTGATTAGATGGTATATATAATCAATACGACCATTATAATTACCTCACACTTCTATTTCTTACCACACAAATATCCATAAAACAACATTTAAAACACGAACATAATTTCTGTTTTTTCCGTTGAACTTTTATATTCATACGTTTTATTAGTTGAAGATCATCAATATTGATGAAAAATAAAGTCAGTGGATGAAAAAAGTTCTTAATCACATCCGCTTCCCTTAGACATTAAATACAAAGCGTTTGTTACTAGTATTTATAAAACTAATTAACAGTAAATTGATTCTGAGGTGAGCAAATATGTGTTTGATCATTTAACGATGAAACCGACATAAACTAATGCATTTATATATTTCTTTTTTTTTCTTAATATTATTATTTTGAAAGCCTTTGTTAATTAATTTTTAATTTTGATATGATTATATATACTTTGAAGAATCTTGACTCATTAGGGTTAGGGTTATGGTGATTAACGCCACTTTCAACAATATTTCAGTTATATCGTGGCGGTCAGTTTTATTGATGGATGAAATTAGAGTACCCGGATAAAACCACCCGCAAGTCACTGACAAACTTTATCACATAATGTTGTATCGAGTACATCTCGCCACGAGTGGGATTCGAACTCGCCACGTTAATGGTGATGGGCACTGGAAATCTAACTACCATACGATCACGACCACGATGGCCCTGAAATGTTTTCTGACTCTATTCTATATAACAATATATATATATATCCTTTTTTTATGTGGCAATATCAATTTGCGCCGATAGGTCCTTCCCATTGCAATATATTAACCCATGTGGTGATTTTTTTTGCCACAAAATAGCTGTAATACAGCTCGCGTACACAACAGCCAACCAATATACAACATCCCGTTTACATATAATTTATAGATGTAATAATTATAGATTATTATATGACATTTTTCATATCGCATTTCATATCAACCTGAGACGCCGATATTAGCCCATGGGCCGAAGCCCCGAGGGCTGATATGGGTCGAGGGTTGATATGACATGCGATATGAAAAATGCCATATCATAACCTATTTAATTTTGTACGATGTTGCATTTATTTCACGACCTATGATTGGATAAAATCATTCCTAAAAATAACGATAGAAGGCAGAGCCATATATGGAAATCTAGAGTAACAAATGTTTTTCCTTTAAATACTCGCGTAATAAAGTTGCCGCCGCAATATTATGTTTAATGTTTTTTTGTGCATTCATTTTAAGTCTCTTTTGTTCGATTTCCTCATCGGTAGTTGAAACAAATCTCCGCTTTTTATCCATTGTGTTACGTTAGTCCGTTACACACCGATGCAGACGATAGATAAACGTGCAGTTTCGAAATTTACTGACCGTCTAAATAATCATAGTCGGTCACTAAGGAGCTTAGAACTTATGATATACTTCAATGCGTCTTTCTTCATATTTGTGAGAGCTGATCGTTTTCAGAAACCATGTAGCTTGATTTGGGATATGATGCAATAATGTCATATTATATCTACGTTTTTATTATATGTATTTAGAGACATAATCCTTATACAGTTACACTTTTTTTACAAAAACACAAGATGATTCAATCTTTGGTTCATAAAGGAGTGTCATCATTCGTTGCATAACGAGCATTTTCCATGTTTCCACGTAATCCATTTTGACAGTAACAGACACAGACGACGGAAGTAAATAACCATACATTAATTGTTTTTTTTCAAAAAAAGAAAATAAATATAAGTACTCGATTGCATGCAAAATTTCCGGCGGTCATTTTGAAAAATCCACATTACACCCCCCATGTAATACGGCACAAATTAATATCCCCTCCCCCCATGTAATACGGATCAGGTTATTACAGCCCTGGGAGATATGACTTGTTGCATTTCAAATTTATCACATATGCACAATTAAGCGTATCTTGAGTAAATATAATTATGATAATATACATTTATTGCATGCTGGTGAGGGTAATATGGAAATTTATTCACCCAAGAGTATCATATTCCCCGAGGACAACACCCGAGGGGAATGTGATACTCGCGGGTGAATACATTTTCATATTTCCTGTACCCGCATGCTATAAATGTTTTATTATACCGAATGAAACCAAGAAAACACATACATGTAAAATATTGCTGGCAAACATATTTTAAGTCCATTGGAACGTTGTCTCAGATATTTAAAAAACACATTGTAACGGTCGCCTGCAAATGATGCGTTCCGATTGCCTCTGACGTTTTCCTGTCAAAGAACGATAACTCTGGAGGGAATATCCGTCAGGCTTCCGAGGGGGTGGAATATGATTTTTATTTCACGGAATATGATTTTTGTCCTGTGTGATCACGTGTTCTGATTTTTACCCATTGTCCAATCAAATTATACTGTATCAGTCGAAAAATTGTGGACACAGAATACACGTATTATTCACGATGTATGACGTCTACTGATATTGTCAAATGAAGAAAAAACGAAAGATTATAAAAATTATGAAAAAGGAATGATTTATATGAAAATTTTGAAAAAAGGGGGGGGGGTAGTAGAGAAAAGGGGGGGAGGAGGAAACGAAATCCATGCCCCATGCGCCTGTGGTTTGAAAACATACAAATATATGACGAAATATATGCACTTTTCAAATTCCTTCCGGTAAAAAAATAGTAATGTAGTTGTTTAAGGATCCGCCATCTTGAAAACGTGAAATCCTACATGTCATATGTACAACAATGCACAAAAATAATTAAAATGCCTACCTTGAAAACTTATTTTAGTTAAATTCTATCTAAATTGAAGCGTACGCGAAGCCAAATAACGTCTGATCTTTACATTTTAAACTGGAAGTCTTCGTATGGCGTCACGTTGTTTATGTGCCAAAGTTGTTCAACAATATTTCCCGGAATTTTAATGTTTGTGCTTTTTAGAGCCAGGGATATTCAAGAATATATTTTTATGTTCAGTATTGCATTAGAATGGACAGTAAACTCGATTTGCGACCATCAAATTTCCAATTGATGACGTGAAATTTTCAAATACAATATAATTATCTCCTAAATAGGTCGTCAGCGTCAAATTCATAGTCCGAAATATCTGGATCAGCCATATTGTTTACTAACAAGTACATTCGGTGTAGGAATATAACATTCCTTCAGGCCTGTCAACTGCAGATTTGACGGCTCTCGATAGCCAATGAAAATACGCGTTACATTATAATTGCATTAGAATAATAACTCATAGCAGTGTCGAAACAGTGCCTACTAGGCGGGTGATACCCTCGGGAAGTAATAGTCCACCAGCAGTTTGGTTGCAATTGGTGTAGTAGTTTCAGAGATCAAATGTATGACGATGAACGCTAAGTGATTGTAATAGCTCGCGTTGTGTGCACTATACTTTAAAAATATTATATTGTATGTTTTCTGACTTTTTTATGCATTCTTCGAACGACGTTCTTATTTGTTCATTTTCATACACTGATAAGCTCTTTCGCCAGGAGAAACAGTGTGACTGAGATATGTGGATTAGTGTGACTGAGATATGTGTATTAGTGTGATTGAGATATGTGGATTGGTGTGACTAAGATATGTGGGTTAGTGTGACTAAAATATGTGGATTAGTGTGACTGAGATATGTGGATTAGTGTGACTGAGATATGTGGATTAGTGTGACTGAGATATGTGGATTGGTGTGACTAAGATATGTGGATTGATGTGACTGAGATATGTGGATTTGTTTATCTGTATATGTACATAATTCCAACTACTGTGGTTGAACAAAAAAACAAAGTAAATAATACATTTCTTTTATAAATGAAAACATAATGAAGCTATTATTTCTGTGTAATTCAGTCGTATATGTTATTTTGTTTTCGTGAGCCTGACTTCCGTCGTGTTTTTGCACCATGAGGTCTTAGGGTAACGTGACCATTACTATAATCAACAGAAAAATACCGCGTGCTTGAAAATCTTTTCGTTTGTCTGACCATTTCAGATGTTGCGCTATCATCATAAAATCTGTAACTACAGCATTTCACCATCATTTTAATTCGAATGCGAATTTTTCTGCTGAATAGACAGTAAATGATCGGGTTTATTCCACTGTTTGAAAGCCCTAACCATTGAGCAACGGGTACAATATAATTATTCAGTATTATGATATAATCCAAGTCTGTGTTTTCGTCCATTTTAAAATAAATCCAAAATTTTATAATATAGAGCGGAAGCCACGAGAACAGAAATAGAACAACAACTACGCTTAACATTTTAACGGCCTTGACCTTTGATTTGTGTATTACGCCGTTCGATTTGTACACACCGGGCGCGTTTCTATTCCACACGCGCAATCCAATCAACGAATAGCATATTATGATTAACACCAATGGGATGGCGTAACAGAATATACAAATCCCTGTAAAGTACACCTTTTCAAATATTTTACTCGGCCATATTTCTCCACATACATAGATGGTTTTACGCTGTAGGTATCGTTGATAAAATAAGGCCATTGGAATTGAAATAAGCAGTGAAAATATCCACACAACACACATGATAAATTTTGACGTCTTCCATTTCATTTTATAGTTAAATGTATAACAGATTGCCAGATATCTGTAAAAACAAAATGTAAAACCATAAAACTTTCTGATAAAATGATCACAAAAAATACCCTATTGGCGGAACAGTTCTAAAATTCAATAGACAAATTACAGAAAGACATACACATGACCTTTCACATATATTACTTAAAAAGTGGTGGGATTAAGCTAGTTTCATGGGGACAAACCTTCCCTTTTAGTGCAGCGGTCATGTTGGTGTTTACCACTTCGCACCCCCCCCCCCCCAGTTCCCATCATAAGTGTTAAGGTTTCAAGTCGCATACACTTGTACTTGTACGCAGGTCCGGTTTAACATCGGTTGTATCGTTAAACATTTTCTTTTTTACCCGAATATGTCTGCTTCTCATGATATTGCTAAACAAAAAGTGTACATGACGATGTATTCCATTAATTGTTTCCATTATAGTCATGTTTTGCAGTTCCGTTAACAATAATAAAAAAAAAAAAAACAGCTTTTAGCTTTATTTCAATTGTTTCATTTCCGTTGTAGATTTTTTTGCGACAAAGACAAATTCACTTTCCATTGTATCACGCCACGATATAAATAAAATATTCCCAAAGATAGTGTTTAAAGTAATATTACACCAGTTTTGGGTGAAGAAATTTTTTCCCTGAAAATTCAATTTGGAATACGGCGGTACCTTTACTAAGCTATTCATGCATGTTTCAAGTCGAAATATGTTCCCAACAACTAGAAATCTGCAAATCCGTATGCATGTTTATCGTTCTCGCCATTGTTGTGGAGACTGATTAACTATCGATTGTTTTGTTCCGATGATTGCCGATCATGACCTCGTGAAGAAAAGTTTTGGTCCGATGATTGCCGATCATGACCTCGTGAAGAAAAGATAAACAATCATGGATGCTGAGGTAAGCACGCACACATTCCTGACAATGATCATTGAGGAATCTGTCTGTTTCATGTCGTGTGAACCAATTTGTTTTGTGCAATTATTCTTATGTGGTACACACGGAATATATATATATATTTGTTCTTCAACTGAACATTGTGCATGAGCGATAATGTCCCCGAAAGAGTTCAAATCTTGTGTCACGCGCATATCATTTGCATTACTGTACTGGAAAACAGAATTGTCTGCTATCAAATATTTTGCGATTTGCTCTTAAAATCTGCTTTTGAGCGGATTTTTAATGTTTTGCAGTTGATTTTAGTTAAAACTAAGTGACATATTAAGTGAAAATATTTAAACCAAAAACTCCACGATATTTGCCTTTCATATTACTTTAACATTAAATATTAATATTAATTTGCACATGTTAAGAAGCGGAAAGGAACTTAACCTATAATAATGCAATTAAAAAATCGAACGTGCTTGTGCTTTTTCCCCCTTCTTTGTTAATAAATACTAAAGGTGATTCTCGTAGTTATGACATATTTACCTGTCAACAGCTATAGCTGCTAATGTGTTGACCGAGGCACACACCGACACTGCTTGAAGATACGGAGTGACCTTGCACATGACAGCTCCATATCGCCATTCTGAAAAACAAACGTACAAAGATATTACCCGCTTTTGTGAGATGACAATAAACTATAAGGTTGGCGCTTTCTAACATTTAATGGGAGTTTATATACAATTGTAAAATAAGATACATACTATGTACGTCTTTACATGTCTAATAAGTACTCAAATAAAGTACAAAAATATCACAGTGTCGGAACTATTCATAAATTTTAAAAAGATGAAAAAAGAAGGATTATGTATAATATACCCAACTTAACTTCAGATAACCGTAACACTGACACGTATGGAGTTTATATGTTCACGTATACTTACGATCGAGCCACAGGCACTTGTTTCTGGTAAAAAAAATATACCTAGATACTATATATACCACAAGGTACGTAACCGTTCATTTGTAAAAAATCTAGGTTATCGCGATTTTCGCGTTTTTTCAACTCGACGGACGCCAGCATGGAGGAATGACCTACATCATCTGAAACTACGATAATTTATCTACAAAATGATGTATAAAACAACAGACCTTTTTCCACGGGTCAGTTATCAGCTTTCATCATTCAGACGTAAAACTGTGATGTTGCGACCCGCAGTGAAAGAAAAAATAAGAAAAGTTGTAATAAAAATGCTATGAAAAATACTGAGATGTTAGAAAAATATATATATTGCATTCCAATCGAAAAAATAATAAGTGTTTTAATTTCTAAGAATAACAGTGTAGTTTGAATGCAAATCTGTTGCTATTTTTAGAATTTTTCCAGTTTTTCCCATCTTTAATTTTTCCGCCAATAAGACTTTCAGTCTTGTTGGTATACTTCAGGGAAAAATCCCGAGGCTGTATAGAAAGTTCACAAATTTTGAATTCTAAAAATAGCAACAGATTTGCATTCAAACTACACTTTTATTCTAAGAAATTAAAACACTTTTATTTATTTTTTTGATTAGAATGCAATATATATATTTTTCTAATATCTCAGTAGTTTTTATAGCATTCTTATTACAACTTTTCTTATTTTTTCTTTCACTGCGGGTCGCAACATCACAGTTTAACGTCTGAATGATGAAAGCTGATAACTGACCCGTGGAAAAAGGTCTGTTGTATTGTTGAGGTTCAGCAAAGGTAGGTGTTTTATACATCATTTTGTAGATAAATTATCGTAGTTTCAGATGATGTAGGCCATTCCTCCATGCTGGCGTCCGTCGAGTTGAAAAAAAACGCGAACATCGCGATGACCTAGATTTTTTACAAATGAACGGTTACGTACCTTGTGGTATATATAGTATCAAGGTATTTTTTTTGTACCAATCACAAGTGCCTGTGGATCGAGCATGTAGTTTGTATTTAAGCTTTTTACAATGTTATCGTCTTCTGATTACTCAGCTATTAAGTCAATAAAAATGAAAAAAAATACTGTCTGAACAGTTCTAAAATCCAATAGAAAATTCGTAGAAAGAGGCAAGATCGACATCCCTAACAGACAAATACATGACCGTTCACTCTCCTGGCTTGGTTAAATGGTTTTAAAAGTTAGTTTCGTCCCATCTTTCAAATAGTGTTCTGTTGTTGTTTGACGTTAAGAGAACATCAGCTATCTACATGACGATTGTTTGACGTTAAGAGAACATCAGCTATCTACATGACGATTGTTTGACGTTAAAAGAACATCAGCTATCTACATGACGATTGTTTGACGTTAAGAGAACATCATATCAGCTATCTACATGACGATTGTTTGACGTTAAGAGAACATCATATCAGCTATCTACATGACGATTGTTTGACGTTAAGAGAACATCATATCAGCTATCTACATGACGATTGTTTGACGTTAAGAGAACATCATATCAGCTATCTACATGACGATTGTTTGACGTTAAGAGAACATCATATCAGCTATCTACATGACGATGTTGTGCTTTGTTCTTTTTGTACAGTGAACAGTATCATAGTTATCAGGGGCGGATCCAGGATTTCAAGTTAGGGGGGGGGTGCACTTAAAAAATTTGCGTCGAGCGGAGGGAGGCGCGAAATTTTTACGGTATTTCGTGTGAAAAATCACGATTTTACGCCAAAAAATCATATTTTTTTCCAATTTTAGGGGGGGGGGGGCGCCGGGTGAGCCCCGCCCCTGGTTATATTCATATCGACAACATACATCATGCACATCAGTGGTGCTACGACTTTGACTGTGGATGGATGTTTCGATTACACCAAGGATAAGGGATAACGGATATGGTTGTACAACTTTTCACTGTGACCTCTCTTACTAAACTATTTTTCATTAAGATCTGCTCTGTTGCATTAATGTACCAAGGGACATGACTTGCTCCAAACGCGACAAACACATGTACATCCCGTCATCAGGGCGGGTTGTGTATTTGGTTAGTTTCCCATTATCATCGGATACATCTTTTTTGAGGAGTTGTTTCTCGCACCAAGGAAATTAGTACCTTCCTTTCATCGTTGAAGCAACTCAATTTTCTATATAATACAATAGAACCATATGACTCATGTTCCACATGTAGCAATTGTAATAACAGAGAATCGATACCCCAACACACATATACATCACCGCCCATTCCCACGACCCGGTAAAGACATTTAAATAAAAGGTGGCGGATTAAATGACAACATTTAGAATTTAGCCTTAATTAAATACAAGTCAGCAAAGTATCATGACTTTTGTTAATGCATTTTCCAGGACGCGATGTGTTTCTGTTCCTTTAGGAAATTCACGGTACAATGTATATTTATCCCGGAGTTCCCCGATGGAGCTCAGACAAAGCGATCGCTGTATTAACTGACTGATTTAATTGCCTGTGGGTCGATTTATATTCATATATATCAGAGGAAAGTAATCACGAGTTAATTGATTTTTATAAAGAGAATAAAATGACGTTTGAAAATATTTGGTAGATTTTAAAAGAAATGTCATTTTGATTGAGATGTAGACAATCTGTACTATCCAGGGTTTATATTTCAGTCTGGAACAGATGATATTTGGAGATGTTTATATTCTACTAATGACACCAAGGAAATACCCTCTCAGACAAATTAATCTAAGAAAAAGATTAATTGAGATTCGTGTAATAGATTACATTTCGTTTGACATACTATATATTATAGCACAAATATTAGATAAGTGCTGAAGACGTGTCCAATACATAATCACCTCACCTGTTTAAAAGCCAACTGAGCCGTTTTGTATCAATACTTGTCGTCCGTCCTTCCGCTTTCGTAATTTACTTTCAATTTTAATCTTCTACAAAATTGCTCATCCAAAGAACCAAAATAGACCAAGATTACAGAGGTAAATTCAGATTGTTACAGTTAAAATGAGTAAGGGGTGGTAATGAGGTCTAAAAGTACGAAATATGTAAATCTTAAAAGAAATAACTTATATAAATGTACACAAAATGAGCGGTATGTTTACGTGAGCCTCAAGTTGTTTTTCGTGGGGATTCTCGGGTATTTTTAACAAATGTATATGCTAGTAAGAAATGATATGGATGAACATGAGAGACTATTCAACTAAGACACAACTCATGAGAGACTATTCAACTAACACACAACTCATGAGAGACTATTCAACTAAGACACAACTCATGAGAGACTATTCAACTAAAACACAACTCATGAGAGACTATTCAACTAAGACACAACTCATGAGAGACTATTCAACTAAGACACAACTCATGAGAGACTATTCAACTAAAACACAACTCATGAGAGACTATTCAACTAAGACACAACTCATGAGAGACTATTCAACTAAAACACAAATCATGAGAGACTATTCAACTAAAACACAACTCATGAGAGACTATTCAACTAAAACACAACTCATGAGAGACTATTCAACTAAGACACAACTCATGAGAGACTATTCAACTAAGACACAACTCATGAGAGACTATTCAACTAAGACACAACTCATGAGAGACTATTCAACTAAGACACAACTCATGAGAGACTATTCAACTAAGACACAACTCATGAGAGACTATTCAACTAAGACACAACTCATGAGAGACTATTCAACTAAGACACAACTCATGAGAGACTATTCAACTAAAACACAACTCATGAGAGACTATTCAACTAAGACACAACTCATGAGAGACTATTCAACTAAGACACAACTCATGAGAGACTATTCAACTAAGACACAACTCATGAGAGACTATTCAACTAAAACACAACTCATGAGAGACTATTCAACTAAGACACAACTCATGAGAGACTATTCAACTAAGACACAACTCATGAGAGACTATTCAACTAAGACACAACTCATGAGAGACTATTCAACTAAAACACAACTCATGAGAGACTATTCAACTAAGACACAACTCATGAGAGACTATTCAACTAAGACACAACTCATGAGAGACTATTCAACTAAGACACAACTCATGAGAGACTATTCAACTAAAACACAACTCATGAGAGACTATTCAACTAAGACACAACTCATGAGAGACTATTCAACTAAGACACAACTCATGAGAGACTATTCAACTAAAACACAACTCATGAGAGACTATTCAACTAAGACACAACTCATGAGAGACTATTCAACTAAAACACAACTCATGAGAGACTATTCAACTAAGACACAACTCATGAGAGACTATTCAACTAAAACACAACTCATGAGAGACTATTCAACTAAGACACAACTCATGAGAGACTATTCAACTAACACACAACTCATGAGAGACTATTCAACTAAAACACAACTCATGAGAGACTATTCAACTAAGACACAACTCATGAGAGACTATTCAACTAAAACACAACTCATGAGAGACTATTCAACTAAGACACAACTCATGAGAGACTATTCAACTAAGACGCAACTCATGAGAGACTATTCAACTAAAACACAACTCATGAGAGACTATTCAAATAAGACACAACCCATGAGAGACTATTCAACTAAAACACAACTCATGAGAGACTATTCAACTAAGACACAACTCATGAGAGACTATTCAACTAAGACACAACTCATGAGAGACTATTCAACTAAAACATAACTCATGAGAGACTATTCAACTAAGACACAACTCATGAGAGACTATTCAACTAAAACACAACTCATGAGAGACTATTCAACTAAGACACAACTCATGAGAGACTATTCAACTAAAACACAAATTACTCATTTTACTTGGATGTAGAAACCACTTGAATGACCGCATCATTTCACTAAGAGTAGAGTTTTGGGTATGTAAAACTAGTTTAACCCGGTCACCTGTTATTACAGTGTCTGTACCAAGGCTGCAGGTCACCTGTTATTACAGTGTCTGTACCAAGGCTGCAGGTCACCTGTTATTACAGTGTCTGTACCAAGGCTGCAGGTCACCTGTTATTACAGTGTCTGTGCCAAGGCTGCAGGTCACCTGTTATTACAGTGTCTGTACCAAGGCTGCAGGTCACCTGTTATTACAATGTCTGTACCAAGGCTGCAGGTCACCTGTTATTACAGTGTCTGTACCAAGGCTGCAGGTCACCTGTTATTACAGTGTCTGTACCAAGGCTGCAGGTCACCTGTTATTACAGTGTCTGTACCAAGGCTGCATGTCACCTGTTATTACAGTGTCTGTACCAAGGCTGCAGGTCACCTGTTATTACAGTGTCTGTGCCAAGGCTGCAGGTCACCTGTTATTACAGTGTCTGTACCAAGGCTGCAGGTCACCTGTTATTACAGTGTCTGTACCAAGGCTGCAGGTCACCTGTTATTACAGTGTCTGTACCAAGGCTGCAGGTCACCTGTTATTACAGTGTCTGTACCAAGGCTGCAGGTCACCTGTTATTACAGTGTCTGTACCAAGGCTGCAGGTCACCTGTTATTACAGTGTCTGTACCAAGGCTGCATGTCACCTGTTATTACAGTGTCTGTACCAAGGCTGCAGGTCACCTGTTATTACAGTGTCTGTACCAAGGCTGCAGGTCACCTGTTATTACAGTGTCTGTGCCAAGGCTGCAGGTCACCTGTTATTACAGTGTCTGTACCAAGGTTGCAGGACAGTTAGCGGTCATGTTTGATTTTGCTATTGGATTTTGGAATTGTTCCGACAGTGTGGTAATTTTATTATTCATAATATAATTATGCATAGTGCATGCTAAAACGGTGTGTTGCCCTTATAACGAACGATTGCTTGTAGTTTAATCATTTCAGCTATATTCAGGACGAGGACAAACTAAAAATAGATAATGGATGTAAAAGATGGCGCCGGGGTGGACATATGAGCGTAAGTTTCGATGGTAACCAGGAAAAATATAGAAAAATAACAAATATTTAAAGTTTTCCCACACATAATACACTGTTTTTTCATTAAGGACTGTTGCAACATGTCTTTTACGAGTAAGGAGTGTTCATTTTCCGAACACCTGTCACATTTGAGTCTCACTCTTATGGAGAGTTGCGTGAATGATTCGTCTCGCGAACGCTCCTGCTCTTAGTCGAAGTATATCAGCTGTTTATTATTGGCAGGAAATGTGGCATTCCTCAATCACGTTACCCGCTATAGTGCACGATCAGGCTTTCCAGATTATAACCCGACAAATGCCCATCGAGATTGTACTTCTATCCACCACCCGGGGCAGCGGTAGGAAGATATATTGGTTGGAATCGTCACAATACCCGTGAGCGATCATATAAATGTGAAATGTATGTTGGATTATCAAATTTGCCTCTCGGCGATTTTGCGATTCGATTTTGGATTTTTTCATTTGCCAGAATTTAGCATAAATTCTTGGTCTTACACGTGTATGATGTCAACTGTATACCGACACGATGTCATTATAGCAACAATGTCCACTTCTTGTAATTTGGGAATTCAATATGATCTTAAGGGATTGTTGTAGTTGTCGAATCAACACCTGTTTTCAAAAGGAATTGTACACGGAATCTCAACCCTACTTGTGTCTGAACCAAATGACGACAACATTAATACCTAAACACGTTAAAGTAATTCTCTGTAAACCTCTTCATAATACGACAAGCATAATTACTATGTTACTTTGACTATGGTTTTTCTTGACCTTGGCTCATTATAAAGATCCAAGTTAAAACCTATAGAACTGTATCATCCCAGTGGGAGATATAAGTACATTGTATGTGGTAAACACAGTCCGTGGATGTGAAATATAATTAACAAGAAAATAAGTAACCGCAAATGAACCCTTTACATGAAAGGCATTAAAGAAATACAAAAATGAATTCTGCATTTCCCAATAGAGTAGTAAAGCATTAAACTAAACATATAATTTTGAAAGCCTTTTAGAAAACCTTATGTTTAATTGACTTCCGAACAAACTCAAACGTACTGTAACATCACACCGTCTTACGTTAGTGTAAACGTTGTAAACCAATCACCAATATTTCTCTGACCTTCCTTTTTTTTTTCTCTTGGAACATATTTTTGAAATCAATTTTCTGAATTCTGATAATTGTTAATAACGGTAATAAAACCTACACAAACTTCATACGATTATTGAGTCATTGTTAGTTTCATCAGAAGAAATAGACATTGATCTTGCCTGAGGTGCGTTTATCTTACTATTATCATTATATAATTGATTTAATTAGGCCTTTGTGTCTTTATATCAAGTGTTGTCTGTTTCCTGTAATCAAATGCGTTATTTCAATGTTCCACGTTGTTGAGTAGTAAAAACGGATATCATACTGACGCGAGTAGGACTATAACTATTATACCTCAATATCAGATATAAATGTAATAACAACAGACCTAGTAAAAAGACGTGGGAACGTACGTGGTAAGATATTACATGTTATGACGAAGACATATGCTATGCAAGAAAAACAAATAATGATGCATTGATTATTGATTGATTGGTGTTTAACGCCAACTTTAACAATATTTCAGCTATATAGTGGCGTGATGCACGCATTGAAAATAACAGTTTAAATGATATTTGAATACAAATTTGCGTCGGTAGCAATATACAGCTTATATAAACTCTTAATTCCTAAGTAGGTGAGTGCCATCATTCATCGGCTTAGAACTTGGAACCATTCGCATTTAAACAATCATCACCAATGGATCACCCAGGGTATTTTATTAACAAATGTTTGCCACTGCGGGGTATAACCCCTCAGAAGGTGGCATTCGCTAGTTGTACATACACTATCAAATATACTAAGCTCGTCTTTACAACGGGATGCAAATGAGTGCCTCTTGTATAGAGAATTTCGCGCCCTGTAGGCTAAGCACAAATGAGTGCCTCTTCTATAGAGAATTTCGCGCCCTGTAGGTTAAGCACAAATGAGTGTCTCTTGAATAGAGAATTTCGCACCCCCTGTAGGTTAAACACAAATGAGTGCCTCTTGTATAGAGAATTTCGCACCCCCTGTAGGTTGAGCACAAATGAGTGCCTCTTGTATAGAGAATCTCGCGTCCTCTGTAGGTTAACCACAGATGAGTGCCTCTTGTTTAGAGAATTTCGCACCCCCTGTAGGTTAAGCACAAATGAGTGTCTCTTGTATAGAGAATCTCGCGCCCCCTGTAGGTTAAGCACAAATGAGTGTCTCTTGTATAGAGAATTTCGCGCCCCCTGTAGGTTAAGCACAAATGAGTGCCTCTTGTATAGAGAATTTCGCACTAGCTGCAGGTTAAGCACAAATGAGTGTCTCTTGTATAGAGAATTTCGCGCCCCCTGTAGGTTAAGCACAGATGAGTGCCTCTTGTATAGAGAATTTCGCACCCCCTGTAGGTTAAGCACAAACGAGTGTCTCTTGTATAGAGAATTTCGCGCACCCTGTAGGTTAAGCACAAATGAGTGCCTCTTGTATATGTATAGAGAATTTCGCACTCCCTGTAGGTTAAGCACAAAAGAGTGCCTCTTGTATAGAGAATTTCGCGCCCTGTAGGTTAAGCACAAATGAGTGTTTCTTGTATAGAGAATTTCGCACCCCCTGTAGGTTAAACACAAATGAGTGCCTCTTGTATAGAGAATTTCGCGCCCTGTAGGTTAAGCACAAATGAGTGTCTCTTGTATAGAGAATTTCGCACCCCCTGTAGGTTGAGCACAAATGAGTGCCTCTTGTATAGAGAATCTCGCGTCCTCTGTAGGTTAAGCACAGATGAGTGCCTCTTGTTTAGAGAATTTCGCACCCCCTGTAGGTTAAGCACAAATGAGTGTCTCTTGTATAGAGAATCTCGCGCCCCCTGTAGGTTAAGCACAAATGAGTGTCTCTTGTATAGAGAATTTCGCGCCCCCTGTAGGTTAAGCACAAATGAGTGCCTCTTGTATAGAGAATTTCGCACTAGCTGCAGGTTAAGCACAAATGAGTGTCTCTTGTATAGAGAATTTCGCGCCCCCTGTAGGTTAAGCACAGATGAGTGCCTCTTGTATAGAGAATTTCGCGCCCCCTGTAGGTTAAGCACAAATGAGTGTCTCTTATATAGAGAATTTCGCGCACCCTGTAGGTTAAGCACAAATGAGTGCCTCTTGTATATGTATAGATAATTTCGCGCCCCCTGTAGGTTAAGCACAAATGAGTGCCTCTTCTATAGAGAATTTCGCGCCCCTTGTAAGTTAAGCACAAATGAGTGCCTCTTGTAAAGAGAATTTCGCGCCCCCTGTAGGTTAAGCACAAATGAGTGCCTCTTGTATAGAGAATTTTGCGCCTCCTGTAGGTTAAACACAAATGAGTGCCTCTTGTATAGAGAATTCCGCGCCCCCTGTAGGTTAAGCACAAATGAGTGTCTCTTGTATAGAGAATTTCGCGCCCCCTGTAGGTTAAGCACAAATGAGTGCCTCTTGTATAGAGAATTTCGCGCCCACTGTAGGTTAAGCACAAATGAGTGCCTCTTGTATAGAGAATTTCGCGCCCCCTGTAGGTTAAGCACAGATGAGTGCCTCTTGTATAGAGAATTTCGCACCCCCTGTAGGTTAAGCACAAATGAGTGTCTCTTGTATAGAGAATTTCGCGCCCCCTGTAGGTTAAGCACAAATGAGTGCCTCTTGTATAGAGAATTTTGCACTAGCTGCAGGTTAAGCACAAATGAGTGTCTCTTTAAAAAGAAATTTCGCGCCCCCTGTAGGTTAAGCACAGATGAGTGCCTCTTGTATAGAGAATCTCGCGCACCCTGTAGATTAAGCACAAATGAGTGCCTCTTGTATATGTATAGAGAATTTCGCACTCCCTGTAGGTTAAGCACAAAAGAGGGCCTCTTGTATGGAGAATTTCGCGCCCCCTGTAGGTTAAGCACAAATGAGTGCCTCTTCTATAGATAATTTCGCGCCCCCTGTAGGTTAAGCACAAATGAGTGCCTCTTCTATAGAGAATTTCGCGCCCCTTGTAAGTTAAGCACAAATGAGTGCCTCTTGTAAAGAGAATTTCGCGCCCCCTGTAGGTTAAGCACAAATGAGTGCCTCTTGTATAGAGAATTTTGCGCCCCCTGTAGGTTAAACACAAATGAGTGCCTCTTGTATAGAGAATTTCGCACCCCCTGTAGGTTAAACACAAATGAGTGCCTCTTGTATAGATAATTCCACGCCCGCTGTAGGTTAAGCACAAATGAGTGTCTCTTGTATAGAGAATTTCGCGTCCCCTGTAGGTTAAGCACAAATGAGTGCCTCTTGTATAGAGAATTTCGCGCCCCCTGTAGGTTAAGCACAAATGAGTGCCTCTTGTATAGAGAATTTCGCGCCCCCTGTAGGCTAAGCACAAATGAGTACCTCTTGTATAGAGAATTTCGCGCCCTGTAGGTTAAGCACAAATGAGTGCCTCTTGTATAGAGAATTTCGCGCCCTGTAGGTTAAGCACAAATGAGTGTCTCTTGTATAGAGAATTTCGCACCCCCTGTAGGTTGAGCACAAATGAGTGCCTCTTGTATAGAGAATCTCGCGTCCTCTGTAGGTTAAGCACAGATGAGTGCCTCTTGTTTAGAGAATTTCGCACCCCCTGTAGGTTAAGCACAAATGAGTGTCTCTTGTATAGAGAATTTCGCGCCCCCTGTAGGTTAAGCACAAATGAGTGCCTCTTGTATAGAGAATTTCGCACTAGCTGCAGGTTAAGCACAAATGAGTGTCTCTTGTATAGAGAATTTCGCGCCCCCTGTAGGTTAAGCACAAATGAGTGTCTCTTGTATAGAGAATTTCGCGCACCCTGTAGGTTAAGCACAAATGAGTGCCTCTTCTATAGAGAATTTCGCGCCCCTTGTAAGTTAAGCACAAATAAGTGCCTCTTTTATAGAGAATTTCGCGCCCCCTGTAGGTTAAGCACAAATGAGTGCCTCTTGTATAGAGAATTTCGCGCCCCCTGTAGGTTAAACACAAATGAGTGCCTCTTGTATAGAGAATTTCGCACCCCCTGTAGGTTAAACACAAATGAGTGCCTCTTGTATAGAGAATTTCGCACCCCCTGTAGGTTAAGCACAAATGAGTGTCTCTTGTATAGAGAATTTCGCGCCCCCTGTAGGTTAAGCACAAATGAGTGCCTCTTGTATAGAGAATTTCGCGCCCCCTGTAGGTTAAGCACAAATGAGTGCCTCTTGTATAGAGAATTTCGCGCCCCCTGTAGGCTAAGCACAAATGAGTACCTCTTGTATAGAGATTTTCGCGCCCTGTAGGTTAAGCACAAATGAGTGCCTCTTGTATAGAGAATTTCGCGCCCTGTAGGTTAAGCACAAATGAGTGTCTCTTGTATAGAGAATTTCGCACCCCCTGTAGGTTGAGCACAAATGAGTGCCTCTTGTATAGAGAATCTCGCGTCCTCTGTAGGTTAAGCACAAATGAGTGTCTCTTGTATAGAGAATTTCGCGCCCCCTGTAGGTTAAGCACAAATGAGTGCCTCTTGTATAGAGAATTTCGCACTAGCTGCAGGTTAAGCACAAATGAGTGTCTCTTGTATAGAGAATTTCGCGCCCCCTGTAGGTTAAGCACAAATGAGTGCCTCTTGTATAGAGAATTCCGCGCCCCCTGTAGGGTAAGCACACATGAGTGCCTCTTGTATAGAGATTTTCGCGCCCTGTAGGTTAAGCACAAATGAGTGCCTCTTGAATAGAGAATTTCGCGCCCTGTAGGTTAAGCACAAATGAGTGTTTCTTGTATAGAGAATTTCGCACCCCCTGTAGGTTAAGCACAAATGAGTGCCTCTTGTATAGAGAATTTCGCGCCCTGTAGGTTAAGCACAAATGAGTGTCTCTTGAATAGAGAATTTCGCACCCCCTGTAGGTTAAACACAAATGAGTGCCTCTTGTATAGAGAATTTCGCATCCCCTGTAGGTTGAGCACAAATGAGTGCCTCTTGTATAGAGAATCTCGCGTCCTCTGTAGGTTAAGCACAGATGAGTGCCTCTTGTTTAGAGAATTTCGCACCCCCTGTAGGTTAAGCACAAATGAGTGTCTCTTGTATAGAGAATCTCGCGCCCCCTGTAGGTTAAGCACAAATGAGTGTCTCTTGTATAGAGAATTTCGCGCCCCCTGTAGGTTAAGCACAAATGAGTGCCTCTTGTATAGAGAATTTCGCACTAGCTGCAGGTTAAGCACAAATGAGTGTCTCTTGTATAGAGAATTTCGCGCCCCCTGTAGGTTAAGCACAGATGAGTGCCTCTTGTATAGAGAATTTCGCACCCCCTGTAGGTTAAGCACAAATGAGTGTCTCTTGTATAGAGAATTTCGCGCACCCTGTAGGTTAAGCACAAATGAGTGCCTCTTGTATATGCATAGAGAATTTCGCACTCCCTGTAGGTTAAGCACAAAAGAGTGCCTCTTGTATAGAGAATTTCGCGCCCTGTAGGTTAAGCACAAATGAGTGTTTCTTGTATAGAGAATTTCGCACCCCCTGTAGGTTAAGCACAAATGAGTGTCTCTTGTATAGAGAATTTCGCACCCCCTGTAGGTTAAACACAAATGACTGCCTCTTGTATAGAGAATTTCGCACCCCCTGTAGGTTGAGCACAAATGAGTGCCTCTTGTATAGAGAATCTCGCGTCCTCTGTAGGTTAAGCACAGATGAGTGCCTCTTGTTTAGAGAATTTCGCACCCCCTGTAGGTTAAGCACAAATGAGTGTCTCTTGTATAGAGAATCTCGCGCCCCCTGTAGGTTAAGCACAAATGAGTGTCTCTTGTATAGAGAATTTCGCGCCCCCTGTAGATTAAGCACAAATGAGTGCCTCTTGTATAGAGAATTTCGCACTAGCTGCAGGTTAAGCACAAATGAGTGTCTCTTGTATAGAGAATTTCGCGCCCCCTGTAGGTTAAGCACAGATGAGTGCCTCTTGTATAGAGAATTTCGCACCCCCTGTAGGTTAAGCACAAATGAGTGTCTCTTGTATAGAGAATTTCGCGCACCCTGTAGGTTAAGCACAAATGAGTGCCTCTTGTATATGTATAGAGAATTTCGCACTCCCTGTAGGTTAAGCACAAAAGAGTGCCTCTTGCATAGAGAATTTCGCGCCCTGTAGGTTAAGCACAAATGAGTGTTTCTTGTATAGAGAATTTCGCACCCCCTGTAGGTTAAGCACAAATGAGTGCCTCTTGTATAGAGAATTTCGCGCCCTGTAGGTTAAGCACAAATGAGTGTCTCTTGAATAGAGAATTTCGCACCCCCTGTAGGTTAAACACAAATGAGTGCCTCTTGTATAGAGAATTTCGCATCCCCTGTAGGTTGAGCACAAATGAGTGCCTCTTGTATAGAGAATCTCGCGTCCTCTGTAGGTTAAGCACAGATGAGTGCCTCTTGTTTAGAGAATTTCGCACCCCCTGTAGGTTAAGCACAAATGAGTGTCTCTTGTATAGAGAATCTCGCGCCCCCTGTAGGTTAAGCACAAATGAGTGTCTCTTGTATAGAGAATTTCGCGCCCCCTGTAGGTTAAGCACAAATGAGTGCCTCTTGTATAGAGAATTTCGCACTAGCTGCAGGTTAAGCACAAATGAGTGTCTCTTGTATAGAGAATTTCGCGCCCACTGTAGGTTAAGCACAGATGAGTGCCTCTTGTTTAGAGAATTTCGCACCCCCTGTAGGTTAAGCACAAATGAGTGTCTCTTGTATAGAGAATTTCGCGCACCCTGTAGGTTAAGCACAAATGAGTGCCTCTTGTATATGCATAGAGAATTTCGCACTCCCTGTAGGTTAAGCACAAAAGAGTGCCTCTTGTATAGAGAATTTCGCGCCCTGTAGGTTAAGCACAAATGAGTGTTTCTTGTATAGAGAATTTCGCACCCCCTGTAGGTTAAGCACAAATGAGTGTCTCTTGTATAGAGAATTTCGCACCCCCTGTAGGTTAAACACAAATGACTGCCTCTTGTATAGAGAATTTCGCACCCCCTGTAGGTTGAGCACAAATGAGTGCCTCTTGTATAGAGAATCTCGCGTCCTCTGTAGGTTAAGCACAGATGAGTGCCTCTTGTTTAGAGAATTTCGCACCCCCTGTAGGTTAAGCACAAATGAGTGTCTCTTGTATAGAGAATCTCGCGCCCCCTGTAGGTTAAGCACAAATGAGTGTCTCTTGTATAGAGAATTTCGCGCCCCCTGTAGGTTAAGCACAAATGAGTGCCTCTTGTATAGAGAATTTCGCACTAGCTGCAGGTTAAGCACAAATGAGTGTCTCTTGTATAGAGAATTTCGCGCCCCCTGTAGGTTAAGCACAGATGAGTGCCTCTTGTATAGAGAATTTCGCACCCCCTGTAGGTTAAGCACAAATGAGTGTCTCTTGTATAGAGAATTTCGCGCACCCTGTAGGTTAAGCACAAATGAGTGCCTCTTGTATATGTATAGAGAATTTCGCACTCCCTGTAGGTTAAGCACAAAAGAGTGCCTCTTGCATAGAGAATTTCGCGCCCTGTAGGTTAAGCACAAATGAGTGTTTCTTGTATAGAGAATTTCGCACCCCCTGTAGGTTAAACACAAATGAGTGCCTCTTGTATAGAGAATTTCGCGCCCTGTAGGTTAAGCACAAATGAGTGTCTCTTGTATAGAGAATTTCGCACCCCCTGTAGGTTGAGCACAAATGAGTGCCTCTTGTATAGAGAATCTCGCGTCCTCTGTAGGTTAAGCACAGATGAGTGCCTCTTGTTTAGAGAATTTCGCACCCCCTGTAGGTTAAGCACAAATGAGTGTCTCTTGTATAGAGAATCTCGCGCCCCCTGTAGGTTAAGCACAAATGAGTGTCTCTTGTATAGAGAATTTCGCGCCCCCTGTAGGTTAAGCACAAATGAGTGCCTCTTGTATAGAGAATTTCGCACTAGCTGCAGGTTAAGCACAAATGAGTGTCTCTTGTATAGAGAATTTCGCGCCCCCTGTAGATTAAGCACAGATGAGTGCCTCTTGTATAGAGAATTTCGCGCCCCCTGTAGGTTAAGCACAAATGAGTGTCTCTTATATAGAGAATTTCGCGCACCCTGTAGGTTAAGCACAAATGAGTGCCTCTTGTATATGTATAGATAATTTCGCGCCCCCTGTAGGTTAAGCACAAATGAGTGCCTCTTCTATAGAGAATTTCGCGCCCCTTGTAAGTTAAGCACAAATAAGTGCCTCTTGTAAAGAGAATTTCGCGCCCCCTGTAGGTTAAGCACAAATGAGTGCCTCTTGCATAGAGAATTTTGCGCCTCCTGTAGGTTAAACACAAATGAGTGCCTCTTGTATAGAGAATTTCGCACCCCCTGTAGGTTAAACACAAATGAGTGCCTCTTGTATAGAGAATTCCGCGCCCCCTGTAGGTTAAGCACAAATGAGTGTCTCTTGTATAGAGAATGTCGCGCCCCCTGTAGGTTAAGCACAAATGAGTGCCTCTTGTATAGAGAATTTCGCGCCCACTGTAGGTTAAGCACAAATGAGTGCCTCTTGTATAGAGAATTTCGCGCCCCCTGTAGGTTAAGCACAGATGAGTGCCTCTTGTATAGAGAATTTCGCACCCCCTGTAGGTTAAGCACAAATGAGTGTCTCTTGTATAGAGAATTTCGCGCCCCCTGTAGGTTAAGCACAAATGAGTGCCTCTTGTATAGAGAATTTCGCACTAGCTGCAGGTTAAGCACAAATGAGTGTCTCTTGTATAGAGAATTTCGCGCCCCCTGTAGGTTAAGCACAGATGAGTGCCTCTTGTATAGAGAATTTCGCGCACCCTGTAGGTTAAGTACAAATGAGTGCCTCTTGTATATGCATAGAGAATTTCGCACTCCCTGTAGGTTAAGCACAAAAGAGGGCCTCTTGTATGGAGAATTTCGCGCCCCCTGTAGGTTAAGCACAAATGAGTGCCTCTTCTATAGATAATTTCGCGCCCCCTGTAGGTTAAGCACAAATGAGTGCCTCTTCTATAGAGAATTTCGCGCCCCTTGTAAGTTAAGCACAAATGAGTGCCTCTTGTAAAGAGAATTTCGCGCCCCCTGTAGGTTAAGCACAAATGAGTGCCTCTTGTATAGAGAATTTTGCGCCCCCTGTAGGTTAAACACAAATGAGTGCCTCTTGTATAGAGAATTTCGCACCCCCTGTAGGTTAAACACAAATGAGTGCCTCTTGTATAGAGAATTCCACGCCCCCTGTAGGTTAAGCACAAATGAGTGTCTCTTGTATAGAGAATTTCGCGCCCCCTGTAGGTTAAGCACAAATGAGTGCCTCTTGTATAGAGAATTTCGCGCCCCCTGTAGGTTAAGCACAAATGAGTGCCTCTTGTATAGAGAATTTCGCGCCCCCTGTAGGCTAAGCACAAATGAGTACCTCTTGTATAGAGAATTTCGCGCCCTGTAGGTTAAGCACAAATGAGTGCCTCTTGTATAGAGAATTTCGCGCCCTGTAGGTTAAGCACAAATGAGTGTCTCTTGTATAGAGAATTTCGCACCCCCTGTAGGTTGAGCACAAATGAGTGCCTCTTGTATAGAGAATCTCGCGTCCTCTGTAGGTTAAGCACAGATGAGTGCCTCTTGTTTAGAGAATTTCGCACCCCCTGTAGGTTAAGCACAAATGAGTGTCTCTTGTATAGAGAATCTCGCGCCCCCTGTAGGTTAAGCACAAATGAGTGTCTCTTGTATAGAGAATTTCGCGCCCCCTGTAGGTTAAGCACAAATGAGTGCCTCTTGTATAGAGAATTTCGCACTAGCTGCAGGTTAAGCACAAATGAGTGTCTCTTGTATAGAGAATTTCGCGCCCCCTGTAGGTTAAGCACAAATGAGTGTCTCCTGTATAGAGAATTTCGCACACCCTGTAGGTTAAGCACAAATGAGTGCCTCTTGTATATGCATAGAGAATTTCGCACTCCCTGTAGGTTAAGCACAAAAGAGTGCCTCTTGTATAGAGAATTTCGCGCCCCCTGTAGGTTAAGCACAAATGAGTGCCTCTTCTATAGATAATTTCGCGCCCCCTGTAGGTTAAGCACAAATGAGTGCCTCTTCTATAGAGAATTTCGCGCCCCTTGTAAGTTAAGCACAAATAAGTGCCTCTTTTATAGAGAATTTCGCGCCCCCTGTAGGTTAAGCACAAATGAGTGCCTCTTGTATAGAGAATTTCGCGCCCCCTGTAGGTTAAACACAAATGAGTGCCTCTTGTATAGAGAATTTCGCACCCCCTGTAGGTTAAACACAAATGAGTGCCTCTTGTATAGAGAATTCCACGCCCCCTGTAGGTTAAGCACAAATGAGTGTCTCTTGTATAGAGAATTTCGCGCCCCCTGTAGGTTAAGCACAAATGAGTGCCTCTTGTATAGAGAATTTCGCGCCCCCTGTAGGTTAAGCACAAATGAGTGCCTCTTGTATAGAGAATTTCGCGCCCCCTGTAGGCTAAGCACAAATGAGTACCTCTTGTATAGAGATTTTCGCGCCCTGTAGGTTAAGCACAAATGAGTGTCTCTTGTATAGAGAATTTCGCACCCCCTGTAGGTTGAGCACAAATGAGTGCCTCTTGTATAGAGAATCTCGCGTCCTCTGTAGGTTAAGCACAGATGAGTGCCTCTTGTTTAGAGAATTTCGCACCCCCTGTAGGTTAAGCACAAATGAGTGTCTCTTGTATAGAGAATCTCGCGCCCCCTGTAGGTTAAGCACAAATGAGTGTCTCTTGTATAGAGAATTTCGCGCCCCCTGTAGGTTAAGCACAAATGAGTGCCTCTTGTATAGAGAATTTCGCACTAGCTGCAGGTTAAGCACAAATGAGTGTCTCTTGTATAGAGAATTTCGCGCCTCCTGTAGGTTAAGCATAAATGAGTGTCTCTTGTATAGAGAATTTCGCGCACCCTGTAGGTTAAGCACAAATGAGTGCCTCTTGTATATGTATAGAGAATTTCGCACTCCCTGTAGGTTAAGCACAAAAGAGTGCCTCTTGTATAGAGAATTTCGCGCCCCCTGTAGGTTAAGCACAAATGAGTGCCTCTTCTATAGATAATTTCGCGCCCCCTGTAGGTTAAGCACAAATGAGTGCCTCTTCTATAGAGAATTTCGCGCCCCTTGTAAGTTAAGCACAAATAAGTGCCTCTTTTATAGAGAATTTCGCGCCCCCTGTAGGTTAAGCACAAATGAGTGCCTCTTGTATAGAGAATTTCGCGCCCCCTGTAGGTTAAGCACAAATGAGTGCCTCTTGTATAGAGAATTTCGCACCCCCTGTAGGTTAAACACAAATGAGTGCCTCTTGTATAGAGAATTCCACGCCCCCTGTAGGTTAAGCACAAATGAGTGTCTCTTGTATAGAGAATTTCGCGCCCCCTGTAGGTTAAGCACAAATGAGTGCCTCTTGTATAGAGAATTTCGCGCCCCCTGTAGGTTAAGCACAAATGAGTGCCTCTTGTATAGAGAATTTCGCGCCCCCTGTAGGCTAAGCACAAATGAGTGCCTCTTGTATAGAGAATTTCGCGCCCCCTGTAGGTTAAACACAAATGAGTGCCTCTTGTATAGAGAATTTCGCACCCCCTGTAGGTTAAACACAAATGAGTGCCTCTTGTATAGAGAATTTCGCGCCCTGTAGGTTAAGCACAAATGAGTGTCTCTTGTATAGAGAATTTCGCACCCCCTGTAGGTTGAGCACAAATGAGTGCCTCTTGTATAGAGAATCTCGCGTCCTCTGTAGATTAAGCACAGATGAGTGCCTCTTGTTTAGAGAATTTCGCACCCCCTGTAGGTTAAGCACAAATGAGTGTCTCTTGTATAGAGAATCTCGCGCCCCCTGTAGGTTAAGCACAAATGAGTGTCTCTTGTATAGAGAATTTCGCGCCCCCTGTAGGTTAAGCACAAATGAGTGCCTCTTGTATAGAGAATTTCGCACTAGCTGCAGGTTAAGCACAAATGAGTGTCTCTTGTATAGAGAATTTCGCGCCCCCTGTAGGTTAAGCACAGATGAGTGCCTCTTGTATAGAGAATTTCGCGCCCCCTGTAGGTTAAGCACAAATGAGTGTCTCTTATATAGAGAATTTCGCGCACCCTGTAGGTTAAGCACAAATGAGTGCCTCTTGTATATGTATAGATAATTTCGCGCCCCCTGTAGGTTAAGCACAAATGAGTGCCTCTTCTATAGAGAATTTCGCGCCCCTTGTAAGTTAAGCACAAATAAGTGCCTCTTGTAAAGAGAATTTCGCGCCCCCTGTAGGTTAAGCACAAATGAGTGCCTCTTGCATAGAGAATTTTGCGCCTCCTGTAGGTTAAACACAAATGAGTGCCTCTTGTATAGAGAATTTCGCACCCCCTGTAGGTTAAACACAAATGAGTGCCTCTTGTATAGAGAATTCCGCGCCCCCTGTAGGTTAAGCACAAATGAGTGTCTCTTGTATAGAGAATGTCGCGCCCCCTGTAGGTTAAGCACAAATGAGTGCCTCTTGTATAGAGAATTTCGCGCCCACTGTAGGTTAAGCACAAATGAGTGCCTCTTGTATAGAGAATTTCGCGCCCCCTGTAGGTTAAGCACAGATGAGTGCCTCTTGTATAGAGAATTTCGCACCCCCTGTAGGTTAAGCACAAATGAGTGTCTCTTGTATAGAGAATTTCGCGCCCCCTGTAGGTTAAGCACAAATGAGTGCCTCTTGTATAGAGAATTTCGCACTAGCTGCAGGTTAAGCACAAATGAGTGTCTCTTGTATAGAGAATTTCGCGCCCCCTGTAGGTTAAGCACAGATGAGTGCCTCTTGTATAGAGAATTTCGCGCACCCTGTAGGTTAAGTACAAATGAGTGCCTCTTGTATATGCATAGAGAATTTCGCACTCCCTGTAGGTTAAGCACAAAAGAGGGCCTCTTGTATGGAGAATTTCGCGCCCCCTGTAGGTTAAGCACAAATGAGTGCCTCTTCTATAGATAATTTCGCGCCCCCTGTAGGTTAAGCACAAATGAGTGCCTCTTCTATAGAGAATTTCGCGCCCCTTGTAAGTTAAGCACAAATGAGTGCCTCTTGTAAAGAGAATTTCGCGCCCCCTGTAGGTTAAGCACAAATGAGTGCCTCTTGTATAGAGAATTTTGCGCCCCCTGTAGGTTAAACACAAATGAGTGCCTCTTGTATAGAGAATTTCGCACCCCCTGTAGGTTAAACACAAATGAGTGCCTCTTGTATAGAGAATTCCACGCCCCCTGTAGGTTAAGCACAAATGAGTGTCTCTTGTATAGAGAATTTCGCGCCCCCTGTAGGTTAAGCACAAATGAGTGCCTCTTGTATAGAGAATTTCGCGCCCCCTGTAGGCTAACCACAAATGAGTACCTCTTGTATAGAGAATTTCGCGCCCTGTAGGTTAAGCACAAATGAGTGCCTCTTGTATAGAGAATTTCGCGCCCTGTAGGTTAAGCACAAATGAGTGTCTCTTGTATAGAGAATTTCGCACCCCCTGTAGGTTGAGCACAAATGAGTGCCTCTTGTATAGAGAATCTCGCGTCCTCTGTAGGTTAAGCACAGATGAGTGCCTCTTGTTTAGAGAATTTCGCACCCCCTGTAGGTTAAGCACAAATGAGTGTCTCTTGTATAGAGAATCTCGCGCCCCCTGTAGGTTAAGCACAAATGAGTGTCTCTTGTATAGAGAATTTCGCGCCCCCTGTAGGTTAAGCACAAATGAGTGCCTCTTGTATAGAGAATTTCGCACTAGCTGCAGGTTAAGCACAAATGAGTGTCTCTTGTATAGAGAATTTCGCGCCCCCTGTAGGTTAAGCACAAATGAGTGTCTCCTGTATAGAGAATTTCGCACACCCTGTAGGTTAAGCACAAATGAGTGCCTCTTGTATATGCATAGAAAATTTCGCACTCCCTGTAGGTTAAGCACAAAAGAGTGCCTCTTGTATAGAGAATTTCGCGCCCCCTGTAGGTTAAGCACAAATGAGTGCCTCTTCTATAGATAATTTCGCGCCCCCTGTAGGTTAAGCACAAATGAGTGCCTCTTCTATAGAGAATTTCGCGCCCCTTGTAAGTTAAGCACAAATAAGTGCCTCTTTTATAGAGAATTTCGCGCCCCCTGTAGGTTAAGCACAAATGAGTGCCTCTTGTATAGAGAATTTCGCGCCCCCTGTAGGTTAAACACAAATGAGTGCCTCTTGTATAGAGAATTTCGCACCCCCTGTAGGTTAAACACAAATGAGTGCCTCTTGTATAGAGAATTCCACGCCCCCTGTAGGTTAAGCACAAATGAGTGTCTCTTGTATAGAGAATTTCGCGCCCCCTGTAGGTTAAGCACAAATGAGTGCCTCTTGTATAGAGAATTTCGCGCCCCCTGTAGGTTAAGCACAAATGAGTGCCTCTTGTATAGAGAATTTCGCGCCCCCCGTAGGCTAAGCACAAATGAGTACCTCTTGTATAGAGATTTTCGCGCCATGTAGGTTAAGCACAAATGAGTGCCTCTTGTATAGAGAATTTCGCGCCCTGTAGGTTAAGCACAAATGAGTGTCTCTTGTATAGAGAATTTCGCACCCCCTGTAGGTTGAGCACAAATGAGTGCCTCTTGTATAGAGAATCTCGCGTCCTCTGTAGGTTAAGCACAGATGAGTGCCTCTTGTTTAGAGAATTTCGCACCCCCTGTAGGTTAAGCACAAATGAGTGTCTCTTGTATAGAGAATCTCGCGCCCCCTGTAGGTTAAGCACAAATGAGTGTCTCTTGTATAGAGAATTTCGCGCCCCCTGTAGGTTAAGCACAAATGAGTGCCTCTTGTATAGAGAATTTCGCACTAGCTGCAGGTTAAGCACAAATGAGTGTCTCTTGTATAGAGAATTTCGCGCCCCCTGTAGGTTAAGCACAAATGAGTGTCTCTTGTATAGAGAATTTCGCGCACCCTGTAGGTTAAGCACAAATGAGTGCCTCTTGTATATGTATAGAGAATTTCGCACTCCCTGTAGGTTAAGCACAAAAGAGTGCCTCTTGTATAGAGAATTTCGCGCCCCCTGTAGGTTAAGCACAAATGAGTGCCTCTTCTATAGATAATTTCGCGCCCCCTGTAGGTTAAGCACAAATGAGTGCCTCTTCTATAGAGAATTTCGCGCCCCTTGTAAGTTAAGCACAAATAAGTGCCTCTTTTATAGAGAATTTCGCGCCCCCTGTAGGTTAAGAACAAATGAGTGCCTCTTGTATAGAGAATTTCGCGCCCCCTGTAGGTTAAACACAAATGAGTGCCTCTTGTATAGAGAATTTCGCACCCCCTGTAGGTTAAACACAAATGAGTGCCTCTTGTATAGAGAATTCCACGCCCCCTGTAGGTTAAGCACAAATGAGTGTCTCTTGTATAGAGAATTTCGCGCCCCCTGTAGGTTAAGCACAAATGAGTGCCTCTTGTATAGAGAATTTCGCGCCCCCTGTAGGTTAAGCACAAATGAGTGCCTCTTGTATAGAGAATTTCGCGCCCCCTGTAGGCTAAGCACAAATGAGTGCCTCTTGTATAGAGAATTTCGCGCCCCCTGTAGGTTAAACACAAATGAGTGCCTCTTGTATAGAGAATTTCGCACCCCCTGTAGGTTAAACACAAATGAGTGCCTCTTGTATAGAGAATTCCACGCCCCCTGTAGGTTAAGCACAAATGAGTGTCTCTTGTATAGAGAATTTCGCGCCCCCTGTAGGTTAAGCACAAATGAGTGCCTCTTGTATAGAGAATTTCGCGCCCCCTGTAGGCTAAGCACAAATGAGTACCTCTTGTATAGAGATTTTCGCGCCCTGTAGGTTAAGCACAAATGAGTGCCTCTTGTATAGAGAATTTCGCGCCCTGTAGGTTAAGCACAAATGAGTGTCTCTTGTATAGAGAATTTCGCACCCCCTGTAGGTTGAGCACAAATGAGTGCCTCTTGTATAGAGAATCTCGCGTCCTCTGTAGGTTAAGCACAGATGAGTGCCTCTTGTTTAGAGAATTTCGCACCCCCTGTAGGTTAAGCACAAATGAGTGTCTCTTGTATAGAGAATCTCGCGCCCCCTGTAGGTTAAGCACAAATGAGTGTCTCTTGTATAGAGAATTTCGCGCCCCCTGTAGGTTAAGCACAAATGAGTGCCTCTTGTATAGAGAATTTCGCACTAGCTGCAGGTTAAGCACAAATGAGTGTCTCTTGTATAGAGAATTTCGCGCCCCCTGTAGGTTAAGCACAAATGAGTGTCTCTTGTATAGAGAATTTCGCGCACCCTGTAGGTTAAGCACAAATGAGTGCCTCTTGTATATGTATAGAGAATTTCGCACTCCCTGTAGGTTAAGCACAAAAGAGTGCCTCTTGTATAGAGAATTTCGCGCCCCCTGTAGGTTAAGCACAAATGAGTGCCTCTTCTATAGATAATTTCGCGCCCCCTGTAGGTTAAGCACAAATGAGTGCCTCTTCTATAGAGAATTTCGCGCCCCTTGTAAGTTAAGCACAAATAAGTGCCTCTTTTATAGAGAATTTCGCGCCCCCTGTAGGTTAAGCACAAATGAGTGCCTCTTGTATAGAGAATTTCGCGCCCCCTGTAGGTTAAACACAAATGAGTGCCTCTTGTATAGAGAATTTCGCACCCCCTGTAGGTTAAACACAAATGAGTGCCTCTTGTATAGAGAATTCCACGCCCCCTGTAGGTTAAGCACAAATGAGTGTCTCTTGTATAGAGAATTTCGCGCCCCCTGTAGGTTAAGCACAAATGAGTGCCTCTTGTATAGAGAATTTCGCGCCCCCTGTAGGTTAAGCACAAATGAGTGCCTCTCGTATAGAGAATTCCGCGCCCCCTGTAGGCTAAGCACAAATGAGTACCTCTTGTGTAGAGAATTTCGCGCCCCTTGTAGGTTAAGCACAAATGAGTGCCTCTTGTATAGAGAATTTCGCGCCCCCTGTAGGTTAAGCACAAATGAGTGCCTCTTGTATAGAGAATTTCGCGCCCCCTGTAGGTTAAGCACAAATGAGTGCCTCTTGTATAGAGAATTTCGCGCCCCCTGTAGGTTAAGCACAAATGAGTGCCTCTTGTATAGAGAATTTCGCGCCCCCTGTAGGTTAAGCACAAAGTACAGTAGCAATATGTACTAATTACCAAGGCTTATTATGACTATATCTCAATACTATTGCTAACTTGACGTGAAACCTATATATCATGCCTACAAGTTCTGTAATTTGTCAAAATTCAAGAAATAAAACATTAATAAATAAACCAAATTCGGAAATAGATTCCGGTTCGACAGAATTTCTTAGCTGATTACATGTGTTGTTTTGTATGCTAATTGATTGTAATTCTACTACTAACTATACATATTATACATATATGTTTATTGAAAGACTTTCAATATTAACTACATTGTAAAAAGGACTTTGATTGGTTTGGTTTTATGGTGTTTAACACCACTTTCAACAATATTTCAGTTATATCGTGGCGGTCAGTTTTATTGGTGTAGGAAACTACCGATCTGTCGCCAGTCACTGACAAACTTTATCACATAATGTTGTACATCTCTCCATGAGATGGATTCGAACTCACAACATCAGTGGTGATAGGGACCGATTGCATAGGTAGTTGTAAATCCAACTACAATACGATCACGACGCCCCAAAAAAACTTTGAAGGGAAGACGTATCTACAAAGAATTGCTAAATGAATAGTGCAATAAATTCATCTTTCAATTGTTAAAAAAACTTGACGTGAAACAACAATCAATCATTTGATGGATTGAACAAGTGTGTTTTAGTCATTTGCAAGAGACATGTACGAAGATCATTTAACAAGTATGTTTGATTGACAAATGGCTCAGCATTATATCGTTTTTTTTATTATCAGTCATTTAATTTCGTTATTGGTTAATATGTTGCTCTCAATATCTGGAAGGTCAATAGTTTACGAAGTGTTAATATTTATCTTATTTGCATATCTAGAAATATTATTTTTATAACTGGTTCACAGCATTCCCGTAAGAAGATGTTCTCACGGTTTAAAAGTCCATTCATTCAGACTCTACAAGTTGCGCTTAATCGGCCCTATTATCATCATCGATGTCATATATATTCATAAAATTTCATTGGCTACACGTTAAAAAGACACGCCTACGCTCGCAATATATTGATGACCGATAAAAAAAGTAAGCAGGCTTTATGTTTGTTTTTGTTTTGATAACAGTTATTTTATAACGTATCAAAATATTCCCTTTGCCTTTATCATCTTAGGAAAGTCCGTCAACAGAACAAATCTTTCCTTGTTCATCCAAGGTTTTTAGTGAGGTTTGCGTTACTCAATCAAAGTTTTATGTGTAATGTTTTGTAGATCGTTGCTTGTCATTTTGCCCTTTGTACTTCTTCGATATTCGGATTCTTATTACGACATTGGTATCTTCAAACTCTTCTGACACATGCCAACAGTTGCTTAATATCCCTTGTTGTAACGATATAAATTTGCTATTTTATGACTACACTTCAAACTTTTGAAACTTTTACTTCCCATAAATAATGGTAATTAATTAAACTTGTGAGCAATCTATCATATAATAAAAAGACGTTTTATTGTTTTCTAAGAATAGAGTTAAAGACACAATATATTGATGGTATATGTTCATACTTTTCTGCCAAATTTTTCAAACGCACATTTAATTCTCGTAAAAAACCAGTATAGCCTATTTATACCACAACTTCCCTGATTACATGTAATTAAAGCCAACAGAACACACATGTTGATTGTAAATAAGACACTTAATTATTATCTAAAAGACACCCTGAATCTTATGTTCGTACATACCTCTTATTACTTAAAAGAAACATGGTGCAATAACATGTTTCTATAATGAGCCGACGCCAGATTTTCTATCATGAAAAAAGAAAGGCTTTCATTCTTAATAAAATGTTGTTTGTTTATACTAGTGTAATTTAATTCAGTTATGAGCTTGAAAAGTGACGTTTGTATTTTTATTTAATATATTTAAAACAATAATACAAAATTAGCTGTCATGTAAATGTTATTCTCCCTAAACATGAACGCATAATTATTCCCGCGGGAACTTTACAATCACTACAAGCAAACTAATTTGAGAACAGCGTGAACTAAAACATATAAATATAAACATTTAACTCATAACGCGATGAAAACACGACAAATATCAAACTATAGACTCCAGTCATGTACCTATCAAAGCTAAGTTTCGCCTCCCTCATGTATAAATGACCTTAGCCCATTTTGACCCATGTTTAGTGTAAACAACGTGTTATTGAGAAAAGAAGTCATATACATAATATATAAACATGCAATCAGAGGATTGGAAAACAAAATACTGCTTAGGCCAAACACTTTAAATTATTTCACTTTCCAATCTTTCGGTTTTGAGCGTACCTGATGAATGTTAATCCAGAAAGGCGTCGTGCGCACTAAATTTGATATCTACGTTTTCATATTTCTATTGTCTATTAGTCATTATGGTTTTTGCATTAGTTTGTTTTTGAACGCCATATTTGGCAACATTTAATTAACTGCACCAAAATTGAACAATGAAATGTATGGGTTAAAGCATTACCTATGTGAAACTCTAAATACAAAATGTAATAACAATAGACAAAAACGCCATGATATGGCTGAATAATTTCTCATTTGGCATTGAGCAGCAATCATAGACACTCCACTCGGATACATTACCCCTATTTCGATCCAACCCGTCCTTTTACATCTTCATGTTGCGTGCCTAGTGGACTATTTAGTTTGACCCTACCCGGTTTGAACGCACGATGCACTACTGATGTGGTGTTATTGAAGTTGTCTACATAGAGTTGATACATATTGTTTTTCAATAACATGCAATAACACCAGCAAAGCTGTTGCGTTTTAAGTTTAATTTTTGCAAACAAAATGTATGACCTGTCAATCATTGCATTATGCTTGTCATTCTGTGGAAAATGCAGTTCTGTGGAAATACAGAGCGAACTGTCCTTCGTCTGTGAAGCTTGCAAGAATAGGACGAAAATGGACAATTACGTTGCTAGTTTTATACTAATTAAATGATATAGATTTTAAAGAGGTACTCAAGCGAGTAGTTTTGTATGACGTAAACTAAATAAGCTACTTATCATCTTAGATCAAATCAATTGCATTTAAAGATGATAAAAACGACACACATTGTCATCAAACTGAAACAAAATACCCCACAATTAGTCATTAAATGAAGATAAAAATGTACATTAAAGTATACTGTTGAAATCAAACTAAAAATTCACTTTGTTTTGCATTTTTGTTAATATGCAATTAGTATAACATGGACATATTATGGTTTGCACAAAGAATCAGTAAACGTTTCTTATTCCTGTTACGTTCATTTAGTATGACAATTCTAAAGGATATACTGTCGACATTTGCATCTGCACACTGATATAGCGCATATGCATGGTAACTATCACGTTTTGCATCATATTTATCTACATAAGACAAAACCGAAAGCAATGGGTTTATTATTGGTCAAAGGGAAAACAGAAATTACGGAATACTATGCTATCAAACTGAAGCGAATAATGGTAATAACAAAATTACCGAACTCCGAACAATCTTACAAAGGGAAAGTCAAAACTCATAAGTATATAAACAGACAAAATCAGTCAACAATCGGAAAACTGTGAAAACCGTAATGACCCTGACTTGGTACAGGCATTTCTAAAGAAATGGTGGGTTGAATCAGATATTAAAGCGCCAAACCTCCCGCTTTCATTACGGCTCAAAGGTTCCGGCTGCCACTATTAAAGTATTTATAACAATACTGGAACAAAATTGGTAAAATAGTTGTCAAATCAGTACCAAATTTAGTGAAGTAAATGTCAAAAACAACTTTACGTCACATATTGATAAAAAAATATTTTGACATTTGTGTTGACTTCCTTATTTTTCTTAATTTATTTACTATAAAACCACTGCATTTACAGATTAAAAAATATATATTTATTTCGTTTCAATGGTAACAGGTCGCTTGTTATCTGTAGAATATATTAAGACTTACTACACACAATTCATCACCATTTTCGCATGTTTTTCTCTCTAAAATATGGTGTTCCTTATTATGTGTTTTAACTGTATATTGCTAAAAACGGAATAAATAGGTTTTTATTACTATCACTGGGTCAATACTTCTGTTTGTAGACAATTAGTCCCCGAGGGTATCATCCTTCCAGTAGTCAGTGCCTCGGCAATGACATGCTTATTAGTTATTTATTTACAGACATTAGCAGTACCTGAATGAAGTAATTATTAATAATAATAAGGTTCTTCTCCATCAGGCATAGGTGCTCTTATCCGATTTGGTCTATCTTGTTTAGGCCCTTTGGTTCTCTTGCTCCTAAAGACATTTATTCTGCTTTAAAATACGTTGGCTTTGGGAGTACCTAATACAGGTTATTCTAGAAACGCGTCGTATGGACTAAATTTGATATCTACGAGTTTTGTTATCCACCAAAGCATAACATAGGTATTGAAGATAGAAAGTTGTACATGTAAATACATTAAAATCAATGAAATTGCAGTAAAGGTCATTAATGCAGAAAAGCATGGTCATAGAAACACCTGTTAGAAAGAAAAAAAAATTAAATCCACTATTTGAGGAACATATTAAAAAGTGTAAAAAAAATCTTAGTCAGCATACCATCTTAAGACGACGGTATAAAGCAAACATGTTTTTCACGATGTCATTGATAACATAAATGACATATAACCAGAGTAAATCTCCATGGATATTATATCCTACATACAATAACACCAATCGTTTTCTGTTATTATCTGGATGTCGTTGTGGACATATTCCAGAGATATTGCCAATAATTAGATGTCACTTTAGATGTGACATGTACATAAAAACAGCTGAAAGTTGCTCTGGTTGTCGTAAATTGAGCGTTATTAAGAGGAATCTAGCTGCGCTGGAATATGTTCATGGTAATTACTTGTTGATGCTGTTTTCTACAAATACATGTATATGCAAACGTTTGATTTCCATCTTTCCCAACAGTCTAAGCAATCCATTATCTGCCGTAATTAAAATGTTGATATCGATTAGAATCATTGTGTCATTATTGGTAATGGTTTTAACGAAAAACCTAAAATGTGATGACAGTTACATCGGAAAATACCGTGTTTACAGCTAAAATATCTTAGATAGTCATAGTTATTTGTCTTGTGGCTACAAACAATAACAATCTTCTATCATACGAATAATTGGTTTATTGTTAATATCTCAAAGCTGGAACAATCTACATGAAAAATACTGGCAATTTAAAAACTAAAGCTGCGTTCAAATGTAGCTCGGAGCGTTTGCTCTACAATTTGAAACAAATGTTCATCACGTTTCTTGCATTCAAAAAGTCAACTTGTCATTCCCGATAACCAGGGTTCACCCCGGTTATTTGGTGGTTGCCGTGTTGCTAATTTATTTTCAGTTTTCTGCCTTGTGTTTGTTTTTCTTTTTTGCGCTTTGTTTGTCTTCGTCCTGTGTCTTGTGTGCCCATTGTTTCTAGTATCTCAGGTTTAAATGTTTGATCTATGTATAGATTTAGATAATAGATTGATATTTCCATATTTGATATTATATATATGTATTACATAGAACTAGTCCTTTTAATTAGTAACGGTCTAAGATCACATAAGACTTCCATTACAGAATCTGTCATAATAAATTATCACATGTATTTCAGGCATGGATCTTTATTGTTAATGTTCTTAGCAGTAAAGATGAAACTCAATTAAACGTAAACTACTCAACTGATTGAACAGGAATGGTATTTCTTACAAGCATTTCACATTCTATATGTTTTTACAAGATGTGATCTAAAGGAGAAAATGTATGTTCAAATGCACAAAGTCATTTACTTATTATGCACATTTCTTCAAACAAAAAACATCATTATCATTAGTTTGAATGCTCAAATGTAATGGGGCATTACACCAACATGACAACGTACATGCGTATAATTCCCTAACTTGGCAACTTTCCAAATTTTTATTTGTATAGTGTTTCTTACGCATGAGCACGGAAGGGAGCCATATTGTCTGTTATCATATGGTTCTTGAATTCAAATCTATCTATGCACTATGCAAATAAGTACAATTTATATATATGACCAATAAATTCGTGAAATCGATTCCCACACATAAAGAGGTGTACAGATACAACGTTACATGACCAGTTTGTCAGTGACTTTATGTCATGTACATACAATGATATGATAAATACGGCTACGATCCATCTCGACCAGTCACACGTGACCCGTAATGGAGGTTTGTTTCAGATCTCCCACGCCGCGACATATCAGAAAAAGGGGGGGGGGCAACTACTGAGAGATGTGATTTTAATCAGATTGGAAAACTACTGACCTTCAAGTACCTGATTTTATCGAGCGCACAACGCCATCGATATACTCAATACGTCAGCGTACTTAAATACACTTTGATTAGATGTTTATCAATACATCTTTCTACTGGGGTGTAGTGTTGATGGAAGTTAAAATAGTAATTGAACGAGTATAAGTTGTGCACGTTTTGCAATGAGCTTTACATTCTGTTGACATCTAAACACCACAAATCACTGATTTCTGAGTGTTCTTTGAATTCTGTTGACATCTAAACACCACAAAGCATACACTTCGCAATGCGCAATGCGCTTTGCATTCTGTGGACATCTACAAACCACAAAACACACAGTTCTCAGTGAGCTTTACATGCTGTGGAGATCCAAAGACCACAAAACACACACTTCTCGATAAGCTTTACATTCTATGGACATCTAAAGACCACAAAGCTATAGGAGCTTTGCTTACTGTTCACATACAAAGACCACAAAACACACACACATCTAAACACTACAAACCTATAAATACACACTTCTCAGTGAGATCTACATTATGTTGAGATTGAAACACCACATGTGGACTACATGTACATTGTATTTACATTATTCAGACATTAATGTGATTGCAAAACAATCCTTAGCAGTTAAACGGAACGTAATTCTTATTTATATTTGCATTGCTTATATTTTTACATTCTTTTTATTTAGTAAAAAAAATAGAAATATGGTATAAACAGCCTTTAATATGTTCTTAATACATATAAATCCAGTCATTTAATGCATGTATAATAAATTTGTCTTTACCAACTATTTACCTATAATTATCGACAAGAAATAATAATTTAGTTAGGTTGTAGACAAAAGAAACGGAAATATATCGGAAATGTTCTCTTCATGAACTCGACAATGCGGGAGAATAAGGAGAGCATAAAGATACACAGGAATCGGAAATGTTATCAATATGATGAGAAATGCGGTATAAATGGACCATTAACCAGTGAACAGAAATCGGCTCTGCCTCTTTAAACTCCCGACAAATAAATAAAAATGGTCAACACTCTAACCAAATAACATTTTCCTGCCATTATATGTCAGTGTTCTCTTCTCTAATCCTGTCATTACCCAATTGTATCGTCTCAGTTTACAGTTCCACTTTACGGAGAAGCCATTGTGTGACGTCACATTCAATGCGGAACAGACTCGATAAAACTAAAAAGCATATACTGTTTAAGACATCTAAAAAATAAAATGTTCGAGTTGAGGGGCGTATTTATTTATTTTCATCAATTGAGGTCAAAGATATCCATAATTACCATTAACTATTTTCAATGGTAGATTTTCAAAACAATAAAGGGAGATAATTGAAGTCACAGTTTCATATGCGGGAGATTTGAAATTTAAAAAAAGTATAGCAAATAACTTTGCTATCGCTCTTTGGTAGGTTTGTTATCTATTTTTATTTCAAGAAATAGATGCATTACTTAAACTGGTTAAGTATGGTAAATAAAATGCGAGCCATTTTATCTTTTTTTAAATGCAGTTGTTGATGCCAGGACACAGGAATCGGAAATGTTAATAATATGATGAGAAATACGTTATAAATGGACCACAAACCAGTGAAGTAACAAGTCTTTTAATGTCATGAGGCCTCCCAAAAAGAAAACTCATTTGTTTGAATTCGGTTTGTGCCTTATTATGCCTGTACCAAGTCAAGGCCATTATTGTTTCCCAACGTTCCGGTAGTGAATCTTCGACTTTGTCAGATTGTTGATGATTGATTGTGTCTTTCAATTCGGACTATTGCCTTTGTGTTCGGTAGTTTTGTTATTACTCTTAGGCCTTTTTGTATTATAAAAAGTACAGAAAATTGGCCTTTGGTAATTCAGTGATTTAGGGATCAACCATTTGATTTTATATAGGGGGAGGAGGAGGAGGGAAGTCTGTGAAATAAGACTTTTGAATTTATTAGCCCGAATTCTCAAAATACAATTATTTACAACAATGTCCATAGTGATGATGCAACTAAGGTTGTAAATTTCACTGGCCCGAACAGATTTTCACTTGCCGTGGACCAAAGGGCCACTGCTTAAGTCGCACACCATGGGGGGGGGGGGGGGGGGGGGGGGTAGGATCAAATTTGAAATAGAAAGGCAGGACCAGAATTCATGGTAAAAACAAATCATGGATGAGCAACTGCTCTAAATAAAAAAGGCATATAATTGCAAATATAGTCAGGACATAAATTACAACGAAAACAAATCCAGTCCAAAATATTTGATCTTAGTCCCCCATACAAATCAAATGGTTGCTCCCTAATAATCCGTGAGGCAAAAGTTAGTAACCCTGCCTAGGTCAAATATTTCGGCTCATGGGTTACTGGGCCGCTGATATTAGCCTGAAACATCAATTCTGATTCTAAGGCTAAAGTTCTTCTTCTTTCATTTCAAATATATTGGATTTTGTTTTTACATGAGCGAATGAGTTTTCCCGGTACCACATTGACCTGTCAATAACAACTTGTGCCCTTGATTTGCTCTGAAAACTGCGTCTTCTTTGATTTCCGCCATTTGTCATATTTCCCCAATTTCTGACCCGATCCGAAACCGTTTCAAACTTTACAATCGAGTCTATTCTGCAGTGAATGTGACGTCACACAATGGCTTCTCGGTAAAGTGGAACTGTAAACTGAGACGATAAAATTGGGTAATGACAGGATTAGAGAAGAGAACACTGACATATAATGGCAGGAAAATGTTATTTGGTTGACAAATTTTATTAATTTCTCGAGGGTTTAAAGAGCCAGAGCCGATTTCTCCAAAACGGCGTTGCATTCCTCTTCGTTTCACTCACTACGTTCGTGAAACTTCACTGGTTAGTGGTCCATTTATAACGTATTTCTCATCATATTGATAAAATTTCCGATTTCTGTGAAAGATATGTTCATATTAAATCGCTAAGTTCAAGATTTTTTAGCAACATCATTCAAGTCATATAATAATTTGATTTCTTTGCCAGCCATCTCATATTCAGAAACAATAGTCAAGATTAGTATACCTCAGTGTAGGATATATTTTCTATTTAAAACTAAATGGAGACATAATGATTATTTTGTTACATAAAAAGA
Source organism: Bathymodiolus brooksi (assembly GCA_963680875.1). NCBI lineage: Eukaryota > Metazoa > Mollusca > Bivalvia > Mytilida > Modiolidae > Bathymodiolus > Bathymodiolus brooksi. Next base: position 127,422,170 of record OY804579.1, on the reverse strand, counting down.
AAATTGTGAATCGCTGACTTGACGTTAAACCATAACAATTTAATACACAATAAACTAGGTTGATGCGCTTTGGCTTCATTATGTTGATAAAGGAAAAATGCCTGCTTCCAATTGTAGATGAACAGATAAATTTTAATCAGTCGGTAATACACGAGTGTCATCATTTTGTTTAATCCTTCAAAGCAATTAATTGCATAATGCAAAACGATAAGAATGTAAAAGAATCAGATTGATAGTGAATTATCACGAAATAAATATGTGAAATATTTCTGAGTTAATGCCAGCTTATCGAACAAATACACTCTTTGAAATAAGAAATAAACAGAGAATAGAAACATAAAAAAGGGTGAAAATAACAATGGTCGACAAGCTTATTGAGCACAACAACACGATCCACCTGTCATACACTACCCGACGTGGCATGTATTAAAGGACACATCAAAGAGAACACAAAGACTGAAGCTGATGTATATTTAGGTGCTGTCTAAAAACAGACATAAATATGTGGCATTTTTGTGTACTGACTACTCGATGCTAAAACATGCTAGGTATATGTCGGAACGTTATTATAAACAGTGAAAATTATGTGTGAGCAATCGTCCGCTCTGAAAACGATGAAATCATCAGAGTTGAATAGTATCAAGGGTAGGTATCACAATGCTAAGTGCGATGACGTCAGGAGGGTGAATGTGATTGCCTGTGGGTCAGACATCACTGGTATTAAACTGATGGTCATAACTTTAGTTACCTACATTCCAACATGGCGGACACGGAAAATAGTAAATTAGAATATCTTTGTTTTCTCTTTATCAGTAGTGTTTATTAGTAAGTCAATACGGTATGATTACAGGTGGGAATATTAGATACTAGAATGCATACATAAAAATGACGAAACTCTTATGAGAACATTGAAATATTAACTTGAACAAAATTTAAGGATGTACGTAACTCTTTGAAGTGATGTTCGTAACGTTAGAAAGATATTTAAAGAGATGTCCGTAACTGCAGATTTCCATAACTATTAAATAATAAGAACGTGTGTAATTGCTCGTTAAGAAACAGTTTGAGAGATTGAATCTAGTTTCTGCATGACTGATCAAATGCTGGTCTTTCATAAATTTTATTTTTAGTACTGGTTTTAAGTAGATTTTATTGGTCCTCTCTCATGATCAAATATGTTTGTGGTGTATGTTTTAGTTTCGTCTACATCAAACCAATGTCTGTTCGTTCGATTACAAGAATATATTTTCATTATTGCAGATAGTTTCATGTGTTACCAATCTAAGAAGACTGTTGGTTTCAATTTAAAAGCAAAATTAAGCATGCAAACAACTTAAAAGTAAAACGAACAATAAACAACGAAACGAAAGCATATAGAACGAGTATTAAGAAGAAAAAACAATTCAGGGTCGCATATGATACATGTACAGTATTCTACCTTTCTCACATTTTTAGGATGTTGATTTTTTTAGCGTCACATGCGACTTATTGACAGTTGAAGACTTGTTGATCCATGAAACATCGTAATCATGTCAATGTAAACAATTATAGACTTGCTACAATAAGTCCATTTCTAACCTATTTGTATCTTGTGCTTACCCCTTTAATAAGTTTGCCGCTGAAAGCAATGTATCTGTACTACATAAATATTGTCAGTAGAGATATATTACTAGCAACATATTTACTAAAGTATACAAGAATATAGATAAGGGACTTTTAGGAAATCTATGTGTATAATTATATTTAACATGGGTGAAGGAAATTCAGGTATGCGATCCTGATTTAAGAAAACTATTGATATTAAACTAATTCGTTTATATACCGTCAAGACTGTTCAGACTAACATCCTGTCAATTTCAATGCATATTTATAAATATATATGTATTTGTAAAACTTGAAATGGTATGATATAAAAAAATGAACTTTTCGAAAACAGCGTTACCATAGATTAATCCAATTTTAATACTTACAAATTATAGATTCGTTAAAAAGTATTATAAATCTTTATTTATCTGTATTTAGTACAATAGTCTAACAAATTAATAATAAATTAATCTGGTTTCATTTCAGTAGTAAAGGGATATAATTAGATGTGTCATTCTTAAAATACTTGATCTGGTGTGTCCATTTTTATTGAAATAAGCAAAAAACACAAAGGACAATTAATTTGGTAATAATTCACGGCATATTTACACATAGAACTGTTAATTTACATACAAATATACTTTGTTAGAATTTATATACGAGACCCAGAATGGCCCTCATCGAATTTAATGATGATGTCGGAGGTCGCAATCCATGGGAGGTCCTAAACACCCAAAGGTCGGAAGTCAAAACGCCCTATTGCAAGGTCGTAGTTTATGAAAGCCCCTTCTAGAGCACACAGTCCAAGACCAAATAGAAATATCAATAAAATACTTACAACTACATATGTTGAATCTACCTCAGCACTATTAATTATCTGGTCATTCTCGATATCCATCGCTGTAAGATTACAAAAGATTACAGGAAACGCAAAGCCACGTGTTTATTATTGCTAATTGGAAACGAGCGTTGTACAAGGTGTTCTTCTCCCGCTACCCTCATCTTTCGTTCATCTCACTCATTCATAACCCTCTCATCCTCCGCTCTGTATTTTTTTTCTCGTGCATTATATAATCTCTCCCACCTCTATTACCCTCTCTATCACTTCAGGGATGTTTTTCTTTGTTTTCAAATTTTCTTTATTACAAAAGCGTTGTTCTTTAAATGTTTTAAACATGATTTTAGAAACACCAAGCTTTAAAGTTACCAACATCATATTTGAAAGTTACGAACATCGTTCAAAAATAATTCTACTGTTACTTACATCATTTGTATTTCTTAAAGTAGGTTTTGTGCCATATAGGAGAATTTAGTTGATTTAAGCATATCACTACAGTTAATTGTTAAAATATCTATACATTTGAAATGACAATATTTGAAAATAAACTAAAAACAAAGAAAACAAGGATATTCTAATTTACCATTTTCCGTGTCCGCCATGTTGGAATGTAGGTAACTAAAGTTACGAACATCAGTTTAATACCAGTGAGACATGGTGCGCAGACTAAAAGTTACTTTATTTTAAATACCTTTGAAACAGGAGACAAAATACATACAATCACATACAACCAAATAGCTAAACAGAGATAAGACAATATTTTTTAACATTAGAATTAATATACATGTAATGCTGATAATGAAAATCTAGTTGTATATGTGCATCGTTCTTTTACTTAAATATCCATTGGGACTTGGGTCTATACGTAATATATACGCCTTGATCGATTAATAATTAACCATATACTTTTAAAACCTGATACTAAACAAGAAAGATAGGACAGCCACGAAAACACTTGGAATGACACTTGTTCCTGCTCTTTTCAGTAGAAATTTGCATATGTTTTAAACCTAATGGCATTGCAGGGTAAACACACCATTCCTAGATTATTGGTATAAATGAATTTTATTTGCACTCACTTCAGAAACAGACCGGAAGTACTGACAAGCAGATCATTATACTACCTGTTTCTAAAAAAATAATATATTTTCCTAGAAGATAATGTACATATAGCGTACATAGATAATGTCTCTATCATATTACTCATTAAGTATAAAGCGGATTAATCATTATAGTATATTACGGCTTTCGTGGCTAGAAACACTTGTAGCAGGTGCAACTTGGTCACTAAACATCATCAATACCATTAATTGAATTTTTGTTTATTACCTTATGAAATGGAGTAGATACAACAATGTATATTTTGTATAGTGGTATGATCTCAGGAGCGGATCCAGGATTTCAAGTTAGGGGAGCGCAATTAAAAAAATTGCGCCGAGCGGAGGGAGGCGCGAAAACTTTTGGGGTATTTCGTGTGAATAATCACGATTTTACGCCAAAAAATCATATTTTTTCCGATTTTAGGAGGAGGGGGTGCGCCGGGTCCGCCCCCCCTGAATCCGCCCCTGGATCTGACAGTGCCAATGTGTAGGCAGATAATAAAGTCGCAATGAGAAACATGATGAACATGTTCTCTATGTTTGACTAAACTTCAATTTTGTATATATCGTAATGAATTAACCAATTGAGTCGGTGGATATCTCAGTCACATAAAGTATATACAGTATCATGCCTAAAGTGAGTCAAGTTTTTTAATGGCGGCGTAACGTTACTTTCACTTCACATAATAATCATGCCAATTGTTTACGTAATTCGATTGTAAACATTTCTGTAAACATCCACTAAAGAGGGATAACTCTTATTAATTGATTTTACCGGAAGTTTTTGATTTTTGTCGTCTGCGTAAACAAAAAGATTACATCGCTGTCAAAATGGGGAAACACGGAAAGGAACTCACGATAGCGGATAAACAAACGATTATTTCTATGATAGAAGGTGCTATGCGGGCAAGGAAAGTTGCGGAAATACTTGACAGAAGTGAATCTACCGTATCAAGATTTTTGAAACGATATCAAGAGACGGGAAACAGAAAAAAAGCACAGATCGGGAAGGCCGAAATTGATCACAGAGCGAGGGGCACGGTAACTTTCCAAAATTGCCCAAAAAAATCCAGAAGATAATCTACGAGATATCACGAATGGATTCAATGCTTCCAATGTTCAACCATGTTCACCAAGAACAATTCAGAGACATTTGCATTCTTTGGGTTATAATCGGCGATCCGTGTGTAAAAAAATGGTTGTCCGTAAAGTCAACAGAAACAAGATGATGGATTGGTGTAGGTCGAGACTACATTGGACAATAACTAATCAGTGGAAACACATTATGCTCAGTGATGAAATGATGATAGTTTTGAAACCCGATGGTTAATTGAAGGTGTGGAGAAAGGTGCCCGAACAGTGGAGACCCGATTGTTTGGGTTATATGCGAGAATGTCAGGGTAGTACTCCCAAATTGATGGTGTGGGGTTGTGTTACATACTTTGGTATGGGCACATTAGCATTTATAAACGGAAATATGAACTCTGAAAAATATATAAATACTCTTGATAATTATTTATGGCCGGCTGTTACTAAACATTATGGTGTCAATCGTTGGATATTCCAAGAGGACAATGCCCCCACTCATAAGTCCAGATTGTGTGAAGCTTGGAAGCAAGAGAACAATATCACTATTCTATTATGGCCTGCACAGTCTCCTGATTTAAATCTTATAGAGAATGTGTGGTTTCTCCTCAATAACAAAACTAAAAGAGTCTCAACAGAATTCGAAATTTGGATGATTTGAAAACTGAACTTCTCAATGCATGGAATAATGTTACATTACATTACCTACACAATATCTATGGATCAATGCCAAGACAGGTTTTAGTCCAGAAAGGTCACATTACAAAATATTAGGAGAAATAAACACACAGTTAAGGTAAGTTCTTTATTTATTCCATTGATAGCATTTATAGTTACTATGGCGGCCATTAAAAAACTTGACTCACTTTTGGCATGATACTGTATTTAAGGGACAAACTAGTAATTTAATAAAAGTTAGTACCTGCACTACGTCAACGTATCATATATGCTATGGGTGCCATTAGTGGGGCAGGGACTCCTACCCTTCCGGAGCACCTGAGATCACCCCCTGTTTTTGTGGGGTTTGTTTTGCTCGATCTTTAAATTTTAGTGTCGTGTTTTGTAGATTGTTGTTTGTCTTTTTGTCATGTTTCTTTTGGCCATTGTGTTGTCTGTTCTTCGATTTACGGAAGAAGAGATCCATTCCCGACGTATCGACGTTCGTTTTACTGAAATTATATTGTTAATCAGAATTGTTATATGTTGAGCTTTCTGTTTTCTTTGACGTTTTTGCTTTGTTATATCAATATTTATTATTGTATAATTATCGTGAGAACTAATATCTTGGCCTACAACTTTGCAATCTCATATTGAACAAATTTGTCATTAAATTGCAAACGATGCACAATATAACTAAAAGACGTTGCATAACTGTAAGCTACAGTGAATTTAGAGGACATCTGAGACAGTATGGTTTCCCTGTATTAATTATACGTTCTGCTTACATCTAGAAAAACATTAAAGGTTTTTGCATTTTCAGAGGTTTCGTTCTACTATACGACAGAAACTATATTTGATAATATGTAGGGTATATGTGGAAAGATGTAAAAAGTATTAGAGTAATAGTTCAAAATATGTGTGTCGAATCTTTTCAAATTAAGCAAATGTTTTGTTTTTTATCTAAGTGTAAATATCTGTTCAAAGAAGGGTAAGGGTTAGGGTGATTTAGCAATATTTCAGTTATATCGTTGTGGTCAGTTTTATTTGTGGAGGAAACCGGAGTACCCGGAGAATACCACCGACATGACGCAAGCCGCTGACAAACGTTATCACATAATGTTGTATCGAGTACACCTGCACAAAACCGGGATTCGAACTCACAACGTTAGTGGTGATATGCACTGTAAATTGCATTACAGTGTATATAAACTGAAAAAAACAAGACAAAAATGCCGCACTGTCGAAATAGTTCCAAACATCAGTCGAAAAATCGTAGAAAAAGACGTATGTACTCGATACCTCACAATTGAAGGGTTATACAAATATCGTCTAATGTTTTAGTAGGTAAGCATTTTGTTTTCAAATCTACTTTTATTTGTTCTATAAGAAGATAATGATGTATCTGTGTATTAAATGTAAATCAAATTCTTAAATTAAACAGTAGAGAGAAAAAAATGTCAAAGCTTCTGTTCAATTGTCGATATGTTGTTATTGCTTGTAAATTTCTGTGAATACAAATACTGATATTTAGATGCAATGTACGGTGTCATATTATTGATCCAATATTTATAAGACAATGAATGCAAAAGAGATAAAGTAGATTTTATTGTCATCACTGAATTGCTCTTGCATCAATACCTTAGAATATCTCACTTAGCAGCATGTCAAATACTTGTCATCATATTTGCAAAGAGTGAACATAAAATATTTTGGAATTCAGTGGAAATTAATGAAAGTGAAAAACATCTTTTGTATGAAATGAACCACAAACTGTGTTCATTTCAACAGACATTTTTACTTTGTAGGAAATGTATGTTACATAATTTGATGTTTTTCACTTTGGGATAGAGCCTTTACTATTGACCAATTAAATATAATTGCACAATATGAAGTCGCAATATCTTCACTTCATAGCTTAGCAAACATTGTGCATTAATCACCCTAAATTTGTTTTATTATTTATTTTTGTTGTTAGTCTCAATTTATTGCAGATATGACTGAATTGTCATACGGTTAAATCTTAATCGAGAGTTATAGGGTTATGGTGTTTAACGGCACTTATAACAATATTTCAGTTCTATCGTGGCTGTTAACTTTATTTAAAACCAAAAAATTACCGTAAGTCACTGACAAACTTTATCACATAATGTTGTATCGAGTATTCCTAACCATGTGCGGAATTCGAACTCACAACGTTAGTGGTGTTAGGCATGGGTTACACATGTAGTTGTAAATCCAACTACCATACAAGCAAGACCACGACGGCCCATGTAACTGAATCATTATGATGATTTAAATATTCACTTGAAGAGTAAAGCAGCTTAATGACAGATTGAAGATACTTGTTTTATAATCCATAATTGTACTGTATATTAAAATGCATATTATGGTTTATAAAATAAAATAATGTTTACATTAAGATACCAAATGGGTAATCTGAAGCCGCAAATCAAGAACAGACAATACAATGGTCAGAAGGAAGGGGGCATAAATGATCTACAAAGCACTATACAGAAAACTAAAGATTGAGCTATACGAACGCCATTAATAACCGAGTATTTACTCAGATACTCCGGAATGGTAGGCAATTCCTGCTACACTAATGACAAAGCCTTGTTTTCTTCTATTGTCTAAGAGGATTATGTATGACAGTTGGAGTATGTTTACTATACTAACTGTTTCACTAATGACAAAGCCTTGTTTTCTTCTATTGCCTAAGAGGATTATGTATGACAGTTGGAGTATGTTTACTATACTAACTGTTTCACTAATGACAAAGCCTTGTTTTCTTCTATTGTCTAAGAGGATTATGTATGACAGTTGGAGTATGTTTACTATACTAACTGTTTCACTAATGACAAAGCCTTGTTTTCTTCTATTGTCTAAGAGGATTATGTATGACAGTTGGAGTATGTTTACTATACTAACTGTTTCATTAATGACAAAGCCTTGTTTTCTTCTATTGTCTAAGAGGATTATGTATGACAGTTGGAGTATGTTTACTATACTAACTGTTTCACTAATGACAAAGCCTTCTTTTCTTCTATTGTCTAAGAGGATTATGTATGACAGTTGGAGTATGTTTACTATACTAACTGTTTCACTAATGACAACGCCTTGTTTTCTTCTATTGTCTAAGAGGATTATGTATGACAGTTGGAGTATGTTTACTATACTAACTGTTTCACTGATGACAAAGCCTTGTTTTCTTCTATTTTCTAAGAGGATTATGTATGACAGTTGGAGTATGTTTACTATACTAACTGTTTCACTAATGACAACGCCTTGTTTTCTTCTATTGTTTAAGAGGATTATGTATGACAGTTGGAGTATGTTTACTATATTAACTGTTTCACTAATGACAAAGCCTTGTTTTCTTCTATTGTCTAAGAGGATTATGTATGACAGTTGGAGTATGTTTACTATACTAACTGTTTCACTAATGACAAAGCCTTGTTTTCTTCTATTGTCTAAGAGGATTATGTATGACAGTTGGAGTATGTTTACTATACTAACTGTTTCACTAATGACAAAGCCTTGTTTTCTTCTATTGTCTAAGAGGATTATGTATGACAGGTGGAGTATGTTTACTATACTAACTGTTTCATTAATGACAAAGCCTTGTTTTCTTCTATTGCCTAAGAGGATTATGTATGACAGTTGGAGTATGTTTACTATACTAACTGTTTCACTAATGACAAAGCCTTGTTTTCTTCTATTGTCTAAGAGGATTATGTATGACAGTTGGAGTATGTTTACTATACTAACTGTTTCACTAATGACAAAGCCTTCTTTTCTTCTATTGTCTAAGAGGATTATGTATGACAGTTGGAGTATGTTTACTATACTAACTGTTTCAGTAATGACAAAGCCTTGTTTTCTTCTATTGCCTAAGAGGATTATGTATGACAGTTGGAGTATGTTTACTATACTAACTGTTTCACTAATGACAAAGCTTTGTTTTCTTCTATTGTCTAAGAGGATTATGTATGACAGTTGGAGTATGTTTACTATACTAACTGTTTCACTAATGACAACGCCTTGTTTTCTTCTATTGTCTAAGAGGATTATGTATGACAGTTGGAGTATGTTTACTATACTAACTGTTTCACTAATGACAAAGCCTTGTTTTCTTCTATTGTCTAAGAGGATTATGTATGATAGTTGGAGTATGTTTACTATACTAACTGTTTCACTAATGACAAAGCCTTGTTTTCTTCTATTGTCTAAGAGGATTATGTATGACAGTTGGAGTATGTTTACTATACTAACTGTTTCACTAATGACAAAGCCTTGTTTTCTTCTATTGCCTAAGAGGATTATGTATGACAGTTGGAGTATGTTTACTATACTAACTGTTTCACTAATGACAACGCCTTGTTTTCTTCTATTGTCTAAGAGGATTATGTATGACAGTTGGAGTATGTTTACTATACTAACTGTTTCACTGATGACAAAGCCTTGTTTTCTTCTATTGTCTAAGAGGATTATGTATGACAGTTGGAGTATGTTTACTATACTAACTGTTTCACTAATGACAAAGCCTTGTTTTCTTCTATTGTCTAAAAGGATTATGTATGACAGTTGGAGTATGTTTACTATACTAACTGTTTCACTAATAACAAAGCCTTCTTTTCTTCTATTGTCTAAGAGGATCATGTATGACAGTTGGAGTATGTTTACTATACTATTTGTTTCACTAATGACAACGCCTTGTTTTCTTCTATTGTCTAAGAGGATTATGTATGACAGTTGGAGTATGTTTACTATACTAACTGTTTCACTGATGACAAAGCCTTGTTTTCTTCTATTGTCTAAGAGGATTATGTATGACAGTTGGAGTATGTTTACTATACTAACTGTTTCACTAATAACAACGCCTTGTTTTCTTCTATTGTCTAAGAGGATTATGTATGACAGTTGGAGTATGTTTACTATACTAACTGTTTCACTAATGACAAAGCCTTGTTTTCTTCTATTGCCTAAGAGGATTATGTATGACAGTTGGAGTATGTTTACTATACTAACTGTTTCACTAATGACAAAGCCTTGTTTTCTTCTATTGTCTAAGAGGATTATGTATGACAGGTGGAGTATGTTTACTATACTAACTGTTTCATTAATGACAAAGCCTTGTTTTCTTCTATTGCCTAAGAGGATTATGTATGACAGTTGGAGTATGTTTACTATACTAACTGTTTCACTAATGACAAAGCCTTGTTTTCCTCTATTGTCTAAGAGGATTATGTATGACAGTTGGAGTATGTTTACTATACTAACTGTTTCACTAATGACAATGCCTTGTTTTCTTCTATTGTCTAAGAGGATTATGTATGACAGTTGGAGTATGTTTACTATACTAACTGTTTCAGTAATGACAAAGCCTTGTTTTCTTCTATTGCCTAAGAGGATTATGTATGACAGTTGGAGTATGTTTACTATACTAACTGTTTCACTGATGACAAAGCCTTGTTTTCTTCTATTGTCTAAGAGGATTATGTATGACAGTTGGAGTATGTTTACTATACTAACTGTTTCACTAATGACAAAGCCTTGTTTTCTTCTATTGTCTAAGAGGATTATGTATGACAGTTGGAGTATGTTTACTATACTAACTGTTTCACTAATGACAAAGCCTTGTTTTCTTCTATTGTCTAAGAGGATTATGTATGACAGTTGGAGTATGTTTACTATACTAACTGTTTCACTAATGACAAAGCCTTGTTTTCTTCTATTGTCTAAGAGGATTATGTATGACAGTTGGAGTATGTTTACTATACTAACTGTTTCACTGATGACAAAGCCTTGTTTTCTTCTATTGTCTAAGAGGATTATGTATGACAGTTGGAGTATGTTTACTATACTAACTGTTTCACTAATGACAAAGCCTTGTTTTCTTCTATTGTCTAAGAGGATTATGTATGACAGTTGGAGTATGTTTACTATACTAACTGTTTCACTGATGACAACGCCTTGTTTTCTTCTATTGTCTAAGAGGATTATGTATGACAGTTGGAGTATGTTTACTATACTAACTGTTTCACTAATGACAAAGCCTTGTTTTCTTCTATTGTCTAAGAGGATTATGTATGACAGGTGGAGTATGTTTACTATACTAACTGTTTCATTAATGACAAAGCCTTGTTTTCTTCTATTGCCTAAGAGGATTATGTATGACAGTTGGAGTATGTTTACTATACTAACTGTTTCACTAATGACAAAGCCTTGTTTTCCTCTATTGTCTAAGAGGATTATGTATGACAGTTGGAGTATGTTTACTATACTAACTGTTTCACTAATGACAATGCCTTGTTTTCTTCTATTGTCTAAGAGGATTATGTATGACAGTTGGAGTATGTTTACTATACTAACTGTTTCAGTAATGACAAAGCCTTGTTTTCTTCTATTGCCTAAGAGGATTATGTATGACAGTTGGAGTATGTTTACTATACTAACTGTTTCACTAATGACAAAGCTTTGTTTTCTTCTATTGTCTAAGAGGATTATGTATGACAGTTGGAGTATGTTTACTATACTAACTGTTTCACTAATGACAAAGCCTTGTTTTCTTCTATTGTCTAAGAGGATTATGAATGACAGTTGGAGTATGTTTACTATACTAACTGTTTCACTGATGACAAAGCCTTGTTTTCTTCTATTGTCTAAGAGGATTATGTATGACAGTTGGAGTATGTTTACTATACTAACTGTTTCACTAATGACAACGCCTTGTTTTCTTCTATTGTCTAAGAGGATTATGTATGACAGTTGGAGTATGTTTACTATACTAACTGTTTCACTAATGACAAAGCCTTGTTTTCTTCTATTGTTTAAGAGGATTATGTATGACAGTTGGAGTATGTTTACTATACTAACTGTTTCACTAATGACAACGCCTTGTTTTCTTCTATTGTCTAAGAGGATTATGTATGACAGTTGGAGTATGTTTACTATACTAACTGTTTCACTAATGACAAAGCCTTGTTTTCTTCTATTGTCCAAGAGGATTATGTATGACAGTTGGAGTATGTTTACTATACTAACTGTTTCACTAATGACAAAGCCTTGTTTTCTTCTATTGTCTAAGAGGATTATGTATGACAGTTGGAGTACGTTTACTATACTAACTGTTTCACTAATGACAACGCCTTGTTTTCTTCTATTGTCTAAGAGGATTATGTATGACAGTTGGAGTATGTTTACTATGCTAACTGTTTCACTAATGACAAAGCCTTGTTTTCTTCTATTGTCTAAGAGGATTATGTATGACAGTTGGAGTATGTTTACTATACTAACTGTTTCACTAATGACAAAGCCTTGTTTTCTTCTATTGTCTAAGAGGATTATGTATGACAGTTGGAGTATGTTTATTATACTAACTGTTTCACTAATGACAAAGCCTTGTTTTCTTCTATTGTCTAAGAGGATTATGTATGACAGTTGGAGTATGTTTACTATACTAACTGTTTCACTAATGACAGAGCTTTGTTTTCTTCTATTGTCTAAGAGGATTATGTATGACAGTTGGAGTATGTTTACTATACTAACTGTTTCACTAATGACAAAGCCTTGTTTTCTTCTATTGTATAAGAGGATTATGTATGACAGTTGGAGTATGTTTACTATACTAACTTTTTCACTAATGACAAAGCCTTGTTTTCTTCTATTGTCTAAGAGGATTATGTATGACAGTTGGAGTATGTTTACAATACTAACTGTTTCACTAATGACAAAGCCTTGTTTTCTTCTATTGTCTAAGAGGATTATGTATGACAGTTGGAGTATGTTTACAATACTAACTGTTTCACTAATGACAAAGCCTTGTTTTCTTCTATTGTCTAAGAGGATTATGTATGACAGTTGGAGTATGTTTACTATACTAACTGTTTCACTAATGACAAAGCCTTGTTTTCTTCTATTGTCTAAGAGGATTATGTATGACAGTTGGAGTATGTTTACTATACTAACTGTTTCACTAATGACAATGCCTTGTTTTCTTCTATTGTCTAAGAGGATTATGTATGACAGTTGGAGTATGTTTACTATACTAACTGTTTCACTAATGACAAAGCCTTGTTTTCTTCTATTGTCTAAGAGGATTATGTATGACAGTTGGAGTATGTTTACTATACTAACTGTTTCACTAATGACAAAGCCTTGTTTTCTTCTATTGCCTAAGAGGATTATGTATGACAGTTGGAGTATGTTTACTATACTAACTGTTTCACTAATGACAAAGCCTTGTTTTCTTCTATTGTCTAAGAGGATTATGTATGACAGTTGGAGTATGTTTACTATACTAACTGTTTCACTAATGACAAAGCCTTGTTTTCTTCTATTGTCTAAGAGGATTATGTATGACAGTTGGAGTATGTTTACTATACTAACTGTTTCACTAATGACAAAGCCTTGTTTTCTTCTATTGTCTAAGAGGAGTATGTATGACAGTTGGAGTATGTTTACTATACTAACTGTTTCACTAATGACAAAGCCTTGTTTTCTTCTATTGTCTAAGAGGATTATGTATGACAGTTGGAGTATGTTTACTATACTAGCTGTTTCACTAATGACAAAGCCTTGTTTTCTTCTATTGTCTAAGAGGATTATGTATGACAGTTGGAGTATGTTTACTATACTAACTGTTTCACTAATGACGAAGCCTTGTTTTCTTCTATTGTCTAAGAGGATTATGTATGACAGTTGGAGTATGTTTACTATACTAACTGTTTCACTAATGACAAAGCCTTGTTTTCTTCTATTGTCTAAGAGGAATATGTATGACAGTTGGAGTATGTTTACTATACTAACTGTTTCACTAATGACAAAGCCTTGTTTTCTTCTATTGTCTAAGAGGATTATGTATGACAGTTGGAGTATGTTTACTATACTAACTGTTTCACTAATGACAAAGCCTTGTTTTCTTCTATTGCCTAAGAGGATTATGTATGACAGTTGGAGTATGTTTACTATACTAACTGTTTCACTAATGACAAAGCCTTGTTTTCTTCTATTGTCTAAGAGGATTATGTATGACAGTTGAAGTATGTTTACTATACTAACTGTTTCACTAATGACAAAGCCTTGTTTTCTTCTATTGCCTAAGAGGATTATGTATGACAGTTGGAGTATGTTTACTATACTAACTGTTTCACTAATGACAAAGCCTTGTTTTCTTCTATTGTCTAAGAGGATTATGTATGACAGTTGGAGTATGTTTACTATACTAACTGTTTCACTAATGACAAAGCCTTGTTTTCTTCTATTGCCTAAGAGGATTATGTATGACAGTTGGAGTATGTTTACTATACTAACTGTTTCACTAATGACAACGCCTTGTTTTCTTCTATTGTCTAAGAGGATTATGTATGACAGTTGGAGTATGTTTACTATACTAACTGTTTCACTAATGACAAAGCCTTGTTTTCCTCTATTGTCTAAGAGGATTATGTATGACAGTTGGAGTATGTTTACTATACTAACTGTTTCACTAATGACAATGCCTTGTTTTCTTCTATTGTCTAAGAGGATTATGTATGACAGTTGGAGTATGTTTACTATACTAACTGTTTCAGTAATGACAAAGCCTTGTTTTCTTCTATTGCCTAAGAGGATTATGTATGACAGTTGGAGTATGTTTACTATACTAACTGTTTCACTAATGACAAAGCTTTGTTTTCTTCTATTGTCTAAGAGGATTATGTATGACAGTTGGAGTATGTTTACTATACTAACTGTTTCACTAATGACAAAGCCTTGTTTTCTTCTATTGTCTAAGAGGATTATGAATGACAGTTGGAGTATGTTTACTATACTAACTGTTTCACTGATGACAAAGCCTTGTTTTCTTCTATTGTCTAAGAGGATTATGTATGACAGTTGGAGTATGTTTACTATACTAACTGTTTCACTAATGACAACGCCTTGTTTTCTTCTATTGTCTAAGAGGATTATGTATGACAGTTGGAGTATGTTTACTATACTAACTGTTTCACTAATGACAAAGCCTTGTTTTCTTCTATTGTTTAAGAGGATTATGTATGACAGTTGGAGTATGTTTACTATACTAACTGTTTCACTAATGACAACGCCTTGTTTTCTTCTATTGTCTAAGAGGATTATGTATGACAGTTGGAGTATGTTTACTATACTAACTGTTTCACTAATGACAAAGCCTTGTTTTCTTCTATTGTCTAAGAGGATTATGTATGACAGTTGGAGTATGTTTACTATACTAACTGTTTCACTAATGACAAAGCCTTGTTTTCTTCTATTGTCTAAGAGGATTATGTATGACAGTTGGAGTACGTTTACTATACTAACTGTTTCACTAATGACAACGCCTTGTTTTCTTCTATTGTCTAAGAGGATTATGTATGACAGTTGGAGTATGTTTACTATGCTAACTGTTTCACTAATGACAAAGCCTTGTTTTCTTCTATTGTCTAAGAGGATTATGTATGACAGTTGGAGTATGTTTACTATACTAACTGTTTCACTAATGACAAAGCCTTGTTTTCTTCTATTGTCTAAGAGGATTATGTATGACAGTTGGAGTATGTTTATTATACTAACTGTTTCACTAATGACAAAGCCTTGTTTTCTTCTATTGTCTAAGAGGATTATGTATGACAGTTGGAGTATGTTTACTATACTAACTGTTTCACTAATGACAGAGCTTTGTTTTCTTCTATTGTCTAAGAGGATTATGTATGACAGTTGGAGTATGTTTACTATACTAACTGTTTCACTAATGACAAAGCCTTGTTTTCTTCTATTGTATAAGAGGATTATGTATGACAGTTGGAGTATGTTTACTATACTAACTTTTTCACTAATGACAAAGCCTTGTTTTCTTCTATTGTCTAAGAGGATTATGTATGACAGTTGGAGTATGTTTACAATACTAACTGTTTCACTAATGACAAAGCCTTGTTTTCTTCTATTGTCTAAGAGGATTATGTATGACAGTTGGAGTATGTTTACAATACTAACTGTTTCACTAATGACAAAGCCTTGTTTTCTTCTATTGTCTAAGAGGATTATGTATGACAGTTGGAGTATGTTTACTATACTAACTGTTTCACTAATGACAAAGCCTTGTTTTCTTCTATTGTCTAAGAGGATTATGTATGACAGTTGGAGTATGTTTACTATACTAACTGTTTCACTAATGACAATGCCTTGTTTTCTTCTATTGTCTAAGAGGATTATGTATGACAGTTGGAGTATGTTTACTATACTAACTGTTTCACTAATGACAAAGCCTTGTTTTCTTCTATTGTCTAAGAGGATTATGTATGACAGTTGGAGTATGTTTACTATACTAACTGTTTCACTAATGACAAAGCCTTGTTTTCTTCTATTGCCTAAGAGGATTATGTATGACAGTTGGAGTATGTTTACTATACTAACTGTTTCACTAATGACAAAGCCTTGTTTTCTTCTATTGTCTAAGAGGATTATGTATGACAGTTGGAGTATGTTTACTATACTAACTGTTTCACTAATGACAAAGCCTTGTTTTCTTCTATTGTCTAAGAGGATTATGTATGACAGTTGGAGTATGTTTACTATACTAACTGTTTCACTAATGACAAAGCCTTGTTTTCTTCTATTGTCTAAGAGGAGTATGTATGACAGTTGGAGTATGTTTACTATACTAACTGTTTCACTAATGACAAAGCCTTGTTTTCTTCTATTGTCTAAGAGGATTATGTATGACAGTTGGAGTATGTTTACTATACTAGCTGTTTCACTAATGACAAAGCCTTGTTTTCTTCTATTGTCTAAGAGGATTATGTATGACAGTTGGAGTATGTTTACTATACTAACTGTTTCACTAATGACGAAGCCTTGTTTTCTTCTATTGTCTAAGAGGATTATGTATGACAGTTGGAGTATGTTTACTATACTAACTGTTTCACTAATGACAAAGCCTTGTTTTCTTCTATTGTCTAAGAGGAATATGTATGACAGTTGGAGTATGTTTACTATACTAACTGTTTCACTAATGACAAAGCCTTGTTTTCTTCTATTGTCTAAGAGGATTATGTATGACAGTTGGAGTATGTTTACTATACTAACTGTTTCACTAATGACAAAGCCTTGTTTTCTTCTATTGCCTAAGAGGATTATGTATGACAGTTGGAGTATGTTTACTATACTAACTGTTTCACTAATGACAAAGCCTTGTTTTCTTCTATTGTCTAAGAGGATTATGTATGACAGTTGAAGTATGTTTACTATACTAACTGTTTCACTAATGACAAAGCCTTGTTTTCTTCTATTGCCTAAGAGGATTATGTATGACAGTTGGAGTATGTTTACTATACTAACTGTTTCACTAATGACAAAGCCTTGTTTTCTTCTATTGTCTAAGAGGATTATGTATGACAGTTGGAGTATGTTTACTATACTAACTGTTTCACTAATGACAAAGCCTTGTTTTCTTCTATTGTCTAAGAGGATTATGTATGACAGTTGGAGTACGTTTACTATACTAACTGTTTCACTAATGACAACGCCTTGTTTTCTTCTATTGTCTAAGAGGATTATGTATGACAGTTGGAGTATGTTTACTATGCTAACTGTTTCACTAATGACAAAGCCTTGTTTTCTTCTATTGTCTAAGAGGATTATGTATGACAGTTGGAGTATGTTTACTATACTAACTGTTTCACTAATGACAAAGCCTTGTTTTCTTCTATTGTCTAAGAGGATTATGTATGACAGTTGGAGTAAGTTTATTATACTAACTGTTTCACTAATGACAAAGCCTTGTTTTCTTCTATTGTCTAAGAGGATTATGTATGACAGTTGGAGTATGTTTACTATACTAACTGTTTCACTAATGACAGAGCTTTGTTTTCTTCTATTGTCTAAGAGGATTATGTATGACAGTTGGAGTATGTTTACTATACTAACTGTTTCACTAATGACAAAGCCTTGTTTTCTTCTATTGTATAAGAGGATTATGTATGACAGTTGGAGTATGTTTACTATACTAACTTTTTCACTAATGACAAAGCCTTGTTTTCTTCTATTGTCTAAGAGGATTATGTATGACAGTTGGAGTATGTTTACAATACTAACTGTTTCACTAATGACAAAGCCTTGTTTTCTTCTATTGTCTAAGAGGATTATGTATGACAGTTGGAGTATGTTTACAATACTAACTGTTTCACTAATGACAAAGCCTTGTTTTCTTCTATTGTCTAAGAGGATTATGTATGACAGTTGGAGTATGTTTACTATACTAACTGTTTCACTAATGACAAAGCCTTGTTTTCTTCTATTGTCTAAGAGGATTATGTATGACAGTTGGAGTATGTTTACTATACTAACTGTTTCACTAATGACAATGCCTTGTTTTCTTCTATTGTCTAAGAGGATTATGTATGACAGTTGGAGTATGTTTACTATACTAACTGTTTCACTAATGACAAAGCCTTGTTTTCTTCTATTGTCTAAGAGGATTATGTATGACAGTTGGAGTATGTTTACTATACTAACTGTTTCACTAATGACAAAGCCTTGTTTTCTTCTATTGCCTAAGAGGATTATGTATGACAGTTGGAGTATGTTTACTATACTAACTGTTTCACTAATGACAAAGCCTTGTTTTCTTCTATTGTCTAAGAGGATTATGTATGACAGTTGGAGTATGTTTACTATACTAACTGTTCCACTAATGACAAAGCCTTGTTTTCTTCTATTGTCTAAGAGGATTATGTATGACAGTTGGAGTATGTTTACTATACTAACTGTTTCACTAATGACAAAGCCTTGTTTTCTTCTATTGTCTAAGAGGAGTATGTATGACAGTTGGAGTATGTTTACTATACTAACTGTTTCACTAATGACAAAGCCTTGTTTTCTTCTATTGTCTAAGAGGATTATGTATGACAGTTGGAGTATGTTTACTATACTAGCTGTTTCACTAATGACAAAGCCTTGTTTTCTTCTATTGTCTAAGAGGATTATGTATGACAGTTGGAGTATGTTTACTATACTAACTGTTTCACTAATGACGAAGCCTTGTTTTCTTCTATTGTCTAAGAGGATTATGTATGACAGTTGGAGTATGTTTACTATACTAACTGTTTCACTAATGACAAAGCCTTGTTTTCTTCTATTGTCTAAGAGGAATATGTATGACAGTTGGAGTATGTTTACTATACTAACTGTTTCACTAATGACAAAGCCTTGTTTTCTTCTATTGTCTAAGAGGATTATGTATGACAGTTGGAGTATGTTTACTATACTAACTGTTTCACTAATGACAAAGCCTTGTTTTCTTCTATTGCCTAAGAGGATTATGTATGACAGTTGGAGTATGTTTACTATACTAACTGTTTCACTAATGACAAAGCCTTGTTTTCTTCTATTGTCTAAGAGGATTATGTATGACAGTTGAAGTATGTTTACTATACTAACTGTTTCACTAATGACAAAGCCTTGTTTTCTTCTATTGCCTAAGAGGATTATGTATGACAGTTGGAGTATGTTTACTATACTAACTGTTTCACTAATGACAAAGCCTTGTTTTCTTCTATTGTCTAAGAGGATTATGTATGACAGTTGGAGTATGTTTACTATACTAACTGTTTCACTAATGACAAAGCCTTGTTTTCTTCTATTGCCTAAGAGGATTATGTATGACAGTTGGAGTATGTTTACTATACTAACTGTTTCACTAATGACAAAGCCTTGTTTTCTTCTATTGTCTAAGAGGATTATGTATGACAGTTGGAGTATGTTTACTATACTAACTGTTTCACTAATGACAAAGCCTTGTTTTCTTCTATTGCCTAAGAGGATTATGTATGACAGTTGGAGTATGTTTACTATACTAACTGTTTCACTAATGACAAAGCCTTGTTTTCTTCTATTGTCTAAGAGGATTATGTATGACAGTTGGAGTATGTTTACTATACTAACTGTTTCACTAATGACAAAGCCTTGTTTTCTTCTATTGTCTAAGAGGAGTATGTATGACAGTTGGAGTATGTTTACTATACTAACTGTTTCACTAATGACAAAGCCTTGTTTTCTTCTATTGTCTAAGAGGATTATGTATGACAGTTGGAGTATGTTTACTATACTAGCTGTTTCACTAATGACAAAGCCTTGTTTTCTTCTATTGTCTAAGAGGATTATGTATGACAGTTGGAGTATGTTTACTATACTAACTGTTTCACTAATGACGAAGCCTTGTTTTCTTCTATTGTCTAAGAGGATTATGTATGACAGTTGGAGTATGTTTACTATACTAACTGTTTCACTAATGACAAAGCCTTGTTTTCTTCTATTGTCTAAGAGGAATATGTATGACAGTTGGAGTATGTTTACTATACTAACTGTTTCACTAATGACAAAGCCTTGTTTTCTTCTATTGTCTAAGAGGATTATGTATGACAGTTGGAGTATGTTTACTATACTAACTGTTTCACTAATGACAAAGCCTTGTTTTCTTCTATTGCCTAAGAGGATTATGTATGACAGTTGGAGTATGTTTACTATACTAACTGTTTCACTAATGACAAAGCCTTGTTTTCTTCTATTGTCTAAGAGGATTATGTATGACAGTTGAAGTATGTTTACTATACTAACTGTTTCACTAATGACAAAGCCTTGTTTTCTTCTATTGCCTAAGAGGATTATGTATGACAGTTGGAGTATGTTTACTATACTAACTGTTTCACTAATGACAAAGCCTTGTTTTCTTCTATTGTCTAAGAGGATTATGTATGACAGTTGGAGTATGTTTACTATACTAACTGTTTCACTAATGACAAAGCCTTGTTTTCTTCTATTGCCTAAGAGGATTATGTATGACAGTTGGAGTATGTTTACTATACTAACTGTTTCACTAATGACAAAGCCTTGTTTTCTTCTATTGTCTAAGAGGATTATGTATGACAGTTGGAGTATGTTTACTATACTAACTGTTTCACTAATGACAAAGCCTTGTTTTCTTCTATTGCCTAAGAGGATTATGTATGACAGTTGGAGTATGTTTACTATACTAACTGTTTCACTAATGACAAAGCCTTGTTTTCTTCTATTGTCTAAGAGGATTATGTATGACAGTTGGAGTATGTTTACTATACTAACTGTTTCACTAATGACAAAGCCTTGTTTTCTTCTATTGTCTAAGAGGATTATGTATGACAGTTGGAGTATGTTTACTATACTAACTGTTTCACTAATGACAAAGCCTTGTTTTCTTCTATTGTCTAAGAGGATTATGTATGACAGTTGGAGTATGTTTACTATACTAACTGTTTCACTAATGACAAAGCCTTGTTTTCTTCTATTGTTTAAGAGGATTATGTATGACAGTTGGAGTATGTTTACTATACTAACTGTTTCACTAATGACAAAGCCTTGTTTTCTTCTATTGTCTAAGAGGATTATGTATGACAGTTGGAGTATGTTTACTATACTAACTGTTTCACTAATGACAAAGCCTTGTTTTCTTCTATTGCCTAAGAGGATTATGTATGACAGTTGGAGTATGTTTACTATACTAACTGTTTCACTAATGACAAAGCCTTGTTTTCTTCTATTGTCTAAGAGGATTATGTATGACAGTTGGAGTATGTTTACTATACTAACTGTTTCACTAATGACAAAGCCTTGTTTTCTTCTATTGTCTAAGAGGATTATGTATGACAGTTGGAGTATGTTTACTATACTAACTGTTTCACTAATGACAAAGCCTTGTTTTCTTCTATTGCCTAAGAGGATTATGTATGACAGTTGGAGTATGTTTACTATACTAACTGTTTCACTAATGACAAAGCCTTGTTTTCTTCTATTGTTTAAGAGGATTATGTATGACAGTTGGTGTATGTTTACTATACTAACTGTTTCACTAATGACAAAGCCTTGTTTTCTTCTATTGCCTAAGAGGATTATGTATGACAGTTGGAGTATGTTTACTATACTAACTGTTTCACTAATGACAAAGCCTTGTTTTCTTCTATTGCCTAAGAGGATTATGTATGACAGTTGGAGTATGTTTACTATACTAACTGTTTCACTGATGACAAAGCCTTGTTTTCTTCTATTGTCTAAGAGGATTATGTATGACAGTTGGAGTATGTTTACTATACTAACTGTTTCACTAATGACAAAGCCTTGTTTTCTTCTATTGTCTAAGAGGATTATGTATGACAGTTGGAGTATGTTTACTATACTAACTGTTTCACTAATGACAAAGCTTTGTTTTCTTCTATTGTCTAAGAGGATTATGTATGACAGTTGGAGTATGTTTACTATACTAACTGTTTCACTAATGACAAAGCCTTGTTTTCTTCTATTGTCTAAGAGGATTATGTATGACAGTTGGAGTATGTTTACTATACTAACTGTTTCACTAATGACAAAGCCTTGTTTTCTTCTATTGTCTAAGAGGATTGTGTATGACAGTTGGAGTATGTTTACTATACTAACTGTTTCACTAATGACAAAGCCTTGTTTTCTTCTATTGCCTAAGAGGATTATGTATGACAGTTGGAGTATGGTTACTATACTAACTGTTTCACTAATGACAAAGCCTTGTTTTCTTCTATTGTCTAAGAGGATTATGTATGACAGTTGGAGTATGTTTACTATACTAACTGTTTCACTAATGACAAAGCCTTGTTTTCTTCTATTGTCTAAGAGGATTATGTATGACAGTTGGAGTATGTTTACTATACTAACTGTTTCACTAATGACAAAGCCTTGTTTTCTTCTATTGTCTAAGAGGATTATGTATGACAGTTGGAGTATGTTTACTATACTAACTGTTTCACTGATGACAAAGCCTTGTTTTCTTCTATTGTCTAAGAGGATTATGTATGACAGTTGGAGTATGTTTACTATACTAACTGTTTCACTAATGACAAAGCCTTGTTTTCTTCTATTGCCTAAGAGGATTATGTATGACAGTTGGAGTATGTTTACTATACTAACTGTTTCACTAATGACAAAGCCTTGTTTTCTTCTATTGTCTAAGAGGATTATGTATGACAGTTGGAGTATGTTTACTATTCTAACTGTTTCACTGATGACAAAGCCTTGTTTTCTTCTATTGTCTAAGAGGATTATGTATGACAGTTGGAGTATGTTTACTATACTAACTGTTTCACTAATGACAAAGCCTTGTTTTCTTCTATTGTCTAAGAGGATTATGTATGACAGTTGGAGTATGTTTACTATACTAACTGTTTCACTAATGACAAAGCCTTGTTTTCTTCTATTGTCTAAGAGGATTATGTATGACAGTTGGAGTATGTTTACTATACTAACTGTTTCACTAATGACAAAGCCTTGTTTTCTTCTATTGTCTAAGAGGATTATGTATGACAGTTGGAGTATGTTTACTATACTAACTGTTTCACTAATGACAAAGCCTTGTTTTCTTCTATTGTCTAAGAGGATTATGTATGACAGTTGGAGTATGTTTACTATACTAACTGTTTCACTAATGACAAAGCCTTGTTTTCTTCTATTGTCTAAGAGGATTATGTATGACAGTTGGAGTATGTTTACTATACTAACTGTTTCACTAATGACAAAGCCTTGTTTTCTTCTATTGCGTAAGAGGGTTATGTATGACAGTTGGAGTATGATTACTATACTAACTGTTTCACTAATGAGGCTTTTGTATTAAGCATGTATACATATATCTGTTTTTTTTCTTATAGAATAAATAACTTGCGTCTCACGACAACAATGAATTCTTATACAAGACAATGGCATCATCTGAATATTAGTTGGTATATTATCATAGATAATATCACTATTTATTGGCCATCATATTGCTTGGGTCATTACTTTCTGTAGATATCCTATAATTAGGATTATTATCGTGTGTGCAGAGACAACAAGAGGAGCTATTTGTCAATTTTCAATTCAGCAAGATACTGATTATATCAAATAACTGTGTTATTTATGCTGTTCTGATATTAATGTTTGATTATATTGTTTGCTGTGTTTAAATCAGATTTCATAGCGAAAACAAGCGATGGTGATTTAGATGAATGACCCTGTAACTCTTTTGTAGAATAACTCTTTGTGCAATTATTCATTGGTAATTCGTTTACGCACATTTATGTTATTAACATATGGCATCAAGAAATGTAAGATGAGAATGCAGTATGTGAACATTTTTCCTAATTTAAATGAGTTTGCACTTTATGTTATTGGTATTTTGTCGTAGACTCGACAATGTTTAGAAATCCTAGTTTCATAGTATTGTTGGTAATAACATACGGACCCTAATAAAATAATTCAAACATTTTTTTATCATGGCCTTGTATGTGAGCTATATCGAACTTTCTGTAACATCGTAAAACTGACTTGGAAATGGAGCGATAAAAAACGGAACAGGTAAACATTTCCTTTTCGCGAACCATCAACAAAGATTGCTCCTAAAGTACTACAGCAAGTCCTGCTAAATTAACGTTAGGGAAAACCGAATCGGAAATCAAGAATAGACAATTTGGTTACACAATACCCAGGACGAAGACAAACAAATAAAAACAAAACACCACAAAAAACTAAAAGAAGAGATGAGTAACTCGGACCCCACCAAACACAAGGGTGAACCCATGTGCTCGCGAGGTGTAAGCATTTCCTTCTTCTTATAAGACACTTTGCAAATACGAGACACTCCTTTATTTTCTGCCCGTATATTTGCATCACAACCACAACTTTTTCGTATGCGTTCTACAATAAGGGTAATAACAAAATTACCGAACTCCGAACAATCTTACAAAGGGAAAGTCAAAACTCGTAAGTATATAAACAGACAAAATCAGTCAACAACCGGAAAACTGTGAAAACAACGCAGTGAAGAAAGTATGCCATGTTTCCATGCATGGTGGTGCCTTTGGTCCGACTCTTTATAAAATTAAAAAGTGCAAGAAGATAAAACAAAAATATAGTACAATTTACATTCTGACATTTTCAAATTTACAGAAGATATATCTGTAATTCTAATATGAGGTCCTTCAAACGCTTTGAGTCCAAACCCGTGGTAAAAATAATATTTATCTATGACCGATTACGTCATAGATTGACGTGGTTAGTGTTTATAAAGCGGCTGTTCCATGCCACTCCCTTGTAAAAGATGCCCAATGATGCAATACACAAAATAAATAAACATGAGTGTTCAACTTAAAAATGAAGTGTTTAAAATTAGGAGATCAGAGTATAGTATTTGTATTTTTATCTCCATTATAATGCAATGCTGAACATTAAAATATATTCTTGCATATCCCTGGGTCTAACAATCACACAAATTAAAATTCCGAAATGTTGTTGACGACTTTGGAACATAAACAACATGACGTCATATGAAGACTTCCAGTGTAAAACGTAAAGATCAGGCTTTGTGGGCTTCATGTACGCCTCCTCGTCAAAGTGGAATTTCCCCTTTCTTTTGAATTGGTGTTCATGAATGGCAACATTTAGAAACTTCAAAACTTATTTACCATCGGCATTGAAACACATTTCCGGTTGTCATTTCAAAATTCTTTGGAAAAAAGGAAATGTTATTGTAACATTTAAGTCGGTTTAATTAACAGAACAGCCAAACACACTGCATGACCTAGGCCGCTTCGATTTGGAAATTTTTTCGTAATTGTCCTATTAGAATCGAAATAATTACCGGTAGCCATATATTTATATTTTTTTTACCACGGGTTGTCACTTTATGCCTTCATTTTATTCCTCGCTACCGCTTGTGGTAAAATATTCGACATAAAGTGCCAACCCGTGGTAAAAACAATATAAATATATGGCTACCGGTAATTATTTCTTAAATAATTTACATTAATATAGGATAGAACTGCGGAAGGATGTGCATACTGTTTTCATATAAATAACATCAAAAGGTAACACCACACTAAGTTCTATACACAATGCAACAGTAACTGCATTGGAGTCAATCAAGGACGGAAATGATATAATCCTAGGATTACACATATCCGGTAAATCTTAAGAAAACAATGCTATTTCTGAAATGTAGGCTATGTTTTTGTGTTCTGAAGAATAACAACATAATTAATATTACAAAATAGACTGACACAATAGTGTGGGATGAGGAAGTCTATCAATATATTCATGACATCCTTTATTCATAACTGAATTGCTTAATGTCACAAAGTTAATAGAAACTGCTGATGACGTTTGGAATTATCTGAAATTTGCATATGTCCTGATATCGTGCAAATTTTTGGCCATTGCAATGTCTGTCCTTCTTTATGCCATTGTAGTGTCTGTCCTTCTTTTGGCCATTGTAGTGTCTGTTCTTCTTCTTTATGCCATTGTAGTGTCTGTCCTTCTTCTTTAGGCCATTGTAGTGTCTGTCCTTCTTCTTTGGGCCATTGTAGTGTCTGTCCTTCTTTTGGCCATTGTTGTGTCTGTCCTTCTTTTGGACATTGTAGTGTCTGTCCTTCTTCATTTGGCCATTGTAGTGTCTGTCCTTGTTTAGGCCATTGTAGTGTATGTCCTTCTTTTGGCCATTGTAGTGTCTGTCCTTCTTCTTTTGGCCATTGTAGTGTCTGTCCTTCTTCGTTATGCCATTGTAGTGTCTGTCCTTCTTCTTTTGACCATTGTAGTGTCTGTCCTTCTTCTTTTGACCATTTTAGTGTCTGTCCTTCTTTTGGCCATTGTAATGTCTGACCTTCTTTTGGCCATTGTAATGTCTCTCCTTCTTTTGGCCATTGTAGTGTCTGTCTTTCTTCTTTTGGCCATTGTAGTGTCTGTCCTTCGTTAGGCCATTGTAGTGTCTGTCCTTCTTTTTGGCCATTGTAATGTCTGTCCTTTTTCTTTTTGCCATTGTAGTGTCTGCCCTTCTTCCTTTGGCCATTGTAATGTCTGTCTTTCTTCTTTTGGCCATTGTAATGTCTGTCCTTCGATTTAAAGCTTCAGATTCCTCCTTTGGTATCTGTAAACGTTTCTTATACATGAAAACAAACAGAACTTAAAGTCTTCTGTAATGATTTGTAGGTTTCTGGTGACTGCAGGTACCATCTTGATTATCATAATTGGGCACTTGTATTATACAAGGTTGTGTTATTATTCCATCGGTTATGTGACATCTGTATGAAAACAATCAGTTTCCCAAAAAAAGGAAAAAACAACAATACACCATCAGAAAAGGTCTAAAATCTTATCGGCAATTGTAGAAACAGGGACTACATAAATTCCTCTTTCTACGATATTTCGATTGAATTTTGAAAATGTTTCGGCGGTGTGTTATTTTTGTTCTTCATTTCATTCCAAATGATAGTTCATACTCGGGTAAAACACAATAAAGGGCAATGCAGTGTTGCAGCAAAGCTGAAAATTCAAGTACTGTTATTCTGAAAAGCAACATGTTTTCTATGATCTATAATGTCTGAAGTTGGTATGATGTTACGATTACTCAGAATTACTTGCTAGTTCTCTTTTTAATTAACATTTATTCACAAGATTATAATTACACCCTTAAATATAATTACGGACACTACATGGTTTTTGTAGTGTCCGTAACCATATTTTCTGTTCTGCAGTTTTTATTCTGTCTACAATTGTTCATATTTTGACTGATTATAACTACTCTGTGTATTTACATCTTCAAACATGAAAATATCAATCTTTTGACAGTGTTTTTTAGAAGATATTTTTACTGGTTACGGACCCTACAGATTTCTGATAGAGACATTTTTTTTACTTTGAAATACATATAAACAAAATTTTAATCCAATATTCTACTGAAATGGATTTTTTATTAACTTGTTATATTTGATGAATGGGAAACATAATTTTTTGTATGAAATTAGGTGTTTTATTATGCTTAAGCTTCACATAACGAATGGGAGAAATTATTGTCTAAAACTATATAACGAAACATACCTTTTGGATAAAGCCTGATAATATCTCCAATTGATGTCCGATTTTCATGAATTTGGTATCAAATTAATCCGGATTAATTTTTCTAAAGATTTATATTCAAATAGTTTTGTTGTTTTCCTAATTTGAAAGGTACATTTTGGTGTAAAAATAAACAAATTTCAAGTGCAACACCTTATTTGTGCACATTTTTCGGTACCCTTTTGTCTGTTACTCAAAAACCATGAGAGATGAGAGATATCTTCTTAACATTTTGTATGCAACTTCTGTGTTTCACCATCCAAAACATGATATTAGAGTGATACCTTTAAATTCAATGGAAGTATGTTAATATTGCACATAACATACTGCTTTTGAGTATGAGCTCTATATTGTGTTTCAGCCGACTATATATAGTTTCTCCGCTTCGGTGCGTAATACCAACTTACGTCGTCGTCATAATTTGTGGATCGAATCAAAAACAAAACTCGTCGTAAGAACGGACAGCAAACAAGTAGATGGAGAAGGATATACTGATTGCATGCAATGCATCTGGCAGCTCCTAATTAACATATTCTGAATATATCGTTGTCGGTAATGTGTGTCAAGGAAAGATATTTAGACCTTAATAAAGAGGTTAATTATTGTTCTCTCTGTCGATGCTTTATTTAAAGGGGCATTAGCTACGATTTGTATTAAAAAAATCATGTTTTGGAAATAGGTAAATAGCTTTAAAATGATGAAATAAAGGTAAATATTACACATTAAGCAGCTTATCGTACCATTTTTCACCTATTGAGAACGAAAATTACCATCGATTTATTATTTCCTTGCAAGCAAATAATTTGACCTCGCTTTCTCCGTATGCAACTGACCTTCCTAATGACAGGTAAAAAAGAATAATTTGTATTTTGTCGCTTATTAACTGCAAACTTGCATGGTTCTTTGTCCGTAATTAATGCTGACTAAAAGCAGATTCACAGAAAATAAGAAATAAGTGCATTGTTGTACTGATTTAATGACGATTCGGCAAACTCCGTAAACAATGCCGATAATTAATAAGATGGCGTCCATTTCTTGATCGATCTCAAAACACGAGCTGTTGCACCTTTTTTCCCCGATGCGCGTACATTTCATAGCATTTATAAAATACAGAAACACGTTTTATTAAGGCATCAATCATATCTGATAGTTTTTATGGGCAACAAAATTTACGATTTTGTTAGATAATACCCCTTTAATTAAATAGATAAGTTTATTACGGCTTAGAAGACCTTCGGATCGTAAGTAGGGAAAAAAACTACTTTCCTCTACTCCGTATATAAAAGATAAAATCAAGCGATTACAACACAAAAAATACCTTAATGAAGGACTAAATATAACTAGTTTTGCATTTAATTTTCTTAGAAGTTAATATTTAATTAACAAGATCCGTAATACATAAGACTAGTTCTGTGACACATTTCATCATTTAAGCGATGTTCTGCACACAGAAAGAAAATAAGTGTGAAAATTAATAAATATTGCACAAGGGGATTTTCGAATTTCACGCGAGCTCCACAAATCCATTTCATAAATAAATAATTACAAGCAACGAAAAAAGAAGGTACTAATTGGGGACGAGCACCAAAGAAAACGTAAATGTGTATCTGGTACACTATATTTTTATCATTATTTGTATATTTTCAAATGTTTGAAATTATCATTTAGATTCGTGAGATTGACTGTCGCCTGTGTCGGGGTCTACTCAATATAGCATAATTCATATCAAGGTGCACATCTTTCATGAGGTATTATATTGGTCCTCAAGTTTCCTGGATCGATAAAATCGACCGTCACGCTACAATTGTCATTGTGTGATTAAACACACAACAATAATCATATTAAGTGTTATGGTGGACTAATATTGTATGGCATTATTTTCTTGCACAGTGGTAACATAAACCCCGCGAAATCTGCTGCGGGAAATAACTCATCTGAAAGAAGGCGCGTTAGCTAGTTTTACGGGTCCAATCAAATGAACAAATTGCCTTTAGGATGTGACGCAAATAGTTCCCCTGTATGGCTAGTAAAACGCCCCATTCACGTAATAGGCAAAACAAACGTGTTTGGAGTGGTCGCTGATGGATTGTTTGCAAGCGTTGACGTTAAACATTCCTTCAATCATTGTAACCGCATCGGTTACGTAATGGTTAGCGTGCTCGCCTCGAGTGGGTAGATCGTGGGGTCAAGGACTATGTAATTGGTATTTGTTGCTTCTCCGCTAAGCACGCAGCAGTAAGGAGAAAGAGTAAAGACTGGTTGGTTCGGAATCAGAATAATGTGTCTGAGTGGAGCGACATGTCTATCCGCGGACTGTTGTTTCAGTGAGCTAGCACTATAAAAATCCAACTCAGCGTGTTTGTCTAGTACAAAGCGGGCCTCATCATCATCTCATTGCAAATTAACTTGTTCCCGCCATGATATAACTGAAACATTGCTGAATTGGCGTTAAACAAACATCACTCACTCACTCAATCATTGTTGTAACAGTACGCTGTACTAGGTGACAACAATTTAACACGACGTAAAATGCTATACAGAATAACATTGAAAAACTGCTTATAACATTGATTAAAGCACCATTGAACATTGAATACGACTGCTATACCATTAACCAACAAGGTTTCGAAATCGTTAGGACCACTTGACTTGCAATATAATCTACATTTTAACATAGTCTTCATATTTGTCACTTCACATAATACGTTTTAAATTGACTTCAATAAAAATAGTTTCTTCCAGTAATTGAAATTCATCTTTCTTTCAGTTATTCGGTTCTCGAAATAATATACAAATCAAGTTGTCAGAAACGATCTTTGTAAATGTAGTTATATTTCTGAATTAATTTCTTTTAAACACTAATTGAATGTGTTTGTTACATTTAAAATAAAGAAGTTCTAGCAATGATAGTTGTAACATCATCGACTTCAATTATAATGAAACTTTTGTGTATCATAATGCAGACGGATCTAATAAAGTGGAATAACCTTCATCAGGTTCAATGTCAAACGATTGGAAAAACAAAGTACTTAGGAGTAAGTAAAACAAAGGGCCTAAACAGCATTGTTAAAATCAGATATGATTATCTATGCCTGCTAAAGGTTGATCTTAGTTTTTATAAAAATACATTATTTAAGAACTGTACATTTCAGGACTATACATATCTAATAAACCATGTCAATGCCGAAGCGCTGACCACTGGTCGAACGATACCCTCGGAGACTAATAGACCACCAGCAGAGGTATCGACTAAGTCATGTAAACTTTTGTTGGTTATTTAAAGTGTAAAATTCAAAACCTAAATATAGTAATTGATGGTTCTACTTTGACAAAACCGTAACATTGAATTTCTAAGACCCAACATGTTAATAAATACAGTACAAAATATGACAACATCGATGGCTTCAACAACTACAAGTAAAGTTAATGTTATTCCTTTTGTAAAGCAGAAAGATAGTTAAAAATTCAAATGCTTACGTAAATTCTGAAAGCGGACATATGACCTCATGTAGTAAAGGTGCCACAAGCATTTCGCAAAAAATAGGTTTATGTTTATAGACGTAAATTTTGTTTTTACGTTACATGTGGCTAATGTAAACTCAGTCAAATTAATAAACTCAGCAAACCTTCGATAAGCGTTGGCAAAACTTAAAACACAATATCTTATAAATTCAAAATACACAATGCCCACCACTTTCCAGTACATAAAGCATAATTCGTATCGTATCATTGGGTTCAGTTATAACAACATCCACACGTCGAGAATATCTTCCTCCCATTTACCATTTGACAGGACTATTGTGCCGTGTGCACGTGCTGTTTGTAAACGAATAAGTAATAAGGCGTGGCTTATTCACCATGAGCCCATGCTGTCAACCATTGATGTGGTTGACGTAAGATACCAATTATCATATTCGTGGAGCTTGCGTGCTCACAGATAGAAGAACCATCTCTCCGGATGCATATTTTTTTCAACGAATAATTACAAATATCATCATTGATTTGTCTTAGCGTATGGTACACCACTGTCTTGTACAATGTAGCTTTTGCTAATAATAGCTGAATCTTCATTAATTTCTCAGCTACTGATACAATACATTTCTCAAATATTCCTAGAACTTTAAACTTTCGGCAAATTTCAAAACAAGCAATCGCGCTAATTAGTGTTATCTAATTTGGCAGGTATTAAGACTTTAGTATTGGAGAGGACGACAAAACACTGAAGATAATGTATAAAACTAACAATTATATGATTAAATAAAATCATTTAAATACAGGAAGTTCTCATGCCTTTGTATAAAGTACAAAGACGTTTCATATCTTCATTATATTTAAGTCCATGATAGCGTCTTACCTGCAGCGACAATTCTTAACAAACTAATACTCATTTGAACCTACTGCAAGGCCAAGATGTGCATGTTATAGTCAAACGGCCAACACCACATTTGGTAGTTTGTGCCTCGCATATATATAGGGCGGGGAAAACTAGTTCTCTTGGGGATGAATGCTACATTAAAATGATGGACTATTATTGCTATTACCAGGGATTCCCTCGAGGACTTAGATGTGTTGCCATGACATAAGCTAGAATATATTGGGATAATTGCCAACAAAATATGAAAAGTATAATGTGTAGCAAATCTTAATATACATTATATTTCTTAGCCTTTGCGTTTCTAAAAGCCCATTTCTTGCGCTTTTAAACGTGAGCATAAACAGCACTTTTGAGAAAGTAAAAGATAACAAAATGTTATGTCACAATGACATATTTATTGTTATCGTGTAAATTGACTTTTGTCACAGTCTATATATA
Organism: Bathymodiolus brooksi; assembly: GCA_963680875.1. Taxonomy (NCBI): domain Eukaryota; kingdom Metazoa; phylum Mollusca; class Bivalvia; order Mytilida; family Modiolidae; genus Bathymodiolus; species Bathymodiolus brooksi. Next base: position 127,389,175 of record OY804579.1, on the reverse strand, counting down.
ACACCATTGTAAATACACTATAAAAAAGACCATAAATTATTAAAACAATGATGGAACAAAATCGTAAAGAACCTTGTATTGATGCAATCAATAAATATTTCATATTCTTTGAATAAATCATAATCTTAGCTATTTAAATTAACAAAAGGTTTTTGTTTTGGACATTACTACATTCGCTCAATGAAATAAAAACGTTCATTTTCACTGCGTGACAATACCAACAATATATCATTGAGCTTTATGAAACCTCTTATTCAACATTACCACCAACTAAAGTATTCTTGCGGTTAACACGCATAATCTTGTCGTAATATTAAACCCACTGCGATCATCCAATTTCCTTGTAAGACGATTGTCGACAGAGATAACAGAAATCATAGAAGCTACATTGTACTCTTGCAATCCGAATATCAAAATTAAATCACTCGTAATTCAACAAAAAAGGTAATTTACTAGTGCAGATTCGTCAAATGCGTTACTCGTGGCTTATATTTTTTTCGGTATATGGAATGCAATAGTAATACTGTAATGCAACATTCAACGTTACTTTAGCAATTCAGCTATATCGATACCAATATTAACTATAGCCGGGAAGCTACAGTTGTTGAAGCTTTATTGATTAATTGTTGATTAACATCACGTGAGAAGTGAATTATTTACGATCAATAAATCGGGCAGGAAAAAAGATGGCGCTGTGATGGATCTATGAACAGATGTCTTGATTGCAACGAGGGAAAGGACGGGACATGTTTCCATGATACGGTCCATGAGCGACGCCTACTAACAAATGTTCATTGGGGGCTGATGCAAGTTGACCTTAACGTTCAAGGAGTGTGACATTATCGAAACACAATACAATAAGCGTACTATGTTTTGAGTCGTATTATTATTTCTTAAATATTTATTTGATAGTTGTTGTTCTACGTTAATCAGACTAGATTACTTGCACATTACCGATTTGATTCTAAAATTATACATTTTCCATATTTCCCTTACTACGGACAACATCGTACGTGGTCTTGCAATAGTAATGGAAAAGACAGGAAAATGGGACTCTTTTGTCCACCATAAAGGGAAATAACTCCTATATGAGGTACAATTTTAGAATGAAAGACAGAAATGTGCAAATGGTCTTTGAGCTGTATTTCAGTCACATGCATATTTATTATAAGATCAAGTTTACTAACAAACAATCATGTACATATAGGTTAAAAGGTGTCAATGGAATGGACCTTACGGTGATCAAAACAGGATAGAATAGATAGGGGTATTTTCCCATATAACAGGCCACTAACGATGTCTCCTTCTAAACGTGTTCATAAGGTTTACGGTCATCTTCTGTTTATGATTCGTCTAGCTTGACCAGAGTACACTATGCAATCAGAGGGGAAAAAACTGTTTATAATTGTCTTACATTATCTTTACACAAGGGATAAATATGTCAAAGTTTATGAATAAAGGTAAAATTTAATAGATCGTTGAACATTCAAAACGGAGTCTTTGTCCAAATAGAGCAATTAATGATATGTGAAATTTAAGAACTGTTTATCAACGGTAGTGACTTATCATGTCTTGCACGACTTCCTATTCCAGGTTTTACACCGCCTCGTTGGAATTATTGCTGCTTTCTCAACTCGAATTCTGAAACTCACGATTTGTTCCTCGCGTTGCACATAAAAGTAATTAATTACTGCTTATCCGACAATCACACATCATAGAACATGTGCATAAAGTGTTGAACTAGGGATCTAGATAATGTGTCCTAGTTGTACGACATACAAACCTGCCAGCTTATATTTCAATGCGCTATTACTATTATAATATGATGTGACATGCTGGTACAGTTAACGTTAACGTCAATCGAGCAGTATTTCTACTATATTCAAGACGAATAAGTGGCCGAATATTAACCATAAGTTAGTAAATTTTCAGCTATATATATATATGACGATTAAGTTGCTTTTTGAGGAAAGGAATTGTGCCAAACGTTTTATTATCTTCTTGATCAGTTATTTATATCGCTTGTCCTCCAACTTTCATGATTAAAACCGTAGATATCCAATTTAGAGTGAACAACTCATTTCTGGAATAACCTTCATCTGTTACGTTCAGAGTCACAAGATTGGAAAAGGTATAGGAGCAAGTAAGCCAAACGGCCTAAACAGAAAACCGGGCTAAGTTTACCTGAGGGAGGAATTATTATGTGTGTTTTGTGTATCTGAACGCATATGCCTTTTATGCCTCAATGTTCCGGTGCATCTGCATAATGTTGTTCATTAGACACAACTGCAAATGGCCATTAGCGTGGAGCATTCCCCATACTCGGAAGCACACGTTTACTCATTACAACGTTGCACGACCTGGCAAAATTCGTGTAACCGTTTGAAAGCAGTAATGTGGCAATAAAAAAAAAGATTATTATTTGCCAACAATCCATCCGTATGACTATGATGGAAGACGTTACAACATAGTACATTTAAATTGTGTATTTTAATTTTGGTTAGAAGTTGACCACTAGTTCCTTATAATGTGGTCCTGTAGCCTAGTGTACTATCTGTGATTTGAATGATGATTTAGCGCATCGACTCTCTTTTGTAGACTAGTATTATATATTTTCCAGTTTTATAGTATTTTTATTTTAAAGATTAATACAATTAGAATTCTCAAATAATCATAAATAAATCTGTAAACTGGTGTCAGTGCCACAATCGTTCAACAACGTTGCCAGAACAAAAAAACCACAATCGATCCTAGTCTGGGTATAAAAAAACATTGGTATGAAAAAAACGACACGAACATTTTAAGTTTATTCGGCAATACACATGTGTGAAGAATGATATATCTGGAATCTATGTCAAGGCATTATTTATAAATGCATAGCCAATGAAGGACGTCATATAATAATATATTATGACCCGGTGTTCTATAAAGCAATGCGGCCCACCAAGTTATAGTAAACGGCATTTTACTAAATGTAAAAAACGGTCGCATGCCCACATCATTTTACCCCTAATGTTTGCTTAACCTTTCTTACTGAAGTGTCTGGACCAATTCAAGAGAATGAGTGGACATACACATGTTAGGGGTATCGATTTTGCCTCTATTTGCACGATTTTCCGATAGGATTACGGAACTGTTCAGACGGTGTGTTATTTCTTGTTTTTCATTTGATTTGACACTTGCACGTCATACATTTATAAATGTCACCTCTACATAACGTCTGTTTTATAATATAACGTAGATTCTCCGTTGGGATGGCATTGTAAATTTCATGATTATTAACCCGAGCGATCATCTTACTTTCTGTGATGGGCTTGGGTTATAGTCTTGGTGATTAACGCCACTTTCAACATTATTTCAGTTATATCGTGGCGGTTAGTTTTATTGGTGGATGAATTCGGATTACCCGGAGAAAACCATCGACTTTATCACATGTTGTATCGAGTACACCTTGCCATGAGTGGGATCTCACAACGATAGTGGTGAGATGCACTGATTGCATAGTTAGTTGTATATCCAACTACTATACGACCACGACGGCCTTCCAGTAATGGTCAAACATATTTATAGTCATTGAGTATTATTTGATGAGTGGTCGCAAATGTCCACTTGCTACTTGCCCCACTAAATGAAATGGTCAACCATCAAATCGACTGGTGTCTGCTAACGAATAACAAGTCATGGTGTCAACCGTTGATGACTTCAACTTAGCCAATATGAACCCTTGGTATAGTAGCTTCCTTGTTAGCAGCAACACCCTATCAAGGAAATCATGATAGGAACCATAAGCTTTATAATCTAAGTCTTCTCCATAGAAAGTTTCACATTCCGAGAAAACTCAATTTTTCCTGTCTACCAGTCATATACAAGGTCATGTTTCTATTCGCATACAATTGTCCAGCTTACATTTATTTTTGGTATTTTAGACGGGAAATGCTTAAGAATACATGCAATAGCATTTATAAACAATACAATATATCTAGTTCATACAGAATTGACGCTTGATATAATGTGTTGTGAGAAAGAAAAAACTCGACTTACCGTTAAAAATATGAGTCAGCAGTGTAATAGGAACGCAGAATATCGCAACGAGTATGTCTGCTATCGCTAAATTCACAATGAAGAAATTTGTCACCGTGTGCATCCATTTATATTTTGAAACAACAGCAATTACAACCAAGTTACCAAAAAGTGCAAACATGAAAGCTATGCTGTAAGCAATAATGTATATAGTAGTGACCTCCGGTGGATGCTTAAACTGCGAACTTAAATGAAATTCGTCCGTTTCATTACCATTTGAAATGTTAAATGTGTCATCTACCGGAAATGAAAAGTTTTCAAACTTTATCATTTCATATTCAAACGCTTCCAACCGTCCTGTAATATTATATAAACTCAGTTTTTGGTATATATCCATTTTCAAGCTATGCCTTTGAGATGGTTACGCTTTCGGTAATATGTTCATGAACTTTTTATCTTGTAAACTTCAGCTATTATCATGGTTTCTTTCCAACTATACTACATAAAACACAAGCATCTCATTTATGGAAAATATGCACTCCATTTTATACGACCGATCATTTCCCTTTATTAAAATTAAAATTTAAAAATGCGTTTAATTAACGTTGATGTGTATGTGTTAAACCACTGTATTATAATGTTTCAGCTTACATTTTATTTTGTTTATATATTCATATGTTCACGTCATCTGGGGTTATCGATCGATCCATTTGATTGGATTGTTCCGAAACAACGCATTCATTCATAGAAAACCTATAATTTTTTTTTATAATTAGGTTATTTGTGTACATTTGATAAAAATAATGAGGGGGTTTGTTTCTTTTTCATTTCTAATGAAATAGTTATGAGTATTTGTATAATAAATCATTTCATTTGCCAAACATTGATCATACTATGATAGAATTAGCCTACACAAGATCAGTTATTTTCATAGTGAAAACGAAACAAGAGTGTTGATGCAAAGTACTACTAACCTTTTGACTAATATTACGAATATTTTTTACGAGCTATCCTTCAATTGTTTGAATACCTCTTCATAGTGCATGCCATAGCTTGACAAAAATGTTCATATAACTTCTTATTAAATAAACAATTTTTTTTCTTTTCTAATTTTAATATTTTTTTCTAAGTTTGTTTGTAATTTATGTAGAATGAAAATATAATTGTTCTTCAGATGCGAGAATGTTTCAAGAAGTATGTCGTACTTACGTCACTGCTTGAGTGAGTGATTATTGTTTTTAATGTTAAAAGAATTGTTCAGCTATATCATGGCGACAACAAGTTACATTGCAATGAGATAATGACGAGGTCTGCTTTGTTCTAGACCAACACGTTCAGTGGATTTGCATAGTACTAGCTCAGTGAAACAACAGTCCGCGGATAGAAATGTCGCTCTACTCTGGACACATTATCCTGATTCCGAGAGGCAACACATACCAATTTCATAGTCTTTGGTTTGACCCGATCGTGGCTCAAACCCACGATCTACCGCACTCGCGGCGGGCACTAACCAGTATATCACTGATGCGGTTGCGTCTCTGCTTGAACGTATGAATTGATTCACTGGTAATTATTGGCTCAGGTATTTTATTACAGTCTGCCACAGCAGGGTAGATAAACTAATATTTAAATGTGTCATTTTACTATTGCTAAGTAGCTGTCTTTGGGGTAGTTTGAGAATGATGTGGAATTAAGAAAAGTGGCATATGAAATTGCAATTTTGAAGATTATGATTAGTAAATGTGCTTTGTTTTACATCGACTTTGAATTCGAGGATTCATACATGTACTTCGTAACATAGGTTTATCCTTTCCATCCGTCTGATCTGCTCTAGATGCCATGTGTATGTCCTCATCATACACGTTAAATATGCTGTGTTAAGTATTATCAGTTCCTGTACAATAAGCGAAGACAACAATAAATTGTACAGAATTCAATCTATAATTGGGACAATTTCTTGTTCCAATGGTAGAAACTGCAAGGAGCAAATGATTTTGACACGTTGTCATTATATGATGATGTATAATATTGTCTTCAATGAAGAACAACGACCTGAATATAAGACAAGCAATTACTTTTACTTGATGTTTTAGTTGACTGTGTGTGGTTTCGGCGTAAAAACGATGTTCGGTTCGTCTTTCCTCCTATTTGTTTTGTAGAGGTTCATGTTTAATATCATGGTTTTTGTATTGATTTATATATACTGGTGTCCAACACGATATCCATACCAGGTGATAATCGCGTCTTTTAACCGTAACACGACAGGTGTCACTAGTGGGGCAAAATCTGCTAACCCTTCCGGCGCACCTGATTCCACCCCCGGTTTTAGTGGGGTTCGTGCTACTCGATCTTTGGTTTTCTGTGTAGTGTTTTGTAGATCATTGATTGTATTTGTCCTTTTTATTTTGAACATTGTTTTGTCTGTCCTTTGAATTACGGCTTCTGATTACCCATTTCAATCTTTTCTTCAGTGATATCAAACGAACATTCTATTAAGTTAACTTGTTATCTACACATGTCCGAGTTAATAGTTAACAATTTTTTTGTGCTGTGGATCATTGTCTGTTTTTTTCTTTCGGTTATTGTAATGTCAGCCATTTACGGATCAATTTTATCATACGTTCCTCGCTCTAGCCATATAAATAGACGAAATAATGTTCACTAATTGATTGATTTATTTATTGTGCTTCACGCCACTTTCATCTATATCATGGCGACCAGTCTTAGTGGTAGAAGAAGCCGGAGTAACCGGAGAGAACCACCGACAAATAATGTTCACTTGACATTCAACAACAATCAATGAATATAACTAGAAGAACACTAGTTTATTTGTTATAATGTTCAATATTTATCGATGCAAACAACGACACTTTCAGCATGTTATAATAGTTGTCCTGAAAGCAGATGTGGTCTAAATAATGGCAATTTCCCATAACTGCATACACAATATGAAGGCATTGTTAACCTTGGGACCGAATAAAAGCTCCATGGAGACTCGGGTTTGTAATATTCCCCCTGACTAGTCTTTACCGCATTTTTCCTGAATATACAATTTTGAAACTGCACATAGCAAAAAAACGTAGTTATCTAATTTGGTGCGCATGACGAGTTTCTTGAATAACCTTGATGATATACACTGGAAATCAAAAGATTGGCAAGCCAGATATTTAAAATAAGTTTAGTAGGAATACAAAGGACCTAACCATGATAGCCAAATCAGCTATGGCCATATATACCTGTGAGAGTAGAACCTTAGTTTTATATAATAGCCAAATCAGCTATGGCCATCTATACCTGTGAGAGTAGAAACTTAGTTTTATATAATAGCCAAATCAGCTATGGCCATCTATACCTGTGAGAGTAGAATCTTAGTTTTATATGATAGCCAAATCAGCTATGGCCATCTATACCTGTAAGAGTAGAAACTTAGTTTTATATAATAGCCAAATCAGCTGTGGCCATCTATACCTGTGAGAGTAGAATCTTAGTTTTATATGATAGCCAAATCAGCTATGGCCATCTATACCTGTGAGAGTAGAACCTTAGTTTTATATAATAGCCAAATCAGCTATGGCCATCTATACCTGTGAGAGTAGAATCTTAGTTTTATATGATAGCCAAATCAGCTATGGCCATCTATACCTGTGAGAGTAGAATCTTAGTTGTATATGATAGCCAAATCAGCTATGGCCATCTATACCTGTGAGAGTAGAATCTTAGTTTTATATGATAGCCAAATGAGCTATGGCCATCTATACCTGTGAGAGTAGAACCTTAGTTTTATATGATAGCCAAATCAGCTATGGCCATCTATACCTGTGAGAGTAGAATCTTAGTTTTATACGATAGCCAAATCAGCTATGGCCATCTATACCTGTGAGAGTAGAATCTTAGTTTTATATGATAGCCAAATCAGCTATGGCCATCTATACCTGTGAGAGTAGAAACTTAGTTTTATATGATAGCCAAATCAGCTATGGCCATCTATACCTGTGAGAGTAGAATCTTAGTTTTATATGATAGCCAAATCAGCTATGGCCATCTATACCTGTGAGAGTAGAATCTTAGTTTTATATGATAGCCAAATCAGCTATGGCCATCTATACCTGTGAGAGTAGAATCTTATGTTTATTACCAATTACATTATTTAGTAACTGTTAAGTTCGTGAACACTTTATTTGGCCAATCAACTTTGGTCATAAATGCACATTGTAGTTCCTAAAATGAAAATGCATAATCAATTATTAGAGGCGTGAAAAACAACCTAAAAAATTGTGTTACTTGTATTGCTATTTGCCCAACAATCTAAGCCGTATTTCGTCATATTACATTTTGTATCTATATCACACGTTACGTACATGTATGACATATCATTTATTTGCAGCATCACTCTGACCAACCCTAATTATAATAACCTGCTGTTACGTTTTACTTAATTTGTCTTTAATATACATGTTAGTGGTGTATTTAACTGTGAGATAGGCGCCGGTGATGCTTCATTATGTTTATAAAACATATATAATCAAATTACCTACAATATTGACAATACATGAATAACTTGTCATATATACAGGGATAAACAGTATTTCAACAATACAACTGATGTTTAAATGACTAATTCAGATATATTTATCTTCATGTAGGTCCTTTTATTTATAAAACTATTTTTATGTTTTAATAATGTAAACACAGTTCGTTCATGAAGGATACAATCAAATTCTACACTTTAGCACTTGAATTAATCTTATATATATATATTTATTTTTGTTGGTTTTTTTGTTTGTTTTGTTTTTTTTATGTTTGTTTGTTTTACTTTTTTTTTGTTTTTTTTTTTTATTTTATATAATGTTATACACGTTTTGTTCATGGACAAAAAAAAACCATCCAATACTTAACACTAACATTTATTAAAATTATTTTTTTTTCTCAGTAATATGATCCATTTCTATTGCAAATCTAGATGGATAAAATAAAAATAAATAGTATGTCCTCCAATTCAAAACATTCAAGTTTAATATCGATGTTGGTATGTTTTCTTTAATATATTAAACATTTTTTGCAACTAAGAAGTACAATGCAGAAGGATAAACAAATATTTATATTGAGCTTGTTTTTTTTTTGTTTTTTTTTTATAAAATAAACCATATTCGTTAAACAAAAAAAAAATCCATACTATTACTGTCCTACAAAACACGAATATTTATTGAAGTTCATTTTTCAAATATTATTTTAAGTATTTTTGTTTACAAAATGGAGACGGTTAAAGAGAAATTACATACTTTTACACTACAATGAACCTAATACAATGTACTCCGTGCTACTGTACCGCATTTAATAATAATAATAAAAATAATAAAAGTATTATTCATGTGTTTATATCACGTACTATGATAACCTTTATCAGGTGTATATTTTATTACAAAATAATTTGATAGTTTTGTCGTTTAAATTCATATACAAAATATCAAAACACATTTAAGGTACAATAATTGTATTTTATTAACTCATTATTTTATATTGAATATTTTTAAAGAGAAAGTTTTTATAGAAATATAAACAAATATCAAAGTTCAAATATCACACAGCTATTAAATACAATTAAACACTAAATTGACGAGTGGTTTACCACGGAACATGTCGAACTGATCAACACTTTTGGCATGGTATCTTTACAACAAATCTCTTACTCATCTCAGTTTCATGTTTCGAACAATAAAACACTTGATTTTGGACGATTTCATCTGCATTTGATTTGTTTCACCTGTTCAAGTGATTGTTTCAATCTCCATATGACAAGAAGTTGATGTAGCTTATTATAAAACTGACATCAATAGATTATCAATGATTTCACCATTCTGTACATATGTATAGGATGACGTTGATAGAAACGCCTTAGGCGAAACAACGTGTTGTGGTTTCGTTTTGTTTTCCTTTATCTTGTGTACCCTATGTTGGCAGTTTCTCCGGATTGTGCAGCAGCCTCAATCTTTGGTGTTAAATCTAAATATGGTAAATAAAAATAGTAAGCCTTGGTTTACCACGGCGTGTAATAAAATACGTAAAGAGTTCAACAGACCAAGAGAAGTGTATACATATTTTTTTTCTCAAACATGAGGTAAATAACAATAGCTTGAACGATAAAGTTTGAAGTTACCAATGGGATAACCAGGATCCGTAAATCGAAGGATAGACAGCACAATGACCAAAAGAAAATTGACAAAAAAATATCTACAATACATTACATAGAATACTAAAGATCTAGCCAGACGAATCCCACTTGTGGGACCAGTCGTGTTACTCTTGTTACAAACCATGTGACAAGTCATGAATGAGGAAAGGACCGGATTGTCATTACGACAAACGGAACATACCATTGGCTCATTTCTGACACAGCTGGATACTCCGTAATGGTTAACCAAGTCTTGGTTTAGTAACGTCCGTGTTATCAGCAACCCTCTATCACAGGCGCTCGTGGCACGGACCACCCCCCTTTTTTCTAACTTTCTGTTTACAAATTTATTTTCAATAAAATTTCTTTATTTCTTTATTATTTCATCTCTTTTTCCTTATTTTAACTTGTTCGTGTCAATATTCATGCAATCTTATGTTGACATCAAATTGCATGTGTCGACCCCATAGATACTAATAATACGCAAGGCATGCAACTCGGCAGGTTTAAAAATCGTACCCCTGTTCGCTTCGAGTACATTTATTGCACCTTATTTCCATTATGTCATTCAAACTAGGACATGCATCTATTCCTAAAAGACGCATCTTTTTCCCCTGTTTTTATTTTGTGCATACGATAGCTCAGTTCTCCAGACTTTAAAGATTTTCACACATTTATTGCCAAATTTATCGCATAAGGACCCACGGCTGACGGAAGTGACGTACCACTGCATTAACTTCAACGATAGGGTCAGAAACGTTCCAAACACTTAAATAATAAATTTTTGGAACTTTTCTGACCCTATCGTTGAAGTTAATGCAGTGGTACGTCACTTCCGTCAGCCGTGGGTCCTTATACGAAAAATTTGGCAATAAATGTGTGAAAATCTTAAAATTCTGGAGAACTGAGCTATCGTATGCACAAAACAAAAACAGGGGCAAAAAGATGCGTCTTTTAGGAATAGATGCATGTCCTAGTTTGAAAGACATAATGGAAATAAGGTGCAATAAATGTACTCGAAGCGAGCAGGGGTACGATTTTTAAACCTGCCGAGTTGCATGCCTTGTGTATTATTAGTATCTATATAGGGTCGACACATGCAATTTGATGTTAACATAGGATTGTATGAATATTGACACGAACAAGTTAAAATAAGGAAAAAAAGATGAAATAATAAAGAAAGAAAGAAATTTTATTGAAAATAAATTTGTAAACAGAAAGTTAGAAATAGGGGGGTGGTCCGTGCCACGAGCGCCTGTGCCCTCTACCAAGGAAATCATGAAATGTATTCTGCCACACTAGTGTACATATGACGAAATATGGTATTCGCAAATAGAATTTGGTTGAAAGTTGACTAAATTGTTTCCCATTTATGATTTCCGCTGGCTTAGTGCACTATCTGATATTTAAATGATGATTAATGCCGCCGGCTTTTTAATATTTGAAACCTTCTGTGTCAAGAAGACTAAATATATTATGTATAAAGTTAAAGATTACTATAACAACGTTTCTCACTGATATAAAAATTATTTAAACATAAATCTATTAAATATATATATTTCTTAATTTGATATTAGTCATTTGAAGAAAACATCAATATTGTTGAAAGTGGCGTTAAACACCATTTATTTATTCAAAACCTGAACCATCAATTACGGTTTTCACAGTTTTCCGGTTGTTGACTGATTTTGTCTGCTTAAATAATTATGAGTTTTGACTTTCCCTTTGTAAGATTGTTCGGAGTTCGGTAATTTTGTTATTACCCTTATTTCAGTTGTAGAAATCCAGATAAAACACTTAAATTCATGTCGCTTCATTTTGTTTATTTAACTCTTATTCACACTCAGTCTGTTTGTTGATTTTTTGCTGTTTCATCGTTTTTATTTAAATTAAAAAGAAAATATTATTATACTTCTCGTAAATAAGCTTGTCTAAAGATAGCTATCGACTGTTGTTTTAAAGTAGTTATATTATTTGTAAATGTGTGTGTGGTTTGTTTACGTGTAATTGTTCACTGTATTCTCATGTTAATTGATTTCTTTTTCTAATTCGACGTTTTGTTTTCATTAAACCATAGTATTCAGTTGTTTGTATGATGTCTTATTTACGCTATTTGTGTTTGCTTGTGTATATAGTGGTGTCTAACAAATAGTATGTTGTGTTTTTGGTGTTGTTTTTCTTCGTCTTGTGTACCACCATCTTCGCTAGCCAACGGTTACGATTCGGGTCCCCCTTCTCTACACCCTTGGCGGATCTAGAATACATTTTGAAATTCATGCGCAATGCCGCCTGGTGGTTTATCGAAGTTGCGCCCCTAGATTGTCGTCATCGCCAGCCAATCAGAATCGTTTTGTTATACGTATGTTGGAGAGTTGAAAATGGCAGCGCCCAGTGAAGAAAAACTTATTTGTGATAAATTTAATTTGGAAGCACGTACTGTCAACCAAGTGAAAAGTTTCAAAGCTTTGGCAGACGGGAAAGATGTTTTCATTGGAACTAAAACGGGAAGTGGCAAATCGTTGTCATATGAGAGCATTCCGGTGATTTTTCCTGGGTCCCTAGTGATTGTCATAGCACCGTTTGTGTCGATAATGAAGGAACAGTGCAGTAAACTTAATAAACTAGGTTGCAATGCAACTTACATCGGCAAGGAAGCTTCGGAATCGGACCAGATTATTAGGGGACACTTTGAATTTCTTTTTGGAAGCCCGGAACAACTGATTGGAGAAGTAAAGTGGCGTAAAATGTTGAAATCTGATTTCTATCAGGAAAACATGAGAGCTTTGGTTGGTGATGAAGCTCACACTGTTATACAATGATATGTTGAGTAAAACTCATTACGAAAAGAACTTTCAACTTGAAAAGGGGGTTTAATTCTTTTTTATACAAAACACAACAAACAAGAGTAAGAACAAAGTAGTCCAGATAATTATGACGTCAAGGAAGGCTATTTATATAATTATCGCTGGGTTGCCTTCCAAATACTCTCATTTTTTTGCCGGCAATGGGGCAAAGTACATGTATATGGTAAATCGTTCAATGTCGCTGGTCGCCGGCACTTAATGAAAACCCTGAATTAATGGTTATAGTTGTTGCTGGAAATAATCCTATGCGGGGTTTTATATCAATAAAATATTTGAATTTAATGATACAGATACATGTAGCTGAAGTATTGCTCACATAACATTAAATGCCATTCATTCACTCAGCCATCACATTGTACTATACACATGTGTATGTCTGTTTCTCGTTTTTTTGTCAGTATTGTAAACCTTACATTTGCCTTTTCACATATACATGTAGCATGTTATAAAAGTTTATATATAATTAATTTATTATTGTCTTTTTTTAACAGGGGAGAGTCCACACAGCATGAGGAACCGTTCCGTGCATGGTTTTCAAAAATTGGTGAACTGAGATAATTATGCCCAAAAGCACAGATGATAGCTTTGACTGCTACATCTGGACCTGCCCAAAGAAGGAAAATAATGAAACACCTCTGTTTTACAGGCAATGATGAGGTTATTGTGGAATCACCAGACAGAACTAATATAAACCTAACAAGTAAATGTATACCTAATAATGACATACTTGATAACGTATTTGGTTGGTTGATTGAGGATTTGACAAAAAAAGAAACAATTAATGGCCCGCCATGTTTTATTTTGTAAAACAATTGCAGATGTTTCCAAACTGTACGCTTTTTTGCTAGACAATTTTGAAGTAATTGTTATTTGATTGATATGTTTCACAGCAAGACAAATGACAAAATAAAGGAACAAATTAGAAATGATATGGCTGTTGATGGAAAGATTAGATTACTTATTTGTGCAAATTCTGCTGGGATGAGGGTGAATTTTTATGGTCTGCATTACATTATCCACTACGGATTACCAAGAGAAATGGATACATTTGTTCAACAGATGGGAAGATGTGGTCGGGATGGACAGTTTTCGCATGAACTTATTTTATATAAGGCACATACATGACACTTGAAAAAGGTAGACACCGACCTTGTGAAACTTGCAAAAGACAATACTGAATGCAGAAGATTTACACTATGTAACTCTTACCTTATTAACACATTTGAAATAGCACCTGTACATAATTGTTGTGATGTATGTGAAAAGAACTGTGAATGTAGTGATGCAAATTGCCCTAATCCACATATTGCTACAAAATTTGAGAAAGATGAATCGAACAGTAACAGAAGTTGAAAAAAGAATGCTGAAGCAGCGATTGGTTGGACTAAAATTGCAACTGTCAGGAGATTCTCAAACTCATGTTTTACAACCTGAACTCATTCGTGGCTTAACTGATGACGTTATTACCGATATAGTGGTTAAGAGTGAAATTCATTTTACTCCCGATGATGTCATGACAAATTGTCAAATATGGTCATATGAAACTGGTGTAGCAATATGCAACATTATAACCGAAATATTTGGAGACGAAGAAATGTACAATATTGATGAAGACACTTCAACTGATTCTGAATAACAAATTTATTTCAAATTGAGATCACGTATCAAAGAGTATGAAAGATTGATAGAAAGTTATTAATTTATTTCTTGAGATTGTTCATGAACTGTGAGAGGACACTGCAAGGGAAATTGGAGATACTTTTTTGAGTCTGTCTGTCTGTTTACACACTTCAGAGAAATTACCCCCTTGTCGCTCATTTGAGCCATTTGCGAGATTGTCCATGTTCCTGGTTGTGTATTTGTTATATTTCATGTTGTTTTATTCATTGATTTATAGATTGTTGTATTTTTTTCCCCTTTAGAGTCTGTCATCCATAGTTGTAATTTAAGTTGGAAAAGTTAACATGTTCAGACTTGGTACATGCCTTCCAGTGTATAAATAGTTTAATATGGAGGATTAGCTGGTATTTATTATTTGATAAACCTTTGGCGTTCCAACAAACCAGTTAGACCATCCTTGAAATGTGTTTGTTTTCTGCACCCGACCCTCCATTTTCCAAACGTAGGTAGGGTTTTTTTCTTTAAATTTGGTAGGGAAAATGATGGTTGGTACGGACAAATATCAGTAGCAACATATCATACATATTTAAACATTTGGTCACGTGCAGGAAACATACAATTTTAATTTTGACCTTATTATTCAAATTACAAAGTATATCCAGCATTGACACTTGAGAGTTTTTCTCAAGACAATTGAGAGGAATTCTTTTTAATATAAGGTCGTACAAGGTCAAGTGTACTTTATATTCCTTGGCACGTCACCACAACCCGACCACTTGAAGGTCATACAAGGTCAAGTGTATTTTACAGTCCTTGGCACAGAGACACAAACCAACAATACACTTCCACTAAAAGTATGTACATAAAAGCATACAAACAAACTTAGTCCTTGATGGATTCGCTACATGTATATATCAGGATACAACTTATACTGGCTTAGACACATGGTACAAAAGTATTTATCAACTGGTAACATAAACCAGTAAATTGTATACATTAAAACATCTTAAATCTTATAACTTGAATGTCTCGCCTTTATATGCAGTGAGATCAAGGTCAGTTGAAAAATGTCAGACCAACATTTACACCTTACAATGAATTCACATACATGTATTAAAAATACTGACATACCAAACATAGTTTAAGTTACCGAGATACCGAGAAAGGACCTAATCACAAAAACTTGCGGCTGATCACTGGACCATGACGGTGAGGTCAAGGTCAGTTGACACATCATACTGACATGTACACCTTTAAAAACAACGATTTAACCTACATTGTACCAAATACAAATTACGTAATTACTGAGAAACTGACCTTAATCATGAAAACTTGACC
Source organism: Bathymodiolus brooksi (assembly GCA_963680875.1). Classification (NCBI taxonomy): domain Eukaryota; kingdom Metazoa; phylum Mollusca; class Bivalvia; order Mytilida; family Modiolidae; genus Bathymodiolus; species Bathymodiolus brooksi. Next base: position 127,373,164 of record OY804579.1, on the reverse strand, counting down.
CAGGTCGCTAGACCTTGACAATGATGTCAAGGTCATATGCCTGGCAATTTACAATAACATATCATATATGGGTACCATTTGTTTCTGAGATAAACACTTAAGAAAACCGGAGGGTAATCTATGATTACACAGTTCGCCTCTTTATTGGCAAATACACTATATTGGGAATATATTTGAATGGGAAGTTGGATACATTTACGCAATATATATTGCAAGGTTTCCATTCAGAATACTTAGCTGTATTTAACTAAAGAGGATTATATCAACAGAACATGAGAAATAAGACTAGAATTTATAATTTAACATTGTTCACTGAACCATAAAGTATAAGTCAAGGTGACCTTTTTTAGTAGATTGATCAGACTCCCAAAGATGCATCCCTATGCAAAGTTACATGATTATACATAAACCAGTACATTAAATCTCATGTCAGACGTACAACTGAACATTGTTCACTGGACCGTGAAATTTACATGTAGGTCAAAGTGACCTACTTTTGGTGGGATGCTGTCAGACGCCCAAAAATGCATCCCTATGCAAAGTTACATGGCTACATTAACCAGTACCTTAAAACTCAGGTCAGATGTACAACTGAACATTGTCCAATGGACCGTGAAATGTAGGTCAAAGTGACCTACGTCTGGTGGGATGCAGTCAGACTAGTAAAGATGTATCCCTATCCAAGGTTACATGACTGTACATCAACCAGTACCTTAGGACTCAGGTCGAATGTACAACTGTGAAGATTGTTCACTGGACCGTGAAATGTAGGTCAAAGTGACCTAATTTTGGTGGCATGCTGTCAGACTCCCAAAGATGCATTCAAGAAATAACACCAGAATTTTGAATGATACTTTTTTAGATTGGTTTCAAAGTAACTCGTAAATAGCAATAAAATTGAATTTGTATACATTTTAGTTGGTGATTTGCCAATTTGAAGATGTCATTAATTATATCGCTTCATATGACAGTCTCTCTTTGTTGTCAGTAATCTCTTTAGCCAGTGAATAAATATATCTATGATGATCTTCTTTGGATAAAATTTCAAACAAAGGTTGTTTTCTGGCCAGTTCATCATCAATGTCTGATATATTCAATAAATGCATACATGCACCAACAATGTAGGAGTCTAGACTGTCCTCAACGAAAGAGTAGTGAGCCCTGAAATGAATGCATAATCATACAAAAAAAAAATATAACATTACAATCAATTTATTTAGAACAATGAATTTATAGATCTCCGTGTTCGTGATATCCCTCACACACAACTTTCCATGATCTTGTAATAAATACAGCTGTATGGTAAATTACTCTTAGTTTGGATTACAGCTATATTTACTCCATCTTCGCTAGCCAAGGGTTACGATTCGGGTCCCCCTTCCGTAACCCTTGGCTAGCGAAGATGGATTTACTCACAAGTTGAACACAGAAGATAGGTGATAAATGATGTTGTATTTGGCATCAATATTCACAAATATCAATCAAATATTAAAGCCAAGCGAAAAATAGTATTAGCATTATGTCAGGAGGTAAATTGAAATTCAGAATTTCATATTTATATACATGTACATGTACTATTAATTACATTGAAAAACATTGGTTTTTTTTAAATATCCGTTGATTTATCTGCAGATCACATAAATTACCTATATTTTTGGATGACTTGTTCAGGCCCTTGGACGTCAATCCTCTCAATGAAATTTCTAAGCTGACTTAATGATCCTTTGTCTAATACTGATGACATTTTATAGAACTTCTGGTAAATAAACTGAAAAAATGAATACCAATTATTAATTAAGAAAATACTATTTTGAATTTGAAGATGAGTCAATATAAAAGTTACACAATATAATTAAATATTATTCACAAGAAAACTTTTTAATAGCAATCCTTTATTTTCACAAAACGTGGGCAAAATACTTTGATATAAAGAGAAATTTAAATTATACATTCCAAAATTTCAATTTGAACCTCATATGAATTGGGCCGTTCCATTAAGTATCTGAAAATGGGTGGGGTGGATGAGTACTTTGTCTGTGAGAAAAATCTGGCTATTTTCCACCCTTAAAACACACTGTTTTGACCCCATCAGATGCCATACACTTCCTTTTTTTTTTCTTTTTTTTTAACCGAAATTCGACCCCTCATAAGCAATAAAACACCCCACAGAAATGAATATTTGGTACCTCTTAGATGAAAAAATGTGCAAGAATAAATCCATAAGAAAAGATATTCAACCCCTTTCAGAAAGTACCATCTACTCCTCCCCTCGTTTCAGACATTACATGGGACAGCCCATTGGTATGTACATGTACTTAAAATAATACTCTTACAACAATCAATCATTACATTTTCTATTGAAAAGTATTCATTTGAACTAGAATAAATAAACATTATACTGGCTATTTATGTAATATACTAATGTAACTTTTAAACATTTTTATGCAAGTCAGCTAATATGAACTTGTACATAAGATAATACATATCAAGGGCGGATCCAGGGGGGCGCACCCGGCGCGCGCCCCCCCTAAAATTGGAAAAAATATGATTTTTTGGCGTAAAATCGTGATTTTTCACACGAAATACCCCAAAAATTTCGCACCTCCCTCCGCGATTGGAAAAAATATGATTTTTTGGCGTAAAATCGTGATTTTTCACACGAAATATCCCCAAAATTTTCGCGCCTCCCTCCGCTCGGCGCATTTTTTTTAAGTGCGCCCCCCCTAACTTGAAATCCTGGATCCGCCCCTGCATATACAGTTAAACAAAATGTTGCCCTTTTAATATAAGCAGGTTCCTTTCATTTTGATATTCATTTACAATGGTTTGTTCACATAAAACATATAAGAGTTTATATGTATTTATTTGATATATTGAGATGCCCTTTAAGGCAGGTTTAATTGTACATGTGTTTATCGCTATTTTGTTTAGTTTCCCTTTGATGCTTAAAACCAATATAGTTCATATCACGTAATGATTCCAATGGAGACCATTCACCCATTGTTTTCCGATAAACGCTTGTAACCAATGTAATCAAATGGCAATATCATTACCTACGCGGTGTCCTTGATCTGAAGCGTTGCGTAATATGACGGTAGGCACGGCCTATAGAGAGGACGGAAGTGAACATAATAGATTTTAATTTGATATTTCCAATACCTTTTTTTCTAGTTAAGTCTCCCAAACAAAGTTTGGGGGACTTATTGTTTTTGCTCCGTTTCTTATTATTATTTTTATTTTTATTATTATTATTCTTATTCTTTCTTTCCGCGAAGAATGAACTTGTCCACGGCAGATCTCAGGAATTACAGGACAGAATTTCATGAAACTTGGTGGAGTTATAGATATATGTTTCTAGTTGATCCTAAAGTTTTCAGATTTGTGGTAAAGGGGGTCAAAGCCATATTTTTGGGGGTGCAAATGGGGTGGGGATTACCATAGAATCCTATGGGAAACTTGAAATTTCGTACATTAATGTTGATAACTTCTAACTGGATAATGATAGAGACATAACATTTGACGTAGTGATAGGTCACCATTAGAGGAGCAATTCTGCGTTTTCAAAATTTTCAAGATGTCTGCCATTTTCAAAATGGCTGCCAAAACACGGCATAAAAATGGAGGGTACAAATTCAACATTGTCCAATATCATCAAAATTTGATATGTGGGTAGATAGTGTCAGTGGCCGGTTTGGGGGACTTCATAGTCGTTAGATTATAATCATATCTTGTTTATTTCAGTGGCCGGTAACAATCATAGCCTATAGGGCCAAATGCCTGCAATGGCAATGTAAAATTGCATGTACGTGGGGTTTTTTTTACTTCATTTGGTGTCTAATGACGTAAAATTGCACACGAGTGTTTTTTTGCTTCATTTGTTGTCTAATGACATAAAATTGCACACGAGTTGTCAGACTAAATTGAACCCGATTGAAAATTGTACACGTATTTTTTTCACTCTGTATAGGGTCTAACCATGTAAATTTGCATACTCGCTTTTGCTTCAAAAACAATGCAAGAAGAGTTTTAAGATCACCAAGCGTAAGGGCAGGCAATACAATGGCCAAAAGAAAAAAGGACAATCACTGATCTACAAAACACTACACAGAAAACTATCATTTCCCCCACAGCGATATATTTTTTCACAGGAAACAAAAATCAGATTTTTATTTTTTGGACATAAAAAAAATCAGTAATTTCCCATCAAATTTTTATCATAAATTTCTCGTTGAGAACTGTAGGGCCGGATTAATGATATATTTGCATCTTTCGTGTCAATTTATTTTGTTTCTTTAAAATTTCACCACATAATTAATATATTTTTTTTTTCAAAAAAAACATCCTAAAAGTTAAATGGTCGTCCCCTTAATGACATGAATGTGTGTCTCGGCCGCGTCCATGCAGCTTCGTATAATACGAACCGCATCGGTGGCTTAATGGTTAGAGTGCTCGCCTCGAGTGCGGTAGATCGTGGGTTCGAGCCCCGGTCTGGTCATACCAAAGACTATACAAATTGATATTTTTGCTTCTCTGGTAAGGACGCAGCATTAAGGAAAACGAGCAAAGACGGGTCGGCTCGGAATCAGGATAATGTGCCCGAGTGGGGCGACATGTCTATCCGCGGACTGTTGTTTTAGTGAGCTAGCATTATAAAAATCCAACTCAGTGTGTTGGTCTAGTACAAAGCGGACCTCATCATCATCTCATTGAAAATTAACTTGTTCTCGCCATGATATAGTTGAAAAATTGCTGAATTGACGTTAAACAACAACAATCACTCGTATAATACGTGTCCGAATTTCAAGAACCTTATGCAAGAAAGTTCAACAGTTTAAGTATTGCTTCTGATTCGCGGATTTGTCCCGATAAGATTGATTCCTTAAAAAGTAAACCTTCAAAGAGATAAGTTGCATTTTAATGCTTGGTGCTTTAACCATTCATATGCTTTTCTTCTATCATCATATGTAGCACTATCATGTAATTTAATCAACACCGCCCAAAAACATTTTGTATTTAGTGTAGAGGTTGTTAAATAGCTTGTATTACCGTTGAAATGAAACAGTACACTTCTTGTTTCGTGACAGCCAGTTTTATTCGACTCGTTTTATTGGTGGAGGAAACCGGAATTCCCTGAAAAAACCACCGGCCTGCCGCAAGTCACTGACAAACTTTATCATATAGAAATCACATTAGTATTATTACCAATCAATAATAGTCAAGCGACTGTTGATGAAAAATAAAATCCACACATGACTGTTGATGAAAATAAAATGTACACATGACTGTTCATGAAAAAAATCAACATTATCTATAATACGATCCAGGTATTCACGTTTGAATTTTATTTATCAAAATCTTCAGAATGTTTGATGCCTTTATTTGAATGGCTTAAGATAAAGCTGAAATCGTAAAATTTTTAATTTTGCTTTTTTCCACGCGAACAGTTTGACAAAAAAAACGCAAAATTAACACCCCTTCGACAATAACCACTTAAATAGTAGATTAATAAATGTAGATATTTATGTTTGAGAGAGAATATGTTTTTAACATCATGTTGGGGATCAGTGAGTAATTGTTGTTTACGGCAATTTTTCAGCTATATCACGACGAGAACAAGTTAATTTTCAATGAGATGAAGATGAGGTCCCAACACGCTTAGTTGTTGTTGTTTTTTTAAAATATATATATATATCTTAAAAATGATATAGGGGTGCATATTTTTTATTAATAAAGTTCTTAAAGACAAGCCACTGTGGTTGGAATCCGGAACAGAACAGTACATAAAATTCGCCAAGAATAATTAATGTACGTGAAATTGATCTAAATTATTTGATTCCAACCATTAATAAACGATTATTTACCATGAAAGTAGAAAATCACGATACAACAAAATTAGGAAACCAAGACGAAAATCTTCTAAAAAGGGAAATACAAAGAATGTGAACAAATATCAAACTTTGTTTAACAACGTACGTACACGTGTACTATAGTTTCCTCATTCAACAGTTATTGTATTACGTATGCTATGCGTATTTACTAATTACAAAGTTATTGAAAATAGTGATTTTTGCTCATGGAGAACATAAGAAAAAATTAATAAGAATGTATTCAATTTTATTTTATATTCGCATTCAGTTAGTAACAGGTGCCCCTGACGCAGATATGATTGTAACGTTGTCCTTGTCTTATTTCAACGTATTGACGTGATCACATTAGTAATTTAGTAACATGTCAGAAGATGGTTACAACTTATGATGCATTTGTTGTTAACTTGAGGAATATTGTTATACAAATAACAAATAATTATTGTTGGATAACTAGATAGAAATTGTGTTTGAAATAATAGTATACATAGGTTACAAACGTCTAAGCGATAATAAAACGCTCCGCTAACCACCGTTGGTACTCGAGCGACACCTGTTGAGTAAATTTGGGTGAATGGTCTCCATTATCGCTAATCGCTAAGCGTTGTCAAGGACGCACGCAGTATTATCGATGTTTTCTAATATGACGTTATAATGACGTCACATTACCAAATCCTTGATAATAAGTGACTAACGATATGAAATATTAATTGTGTTTAAAAAAATGTCAGTATCTCAACAAAAATTATTTAATTATGAATACAAATAGCGATAAAATAATTAAAGATGTTTTTTTTTTTAAACTCGAGGACGTTTCTCAGTCATCTCTCCTCTCAAGGCTTTGCCCTTCGATGAGAGGTGACTGCGAAAAGTGCTCTCGTTTAAAAAAAAACATCGTTAATCACTTAATATAAACACAAACCAATAAAAATGTAACATCAATTTTTCTACACTACAAGTAACTAAAAAACTGAATCTTTGTTATTCAAGTGTACATGTATACATAATTACAAAGGTAACATGTACATCGTACACCACAGCTCGGGTGGATTTTGTAATGCCCACCCTTCCACAGTGAGAGTGAGGTGGACAAAATGTCCAGCTTGTCTATCCATTCTTACCCTCTGGACATGCTATGTCTTTTGATTTATCATGAGACTTGCATGTACAATCCAATTAAAATAAGTTATCTTTTGCATTTTATATTTTTACACATTCGGAGGTTAAAACAAGGTGGAAGGGGTGGAGTGCCCACGGTAGACATGTGGGAATGGCAAATACTACCCACGCTGTAGTGTGCATGTACAATTGTATATGCATATTTAAACATTTAAATCACAAAGATTCTGCCAAAATGAACTTGTTCCTACCATCCTGCTAAAATAAAGTAACAAATTTCTCCAGACTTGTCTTGTTATATTGATTTGAAGTGTAATACAGTATTTGTTGTTTTGATTATAGGACGTGTAAGCTTAGAAAACGTTTGGGGGGACGGGGTTGAATGCATCCACATGTAGCAGGAATGGCAGTGAACATAATGTTATTTTCTACTAATAATTCAAACAACATGCCTTTTAAAACAAATTAATGAACTTCCGAAATAATACCAATAGCAAGTTCATCATTCTGTGCAAACCTTCTGGCCTATGTATTACACCAGTGAGCTTGTCATAGTCAGTTGCATGATTCAACTTGGCCAGTTGGGCGGAGTTAGTTAACACATCACCACCAAATACTTTTCGTTTTATGACTACTGGATCATCATCATCAGTTCTGGGGATGAATTTGTCATGAATATGTTCTAAAATACTGATCATGTCCTCACCTTTATCAAGAAGGTCAAGTAATACATAGTCTAATTGTTTTGACAATTCATCAGTATGAGGATGAGGAAGGTGTTTTGGGAGACATTTGTCATATTTCTTCAAACACCCAATATATTTAACAAGTACATGCATTATATGATGTATGTAATTTCTGTCAAGGAAGTTACAATCCTCCAAATTTGGTACAAACAAGCTATTTTCAACATGGTTAATATCTGCTATAGGAGTCGAATCGTCTAAATCCTGATTTATTACCCTCTTTTGTAAACCAACAAGTAAAAACCAATGCCAACTCTTTCGTTTTCTATCCACACTCATTTGTGAAGGACTTCTAGTCATGTCTATGTTGTCCCCTATTATGTCACTTGACTTGAATGTGTCACTCTGATTCATACCCGTTTCGTGTGCTATTTTTTTCTTTGACCAAAAGGTCTGCTATGTGGGCTGATTTTCTTTCTAATCATGTTTGTTCTGCTTCAAAGCTGCGGATGGACTGACACTCATTCCCATTTTGCTTAAAGTATCAATTGTCTAAAATGAAAAAAAAACAAGAATATACTTGTACAATGTGCCCGAATTAAGCGTTTACCTTCAATTTTTGTTTGATGCAACTCTAATGTATACAGTTGAGTACATAGTCACAAATTTACTTTATATTTTTGATTGACAAAACAAAGACACATTCTGATCTTTGCCCATAATAAATATGTTCATTGGATGAAACAGGCGACAATGAATTTTAACCTATGCATAGTAGTTATATAGTTCATACATGGAATGTAAATGCTTAATATGGTAGCATTGCAAATATAAAATGATGAGAGAGAGAAAAATAAATATCACCTCAAACTACAAGTATACTGGTACAAGTACAGTGTGAGCATATACATGTATCAATTTAATATTTGTACTCATCATTAAAATCTGATTCAACCCACCATTTCTTTAGAAATGCCTGTACCAAGTCAGGGTCATTACGGTTTTCACAGTTTTCCGGTTGTTGACTGATTTTGTCTGTTTATATACTTCGGTAATTTTGTTATTACCCTTATCATATTATTTTTAAATGTTGATACATATAATGGGGCTGTAGTGGTCAAGTGGTCTTGTTGGTTTGTCACAACTTTTACGACTACTAGCCTATCACCTCTAGGTGTGGAATGGAGCATTGGTTGGGCCTCACAAAATTTTCTATTTTTTTGCCGTATATGATCAGGTTTGTAAGTTGCTTACTGCAGGTCGGTGGCATCCTCCGCCAATAAAAAAAAACCATCGTGAAATTACCTAAATGGTGTAGAAAGTAACGTAAAACACCATTAAACAAATAAAATGTAATAAATTGTCATGATTTCAGAGGATCATATTTAATGCACAGTAGTAAATGTGATTTTGTTCGTCCGAGTTAGTATTTTTTCCTTGATACTACATGTAGATGTGTAATATTCAAGGTTTCAGTGAAATATAATGACAATACATGTATACATGTTTTGCTATAATGGAACTCTATTATTTATACATATACATGTACCTCATCTGTTGCACCTCCATGGTCCAAAATCTGAGCAACAACATGATGGAATGATGATATATGAAGGTTTCTAAATTTTAAGGCTATTGCTGCTGTAATTGTTGTTCCTTTCAATGATCCCTTGACAATTGCATTTAAAATATCATGAATAAGAGGCGCATAATTTTGAAGTTCTAAATGTAAACTTTCGAGTTTAAACTTTGCCAAATGTTCACTTTGTATACTTCTTAACACAGAGTTGTTGTTTTTAGCACACAATGCATTTGATTATTGTATCACTTCTCTGACAATACATTTATTTATAGATTCCTTCAAGCTTGATTTGTATATTGTGCGATTGATCCTGTCTTTGTTGCAGTTCTTGGAAATGTGTTTAACTATATTTTGAAAATATTCTTTTGGCACAACATCAGTTCTTAATCACTGATCTGTTCTTGTCCTGTACAAGACCTAAAGTACAAGAGATAATTTAAATTGTTTTTCATATTGAATGTATTTAAATGGTATTAACGTTACATGTGGTTCTAATACATGTTAAATGACGGGGAGCTGGTGGCTGTCTCTTTGGCATTTACTATATATTACTTGTTTTTCTACCTGCCAGTTACAATTGTTTGTCGACATATTCAAAGATGAAGTTGGGGACCCCTGTATAATACCAAACAAATTATCTATTCATGTACATTCATGGCATTTTGTATGCGGTACTCACATTTCATTTTTCAATGACATGAATATTTTGTTATAGATTCAAGTATTTGACTGTATTGGTTCTTTAATTTTCGGGGAAGGGGGACCAATGACGGTGCGTATATGTATAAAAATAATATTAAACGATACCAATGTTTATACATCCGATGTGCATTTTGACAAGTAATGTCTATTCAGTGAATGCGACGTAGTATACATTTTACATGCAAATAATTAATCTATAGCATTTAATCATCGGCAAGGAGAGCCGTGGCAGATCCAGGCTTTTGGAACAGGGTGCACAGCTGCACTACAATTTTTTACTTAAAAAGGGGGGACAGACCCAAAATTTCCCAAAAATAAACTTTGGCAAACCATGGGTGGTCAGATTCCCTCTCCCTGTATCCACCGTTGGATAGCTGATCAATTTGGTTGCATTTACTTTGTCTGGAGAAACTAGCTTAATTGCCACTCTTTTTTTGGCTGGTGGTTCTGTATGTGATGGCACATTCTGTATATTGCCTGGTTTGCTGGTAAGTTGAACATTTCTTCTATGTATAGCTTGCATGTGTTTTTTTTACTTTACGTGGAGTTGGAGAATGAAGGCCAACATGTTAGCTCAGGGGTAGAATTTAAGCAAAGATTGCAAGTAGCCAGCAGGACTAGTAGATATAAAAATCAACTAGCCCCCCAGATATTCTACTAGCCCGACCATCACGGGGACAATTACTAAAAATTATATAATAATTATTTTATTTGAAAAAATTTTAATTAATAAAGAATGTCAGTATTGTCATCACTTGAAACATCATCATCACCAGCATCACCATTATCCTGATTATTATCTAATTTAAATTTTTTTTCGCTGGTTGCTCTATGCCGGTAATGTGTCGCCACATTTCTTGAACCTTAGATTATGTTGTTAAGAACGCTCACTGAGTTACCCGGATTATCGAGTAATTTGATCAATTTGTATACCACCCTTTAGGATCTAATTGCTATCGAGGGAATTCCCCACAGGTAAATTGTGTACAGCGTAAACAAGCACAGTAATATGAATGACTAATTATGATTTTCAATTATGTCATTAAAATTAATGAAGTGGAAACAATAATTGACAATTGGAAATTTTAACTAGCCCATCGGACTAGCTTCTAAGAGAGTTCTTCTAGCCCGACGCTGATCTTACTAGCCTCGGGCTAGCGGACCAGCGTTAATTTCGTGCCCTGCGTTTGCTCAACCTCGTCGGCGTATTCGTCACACTTGTTGATACATCTGATGAAGGAACTTTACTTTGGCATTATTGAAATTTTGATAAACATTTGGACCTGAGTGTTTTTATTATGTCATATTTGTCTGCTCTCAGTGATTCAACTCGGTGCAAAATGTCGTAGTCAATTTTTTTATAATTTGTTCAGCTTCGTGAAACAAAAACCACAAACGTATCTATCTATCCCGTCTTGAACATGTGGAACATAACCCAACACTTCAGATAGTTGTTGGCTAACCCCAAAAGTATCGCCGAAAATCGTTCGTCAGCTCCTTTTGGGCAATATTGCGTGACAGAGTCGACACAACTCTGTGGCCGCTGCCATCTTTGTTTACATTTCGTCGATACTTACTCTTACTCTCTGGTAGCTTCACCCTATCTAAGGGTCCCTCCCTATTAAGGATAATTTTTATAACAGCCAAATACTATATACAATATGTACACTAAATACCTGTACAGTGGCACCATACCTATCCAATCACTTCGTTGTTTTTGGAAGCATTGTCAATAGAGATCCATTCATTAAAATGTTTTCAATCAAATCACTGGTAGTTTATTCACGAAAAATATATACAATAGGGATCAAGTCAGCAATACAGCTCATCTAGTATGTAGACCGTAGCACAGAGTTCTAGTAATACGTTCAATGTCTATACGATTTTAATGTTGGAGTTTGAATCGGAGCTTTGTTGCTGAAGAGTCCAATATAAGCTGCACTAAAAGTCCGTCCTGGTTAATTCTATTGATAGCATTTGATCCAAAGTTGTTGGCGATGTATGTAAAGAGTATTGACGAATGTTTTTCTCTCACATTCTTAAGGGATGGACATATCAGTAGGAAATGTTCTGTATCTTCCTTGTTACTTTTACATAACATACAAATGTCATTTGTTGTGACACCAAATTTAGCTCTATCTGATTGTAAAGTATACGTTCGGGTGAGTAGCTTGGCTTTAATCTCAGCTTTTTTTTTTATCTCAAGTGTATTGTTTGGCACTAATTTCCAAATTTGATGTGGATTTCTGAATGGCTGTTGTTGAATGTCTAAAAATTGCATTGTTGATTTACATTCTTTCTCAGTTGTCCATTTTGCTTTCCAAAACAGTTGGATGGCATTTTTTATGGCAATTTTTCATTCCTGTTTACATGGCATACAGTGTAATAATTCTTGTGCACAAGGCAAACTATACTTTGTAAGTGTCTCAGTTAGTATTGTTGTAAATACTGTTATAGCGACAGCCGGAAACTTTGAGCCGTAATGAAAGGGGGGGGGGGGGGGGGTTGGCGCTTTAAAATCTGATTCAACCCACCATTTCTTTAGAAATGCCTGTACCAAGTCAGGGTCATTACGGTTTTCACAGTTTTCCGGTTGTTGACTGATTTTGTCTGTTTATATACTTATGAGTTTTGACTTTCCCTTTGTTAGATTGTTCGGGGTTCGGTAATTTTGTAGTCTGTTGACAAATGAGTTGGTATTATTTTTTGCCATAGGCAATTGACGTTCAATGATCTTGTATTCAATGCAAAGTTTATCTTGCGCCACACCACTGAAGAAAGTGAGTAACAGTTTGTCTACAGTTGCTTCTATAGGTTCAATTCCCAACAGACTGTATGTTGAGATGTTCGCTGTTCTATTTGGTAGACCCTGGATCTGTCTACAAACTTGTAGTTGAAATTTTTCGAATTTTTCGATATCTCCTTTAGTGTAGTTTAGAATTTCTATACCACAAAGACTCCTTGGAAGAACATACGTTTTCCAAAGTCTTATCGAAACAGTAGGTGACATTCCATGGCGTGCATGCAATCCAGGTCCTATCAGTGCATAGACAGTGCGCCTTGCAATTTTGAGTATATCATCAATATTAACTTTGTTGTTCACAGTTCGTATCAGTCCTAGATGTTTCGTTTCATCCTTGTTCTCTATATTATTGTCTCCAAGGTAGACGGAAAAGTTATTCTTTACTTTTGTAAGCGGCACTAATTCGGACTTACTAGGGTTAATCTGAGTTAAATCATTTCTCGCTAGGTTATGCACTATATCCAGAATTGATTGAAGTTCTTGTTCATTGCCTGCTAAGATTGCAATATTGTTAGCGCACGTTGGTGCAACTACATTTATATTTCCTATATTTGCTCCCAAGTTTGATCTTTTAAGCGCTTGCAGTAGAGTGTTGTTATAACGTTTGTAAAGCTCGGTAGATATATTTGCTCCTTGACGAACACCTAGTTCTTGTCTGAAACTTTCAGATGTACTATTGTTCCATTTGACTTTGACATCTCTGTATAAATTTCTCATTAACAGCCATGCATTTCCAGTTATTGCATCGTGGTATATTTTGTTGAAAAGGATTTCATTGTGCAATTTATCGAAAGCTTTCTGTGCGTCTAATGTTAATAGAACACGATCGTTTGTCAGTTCCTTGTAGACCTGACTAGCTTCTGATACAATAAATGCAGCATTCAAAGAGGTGATGTTAGTTGTAAAACTACGTTGTAAACGGCGTTGAGTTTCAAGTAATTTCGGTTCTATTAAGTCCTTTAGGTTGCTTTCTAACAAAGTAAAGAGTACAGTTGTCACTATTATTCCTCGGTAGTTTTCCGGGTAGAGCTTATCCGTTCCATTCTTATGCACCGGAGTTAGTATTCCTTCCTTCACACACGTAGCGACCTCGACAGTTTTAAACATAAGGTTGATCATGTTGGTAATATAGGGAACCAATTCTTCCAGCATGTACTTCAGGTGTTCAGATGAAAGTCCATCTGGGCCGGGACTCTTTCTAGATTTAAGTCTACGAATTGTCTCTATAACGGTATCGTTAGCTACATTTACGATTTCGTCATTTTTGTCGCTTTCTATCTTTTCAATGATTTCATTTTGGATCTCCGCAAGTTTTAGTTTTTCAGTTTTAAAGTTTGCTGTATTTTGGACTCAGCACAACTATAGAGCACTTCAAAATAATTTTTCCATCCATCAAGAATATGAGCTGGGATGGATTCCTCTATGCCATTGGAAATCACTATATCAGTCGTAGCATTTCGGTTGTTCTTACGCTGACGTTGCACTAATTTATGGAAAAGTTTATTGTCATTCTGATATGATTGCATAATTTTCTCTGCCAGTGTATTTCGTACTGATGCTCGTGCTCTTCTCTGTGCACTACGTAGCAGTGTTCGTGCCTTATTCATCTTTTGTTTCTTGAAAATATCAGTTTGATCGTTTTTCCATTGGTAGAAGGCAAGTTTTGAGTTCTTGGATGCATTACATATTTCTTTATTCCATATACCTTTTCCAACTGGCTTGATTGATGCCTTCGCTCTGTAATTTGGTATTGATGCCTTCCCTGCTTTATGCCGTATGTTGGTGAGCTTATTAATCTCATCTGCTGCGTTTTACAGATTAGTAGTGTCTATACGTGTAATCGAATTTCTGATGGTGAACTGATATTTCTCTTTGTCACATTTTGACCAATTTGGTTTTTTGATGATGAATTGTGTTTGATCCTTTGTCTTAGTATTTTTCAAAACAACTGGTACAGTGAATGTAACTAGACGATGGCGGGTAAAAACCAGTGGTGGGTGACGATAAAATATTCAAAATTATGATGAGATAAGAGTTTGTTGATTCGTAAAACAGTATTAAAACGCACTATGGATGTGTGAATGGTGTCACTGAACAGTAGTTGTGCTAAAATCAATGCCTTAGATAAGCAAAATACTAAATATGGGGGAGTGCTCTGTATCTGTATCACAGGTTAAGCCGGAAACATGTGATTCAAAAAAACGATAACATGTGGTCCGTGTAAAACGTCTTCTGATTGGATACGTGTACTGGTAGCCGTAACCAATGAAATGTTAAAGTGCGAATCCTCAAAATGTATTCTAGATCCGCCAAGGGTGTAGAGAAGGGGCACCCGAATCGTAACCCTTGGCTAGCGAAGATTGTGTACCCCACGTTAACAGTTTATCTGGATTGTCCATTGTTGATTGCCCCTTCGATATTCTCTAACGTTAATTCAAGTATATATATCTATAAAAATATAAACATGCTATCTTTTCTAATATCGAAAAGTCTTTCCATGTGTTTCTATCGCGAATATCTTTCCTTACATTTATTGTTGGGTTTTTTTTACAGAACAGACCCATACAATGTTTTGTTTTAATTTTTTGTTCATATTTTATAACCTTCACATACAATATTGACATTTTTAATATGATATTATTTCGTTATATCATTTTGGTTATATACCTTCAGCACTGATATTTCGGTTGAATGGAAAATGCTCAGTAGAATGACTTATATCAGATTGTAAACACACAACGATGGCTTTAGCAATTTTCTGAATTTGTGTGACCTCACATATTTTATAAGGTGAAACATTAGATGGAAGACATTGATGCATAATTAGTAAGCTTTACCATTAATGTGTCATCAGTCATCGAAATATATTTTAGTGGAATTTTCTTAATTTTAGTTACACGATTCCTGTGTTTTCTGTATAATTCCCAACTACCGTGTGATTTGTATTTGTTATATAGTTGTTTCTTTTCATAAAAGGTGCAAGTTGTGGACATGGATTCCTTGTTTTCAGAGAAACACGTTTATCTAGTTGTCCAAATTCATAGTACATTTTGTTCACATCATAATGTTATTCATTATCAAAGTCAATATCATTTAATTCAATAATGAAATTTTCTAGGACAACGTTTTTCATACAAATAATATACAAACTTTCTCACTCATGATTAACACGAGATTAATTCATTGGCGACATTGTAACATTGTAATGCGATATCGACTAATCAGATTGTACTTTCCATGGTTTGTCATACATAGCATTAAAAAAAACGTTAAATGTTATGCACACTACAATTTTAGCCCTTTAATGGGGTCAATACATGTTTTCAACGGCAATCTACATGTACCTGTCACATTAAAAGTTTAAGCCGTAATGGAAAACATGAAGAATAAACCCATTTACACTGCGAGATAGACTTACACAATATTGCTCTCTGTGAGGGACGAATCAACAGAACGACACCATCCTTGAATAGAGAGTAAATGATCAAGAGAAGTACAATTTGTAACCTTTATTAATAAATACGTATGTTAGGAGTGGTCGTTGGTAGTCCGTTGCAAGGCACAATTTTCCTACTCGATCCCTTATCACACATTTATCTTGCTGCATTCAAAACATCCGTATGTAGATCCACCCGAGTACCATCTTTTATCAACACAATACATGTAGATATTATATAAACTAGTATTTGTGGATATATGAAATATTGATCACATCATGTCAGACAAACTAATATATTGACTCTACAAAGTAAAGGACAATTATGTAACCCAGAAATATAATGCATTCCAACAAAAAACGTTTCAAAACGTCAACATGTCACTATTGCCGTGTAATATTTGATGATAAATGATTGTGACTATATACTTCATTGCTAAGACTGCTAAAAGGCGTTTAGCGCCGAGTCAAATATATACTTTATTCGCCTTCAATAGACCAATATTTTATTTATGCTGCAGTCGACATCGTTAATAAAAATTTCAGTTACTAAATACTTTGTTAAATGCATTTTATTTTGCTGGGGACAATTTGTCTAAAATGTATTGATAGTATAAAGATTGGCAAATAATATTTATTTAAATTCAAGAAATATTTAATTTCAACAATAGCAATGAACTGTCAAATATTTAATTTCAACAATAGCAATGAACTGTCAAATATTTAATTCCCAAACCTGGAACTGGCCATTGTTTTGACAGACGACAGAATCAACGTTAATGAAAAACGTATAATACATTGTAAATTGTACTCTGTTAAAAGCGCTCGTGTGATCCCGTTTAGACCCCGCCTATTTAAATGACGTAACATTGTTCTAAGCTCCACCCATCAGCATAGTAATGACTCCAACAATAGTACTATGCGAGTGCATAGTACAACGACACTATTTATTCTTTGCAAAATTATGTTTCGATAATATCATGTCAATTATAATGAAAGTTTCTTACATGAAGAGTAATAATTATTCGTAGTGATATACACTATTTCTAGAGTGTTTACGACATGCAAAATATTCGTGAATATAAATTTAATTGATCAAGATTACAACCAAGATTAGACAGAATTTTAATAATTCTTTAACATGTTTTTCATAGATATTCGTAATTTCTTCCATATATCTATGTACGACGCTGAACTGCACCGTCTTCCAAGTACTATATATATAGTGAAGTCAAGGATTTTTAAAGTAATCATCTCGTCTATCGAGACGTTTATCCGATGATATCAACTCGGCGCACATATCACAGGTGATGGTAGTGGCAATTAGATTGTGATTCAAAGCTTACCATTGTTTCCCTATTATGTCTTACGATGACCTTGTATACTATATAATATTTAAATGATGACTAAGGCCATCGACTTTCTTTTATAGGACTACGTGTATTGTCATACTTCTGTGTCAAGGAGAAAACATGTATTATGATTACAACAACGCCGCTTTCTGAGTGTTGCATTTTACTCACATGTAGAAATCGCTTGCATAGCCATATCATTTTACTACGAGGGATGATTGGGCCCATATAACTACATAAACTATATAATTTTACTACGAGGGATGATTGGGCCCATATAACTACATAAACCATATCATTTTACTACGAGGGATGATTGGGCCCATATAACTACATAAACTATATTATTTTACTACGAGGGATGATTGGGCCCATATAACTACATAAACCATATCATTTTACTACGAGGGATGATTGGGCCCATATAACTACATACATCATATCATTTTACTACGAGGGATGATAGGGCCCATATAACTACATAAACTATATTATTTTACTACGAGGGATGATTGGGCCCATATAACTACATAAACCATATCATTTTACTACGAGGGATGATTGGGCCCATATAACTACATACATCATATCATTTTACTACGAGGGATGATAGGGCCCATATAACTACATAAACTATATTATTTTACTACGAGGGATGATTGGGCCCATATAACTACATAAACTATATTATTTTACTACGAGGGATGATTGGGCCCATATAACTACATAAACTATATTATTTTACTACGAGGGATGATTGGGCCCATATAACTACATAAACCATATCATTTTACTACGAGGGATGATTGGGCCCATATAACTACATACATCATATCATTTTACTACGAGTGATGATAGGGCCCATATAACTACATAAACTATATTATTTTACTACGAGGGATGATTGGGCCCATATAACTACATACATCATATCATTTTACTACGAGGGATGATAGGGCCCATATAACTACATAAACTATATTATTTTACTACGAGGGATGATTGGGCCCATATAACTACATAAACCCCGACGTATTTTATGCAGTGCCGGTAAAAGAGCATATGTTTTTTGGGAACTTAAGATATATCAATTGTGTCTTTAATTTCTCCTATTTTTCTATTAGATTTTGGAACTTGCAGTGTGGTATTTTTTCTTCGTTTTATTATAGAACCAACTATAGGCATATCAATTATTGTGTAAACAGTCATTGTTTCAGTTACATTCATTCGCACATTTGTATACATATTTAGAATTGACATGAAGTGATAGTTTTTAAACATGGACTTAATTTGACATTTGTGCACGGTAAGAATGAGTGTTTGATTGACGATTGTCAACATTGTACGATGTAAATACAACTGGTATCAAACCATTTGATTTAGAATTGATTGATATAGCCTTCTGTTTTTCACCACTGACTGGCTAGTAGATCTTAATGGGGCCTCATATTTGCATATCAGTTCTATCTATTTTCTTATGTTGCACCTTATAATATATTTCCTAGCACTATAGTTCCTTCACAGTTTATGCACCCATTCTTTCAAATGCTGCTAAAGTTGGCGTTAAACACCAATCCATCAATCCATATTCTGTCATTGTTTGCATCAAATTTGAAAGCTTTTCCCAATTATTATCCCAATAAATGCAATATCTGTTCCAGCATCTACAGAGAGAATGTTTCTCTTTGCTACGTAAAATTATGCAATTAACTGGATGTTTGCAGGATGTGATTTCGTTCCCTTTCAATTTCGTCGATCTTTGCTGTTATTTCACACACATCAAATTTATTTCATCTATTCTCGTTTTGATTTGACGGCGTTCGTTTAGTTCAAGATACCTTGTTTCATCAGAAGCCGCATTTACTGTAACATCACCCAACCTAACCAATATGTTTTGGAAACATTTCATTTACACTTGCATATAATAAGCATGCTTTGGAGATTCACATTTGTCTTGAACAGTTTATATTCATGCAAAAAAGGGAGGGGGTGCGATAACGTCGTACTTTAATCTATGGCTTCTGATTAACCCTTTTGTATGTTCAAGTATTTTTTGGCCAACTCATTGTGCAAAATATTATATACTCCAAACATTAACATAGCTAAATTTGCTCTTCTGTTAAACAGTGACATCATGCTGTTGTCTTAATGTCTTCACAAAGTAGACACAAGTGCATGTATTCAACTACATTCGCCCAGTGGTCAGTACTACTGACATTCATAGTTTATTAGATATATTTATGTTATAAATTTACAGTTTCTAAATAATGTACTTCATTAAAGCTAAGCCCGACTGTGCATGATGTGTTTATGTGCTAAGTCAGGTGGTTTACTTGTCCCCAAAGACTTTTAAATAACTTAGCAAACAATCGTTTGTCCATGACGACACCTGATGAACGTTGTTCCAGAATAGCGTTGTTAACATTCAATTAGATATCTACATACTAAAATGTGTGGAGGCGTTACATGTAATGAGGTAAAGCTCACACGTAAACTACTTGCTGTGGAAGCCTTTTCACAAGTTCCTTTCAACGTGTGACTGGACCGTGAAGTACGTGATTTGTCTCTTGGATGACAACACGCGGCAAATACAAGTTACACGTACGTATAGGTTAACGATCTCTATTTGTTATTATGGAACAAATAATTTGAATGCACTATAAAAAGTCAAATTTACACAATAAATTGTTCCACGAGATAACTGAAATATATATATTGAGATAGACTTATATTAGAGTGTGGTATTTATTGTTTTTATCCTAATCCATCAGTTAAAAACTAAAATATCACACAATTATATTAAAACCTACCTAACGCCCTCTGGAATTAAATAAATAAATGCTTGTTTTGCGAAAATCATACTGCTCTACCGATAATTAGGTCTGTAATGACAATTTTGTATTAGATTTGTCATAACACATTCCCACGCTTTAATAATTAATTTCCATTGCTTAATCCAGTTACTTTAAGTTTAGTTTATATTATTTTAAACGAAGGTTTGATGTTTTCCGTTTAATTGTGTCCTCTGGTGTACTGAATTTGACAATCACTATCATTTATTTTTTTATCTGCATGGTTAGCGTGGGGTTATGCCAACTTGTTATAAAATAAATTATTGAACTGTTTACAAGCAGTACTTGCCTAAGTAGGTCTGAATAATAAATGATATTAAACTCGGGCACACCTCTATGTCCTACCATCGGAACATGTTACATTATTGTCTTCTCCTGTGGGAACTGTTTTCATAGTGTTGTCTGGTGTGGCATAGGACACGAACACTGTTCCCGAGAGAGAAGACAATAATATGTTTAGTACATAACATCACATTCTGGACATAAAAAGCTAGGTAAATTCGTCGGTATTTATATTGTAAAACCTACAAATGTAGCCATATTGACAGCAAACGATAACTGGACTACAGCACCGTCTATTCTAACGAATGTAAATCTAAAAATAACATGGGAAAATCTATTGCACAGGTATAGTGCCTGTGGGAAATCGTTTCAAACTGGTATAGTTCCCGTTGCCAATAGTAAGTATACACTTCAAAAATAGTAAACACTAATCATCCAATCAAAATAAAGCAATTTAATATGTTATGTACAAAAATTCAATAGTATAAAGAATTTTCAATCTATGCATTACGATTTTCATTATAATAATGTTTGGTTTTATTGCATGAAGGTACCAAAACAATATTTTCTCGACTGACCTGTCACATTAGAAGAATTTCGATCAATGAATATTATACTTGTATTTTAGTATATACGAATATAGTGATTGATTTCAAAAGGTGACTGACTAATTGAATGTCTTTAGTATTCCTCGAGAACATGTGTTTAATCCACCAATAACGCTGAACATTCCGATTTAAATCAATTATTGCTGAAAGTGACGCTAAACACTCATACATCTAATATTGTTTCACGATATATTCCTTATCTGTTTTCTTTTGGCCATTGTATTGTCTATCCTTCGATTAGCGGCCTCTGAATATGTTATGTACAAAAACAAAAATGTCTGATATTTTCAAACTTTTCATATTATGTATTAATATTATTAGGTGAAATGTAATAAGTTTTACAATTAATTCATTATTGAGTTTATATGCATCGCGAAGACTTACAGATCGCATTTGTATTTGTTTTATTGGCTAATTTCCTCTCTAATTTTAGATGCAATTAATTTCGATCGTGCACAAGTGAGTGGTAATTGTTTAACGTTAATAAAAATCTAGATATTCAAAATAGTGCACAGTACCTGTTTCTGGAATTATGTTCATCAGGTGCGACAATAGTCAAAAGCCAAATATTTATTGAACTTCTTTGGGAGTAAACCAAAGAACCTAAAATGATGACCAAGTAAGCGATTTTTCAATATTATCATGGCGAGAACAAGCTACATTTCGATGTGATGATGATGATTTCCGCAGGTAGACACAGGTGACGCAGGTAGACACAGGTAGACATGGCGCTAGAAAGCCGACATCATCTCATCGAATTTCTCGCCATTAAGGAGCGGACGAATAGCTCGGCTAAATCCACAATTATAATACACGCACTCAACTATCGTAAAGAATACCCTCGTAAATCTATATTTAATTAGAAATACAATAGAAACAGAAAAACTAACAAATACGTAGAAATAAAAGAAACATATTGATAGTCAACACTAGTACATGTGTATTATTGTTTATAGTCAACACTAGTACATGTGTATTATTGTTTATAGTCAACACTAGTACATGTGTATTATTGTTTATAGTCAACACTAGTACATGTGTATTATTGTTTATAGTCAACACTAGTACATGTGTATTATTGTTTATAGTCAACACTAGTACATGTGTATTATTGTTTATAATCAACACTAGTACATGTGTATTATTGTTTATAGTCAACACTAGTACATGTGTATTATTGTTTATAGTCAACACTAGTACATGTGTATTATTGTTAATAGTCAACACTAGTACATGTGTATTATTGTTTATAGTCAACACTAGTACATGTGTATTATTGTTTATAGTCAACACTAGTACATGTGTATTATTGTTTATAGTCAACACTAGTACATGTGTATTATTGTTTATAGTCAACACTAGTACATGTGTATTATTGGTTTTAAATCACAACAGTTGTTTGCTTTCTTTTCTTGTGTTGTTTGTTTGTTTGTTTGTTTGTTGTTTTGCTTTGCCATCCTCTGATCAAAGTCTGGTAGTAGAGACAATTTGAAATGACAATCCAGCATGTATGTATAGGTTTGTTAGCGGATTCTTAATTACGTATTGTGTATACTCTTCATCGTGACTTCATTACGCCAGTGGTTCTGAAAGTGAGTTATATCTCATCCTTTAGGGTATTTGTAATTTGGGTAATACAAATCCATGTTCCATTATAGGGTAAATTGCGGTGGCAAGAGCTCCCAACTTAGTGTAGACGCAGTAATTTGACTTTAGTCCTCTAGCCCCAAGAAGGTAACCTGCTTGCTACCAACTTTGGTAAGCGTATGATCAACAACATAAATTGTCATGGCGATAGTTTGATCTCGTTTTATAATTTATTCCTCTTCAATATTTTGTTCATATTACGAATTTCTGACAAAAAAATGTCATAATCGTCTGGTACTTAATATTTTCCTGGCAGATTTTGCTACCTGGCACCGTACATGTCATACTTTCATTATGAATGACTGGCACCACAGTTTCTATTAATAATAATCTCGACATATTCAGGAATAACAATAGAGAGATTCAGAATGCTACCAGAAGCACGTAGACATGTCTTTTTGATATTTGTCTAATAGTGTCAGGGGTAATCGCTGCTTTTAAACAGCTAGTTATTGATATTGTTTGCTATTGTGTCAGTGTTAATTAAAAGTATATACCTGAAATGAATTCGTTTGTATGTTTTAATTTGCTACATGTATCTTTGATCAAATATGTTCCATCTTGAATTTCCTTGGGGACCAAAAACATAAATCGGTAGAATACCATCTTAGTACACTTAGTGCATCATTTGATGCAATCTGTTCGGAGAGAAGCTGATACATTTTTATGTTATAAGTTCTGCGATGTCGACCATCTGTGAAACAAAACCAGTAGAACACCTTTTGGTATTTTGTGTACGTGATGAAGGTTTTTTTCAGAAATCTGTAGTATCATTTATATGAAGAAGAAACTGTTTATATGTATTTTCCGTAACGATAGCTACAACCAATTTAAAAAAACCATACTTAACCTTCATCGTATTGTAATAGTATGTGTGTAAAAGAAGAAATATGTTGTTTTAGGCAAAGCAAAAATTATCAACTAGAAACCATTCGTTATGGACAGCCCGACCAATCTCTGAAAGCATACACATATAAAATGTCTTACACGATGGGTGCCACATGTGCAGTATAACTGCTTACCCTTCTTGAGCACCTGAATTGACCCCTGATTTTAGTGGGGATCGATCTTAGTTTTCTATGTAGTGTTTTGTTGTTCATTGCCTTTGTCTTTTTTTGGCTATTGTATTATTTATCCATTGTATTATTTATCCATTGTATTATTTATCCATTGTATTGTTTTCCATTGTATGGTTTATCCATTGTATTATTTATCCATTGTATTGTTTTCCATTGTATGGTTTATCCATTGTATTATTTATCCATTGTATTGTTTATCCATTGTGTTATTTATCCATTGTATTGTTTATCCATTGTATTGTTTATCCATTGTATGATTTATCCATTGTATTATTTATCCATTGTATTGTTTTCCATTGTATGGTTTATCCATTGTATTATTTATCCATTGTATTGTTTATCCATTGTATTATTTATCCATTGTATTGTTTTCCATTGTATGGTTTATCCATTGTATTATTTATCCATTGTATTATTTATCCATTGTATTGTTTATCCATTGTATTGTTTATCCATTGTATTATTTATCCATTGTATTATTTATCCATTGTATTGTTTTCCATTGTATGGTTTATCCATTGTATTATTTATCCATTGTATTGTTTATCCATTGTATTATTTATCCATTGTATTATTTATCCATTGTATTGTTTTCCATTGTATGGTTTATCCATTGTATTATTTATCCATCGTATTATTTATCCATTGTATTGTTTATCCATTGTATTATTTATCCATTGTATTGTTTATCCATTGTATTGTTTATCCATTGTGTTGTTTATCCATTGTATGGTTTATAAATTGTATTGTTTATCCGTTTTCTATATGATTTCCACTTTGGTATCTTTAATGCTTTTTTACCTGTGATTTCTTTAATGTTTTTTTACCTGTGATTTCTTTAATATTGTTTTACCTGTGATTTCTTGAATGTTTTTTTTACCTGTGATTTCGAATCATTTATTTCTATTTTCTCCCCGGTGTAAGCCTAAGTACCCACGAATGTGCTGCCTTTTACAAATACATTTTTTTCTGTAAGGTAATCTCTCTTAGTTGCTATGATGTCTATCACCGTCACTACTTAAAAGGCTAAGGGGCAGTCGTGGCCGTGATAGTATGGTAGTTGGATTTCCATTACATATGCAATCAGTGCATATGACCTCTAATGTTGATTTCGCATCTCGATCAGGGTGAGGTGTACAACATTACGTGATAAAGTTTGTCAGTCACTTACGACAGGTCGGTGGTTTTCTCCGCGTACCGATTTCCTCCACCAATAAATCTGACCGCCACGATATAGCTGAATATTGTTGAAAGTGGCGTTAAACACCATCAAACAAACATAAAAGGATAACCACCCCAACACACACTACCCCGGGTAAACAATCTTTACGTTCACGCTTACATATAATGATGATTTCTGTGAAGGATAACATCCTGTCAATTACTAATTTTAACGATAATACGGTTACCGTCTACCCCTGTTTGACAGGATTTGACTGCTGATTAAAATGCATCATGGACAGCTGAGAAAAATATATGAGACTCTTATTTACATATTGTTTGATTGATATCATAAATTGGTCATTTAAAGTTCATATATATCAGGCTAAGTATAATGTGTCAAATATTAATTAAATCTCATTCCAGACTTAGCTATTCCCACATGGCATGCTGTCAAACTGACGTGAAGGAAGATAACACAATATTAAAAGAATGCAAGTGTTTTATTTTATCATAGATCTTTTTGATGTTGATAAATAGTTTGTTGTTCGATTTATCATACGGTACTTAGATGAGCATTCTACGCAAACTCAGTAATTGATGTCAGTAAAATTAATATTAGAACTTCAACATGAAGCCTACATTAGGTTCAGAATGTATTTGGCATGCTTGATATAATCTAAATATATAATTTTCTGTTCATGACAAACATTTTAAAAGACACATGGTTCATGCGGAGCAGGACCTTCTACCCTTCCGAGGCACCCAATATGATTAAAATTTAATGTGTGTATTATTTATTTAGCCGACTTTACTAAAACAGCCGACAATATCCTGTTACGGCTCATGTCGGGGAAACATTTATTTACAAGCGGGGGCTCTCCGCATCTTTATAAAACTGAATTCTGTATAACCAGACCAATGTATTGTCTAGTTAAAAGATGACCATTTTGGCTAACATGTCTTAGTTTTTTAGACTCTCACATAATTTGATTGTTTTGATTTTCCAGCTTTTCGATATGAAGGAGATACAGTTTTCAACGGGAATGTTTGAATATGTCAAAAGGAGTGAAAGAATCATCATTTCGAATATCAACGATTGTCAAATGAATGTTAAGTCTAGTAGTATATATATAAGTCTAGTAGTATATAATGTTTGATAAATACCTTCATTGTTACAAAACTATTGGAGTGGACCTCAACTATTTGGTTAGGATTTTTGGTTGGTTAACTCACCTCAAGCAGCAAATAGCGGTAGTTCATGCAGACTTAGGACAAGAACAAGTTCAACAATATATAAATACTACAGGAACGACGTTTGGCCACATCTCAAAATCTATGGAGACGAACAGGAAATGTAGCCTTTTGCAGCTAACTCTTTTTCGAAATGTACAAAAGAGGTTTTAAGCGTACAGGGAGCATGACTAACATGTTGCACACTATGGTCCTGTAATGCTTTCCGTATTATAGCCTGACGTCCCCCATGGACAGAGTGAACCCCTATCCACCACTTGGACACACCCTTGACAGCTCTTTGCGTCGAATACTTGGAACCGTCACCAAAATACAATAAATTGATCATTACGTGTTCATGTCAACTTATGTAGCTTATGTTGTCCTCATTGGTTTTCGAGAGGTGTTTTGATTGATATTTTTGCTTTGTACCGTAGTTAATTTTCGGAAGTGGTTTTCTTTATGAACGCAGACAATTTACTTTAAAAGATGCCGAACGAGCAAGACAGATAAAATCCGTAGTTAATAAGATAACTTACAGGCTACTTGAATTACATCGAGGAACTTATTACCCACTTGGGATTTATATATCACAAATCACATATTCAGCTCACTCTTATAGCTCTTTTATCGACCGTTTTATTCCTTTTGATGTAGACATAATGGTAGGATTGGGGCTACAATAAAAAGAGAATGCAACATTATATCAGGTCTTTACATTATCCACAATAGACACTGGTTTATTGATATTAAATAAGGTTTGCAAAATATTCTTTTTACAAAATATGTTTGATGAAATTGTGGTTAGCGACTAAGCACACAATAATGACTTTTATCTTAATCTATTAATATGCAATATTGTTTTATTGGAATTGGATTTTAGAGACATATTGTAACCTTTTTGTACTTATATTTGCTTTTAGACGCTCTTTTCATTTGAAGACGATTTCATAGCGTCATGAATTATTATTGTACCACTTAGAACCAGGATAATTTAATTATTAAAGCACTTTAACTAGACATTAACACATTTGGTTACAAAGGTGATCACCATTTAAAAAATATTTGAATTTGATTTTAGCATGGCTTTTGATAATATCTGTCAATACTGATTAATTGACATGTTTTAAAACTCAAAATACATCTAAATGACATGGTAAAATCACATACATAGAACACACTCATACAAATATCCCCCCTTTGTTATTCAAAAACACTATCATTGGCGTAAAACTCGCAAGTGTAATACTTACATATAACAGTTTTCCGACAAGTTTCTAGCAACGTGTGACTGGAATGTAAATCACGTGACGCGTATTTTATGATGACGTAACACGCAGTAATACAAGTGACACGTACAAGTTCACGAGATCAAACTCTCTACTGTCTATGCATCAAGCTCCGCTGTTAAATATGAGGACGATTCATCAAGATATATGATATGAACTGCTAATGCAAAGCATATGGTCATATAGCATCACAAATCCAACTAAAATGTCTTGTAACAATAGTAAGATAAAGGCAAAGTGCCCTTTATATATCTGTACAGAATCCGATTGTTATGATGAAAATGGAGGTATCAGATCAGGTACGCTCAAAGCAAAAATAGTTGGTAGCCGAATAATTTAAAAGTTCGTGGGAGCAGGAAAACAAAAGGGCCTAAACATAATAGCCAAACTCGACTAAAATCACCTATGTCTGTGGAAGTTGAATATTAGTATTAACAATAAATATAATAAACAAATTCAGTCACGAACAAATGGCTACTGGGTGCATGATACACTCGGGGGCTAATAGTCCAACAGCAGCAGTTCATTAATACAAAGCATGATGAATGAAGACATAAATAAGAAACTCGGAGAAGACATGTATGTTTGTTATTATCATCCAAGTCTAAATATATCCTTTATTGTCGATTCCGAATGGGATGTGATCACCTATAGATTCAAGTCTAAATATATCCTTTATTGTCGATTCCGAATGGGATGTGGTCACCTATAGATTCAATGCAAATTAAAGTGTGAACCTCGATAATTTCCAGCTATGCTCATGTCCGGGTATCACAAAACACCTGGGCAATAAGATATAAATATTTGACAAAGCCCACTATATTCTATATTGCCGAGAGCGATGGTAGTGCTTTTGGATTTAATATAACTTCCTGTGTGAACATCGATGGTTTCCGCCTATTTTCATGTACTGGTCATATTCAGGTATCACTATGCACATGCAGATTACGTGTTATAACTAAATCCACTCGGGAATTATCATATCTATTTTCTTTCCACGTGATTGTCTTACTGAATTGAATTACCATTTAATGATTACGTCTATGTATCATTTCCGTTCTTGTCAATGGTCATATACTTCATTAGAAGTACATGTGTCCTTATTACATTATTATATATTTGAATAATAACATAATCAGATGTTAATTCACTATTTTCAGGAATGATATATCAATGAATTTTCACTGGAAAAGTTTGATATCTATAAAATCCAACATAATGCCTAGTCCGGTAAAAGTCTAGTGAAGGATAGAGGAACGACAAAAAATCACCATAAAAGATACAAGATTCACTGCCATTTTAGAAATGGATATATGGTATTGATCAACCAGTTCGTTATGGCGATTATAATTTTTGTAGCGATGACTTCAATCTAGGAGCAAAGTAGCCTTGTCTGCTTAGCTTAAGGATCAGTAGCTGAGCTCTGTCCAGAAAATCACCACTGGACAAAACCCTAGAATTACGTACGGGTTGTGAAATATAAATCCCATACACTTGTGCTGCTGAGATATTGCTATTGATGAAAGGGAAGCTTACTATTGGAAACATGAAGTCATTACGTTTGTGCTGCTGGAATAGCTATTATTAATGTGTCATTGTTTCAATTGTTATACTAATATCACCAAATATAAACCGACCTACTATAGATACCATCCTTAACATATAATTTAAAGTATCAGCAATTTTTAATTTAATTTACAGTACATCAGTTCAGTAACAACATTTTTAAGTAAAACCTTTTTACCATTGAAACATATAATATTGTCGTCTTTATTACAAAATGTGTTAATGAAATAGCCTAAAACATGATCACGTGATTTGAAATAAACGTTAAAGAATACCGGAGAACAATCCAGAGAAACTGGCAATATATGACACACAAGACGAAGAGAAAAAAACCAAATATGTGTTGCACTCCACTATACGCAAACAAACACAAATAACGTAAATAAGACATGGACCCCCTACAAACAACTGGAGGTAAAGACGAACTGGTCATCGGTATTTTAGTTTACTAAAAAGGTGTTATAATTGTTATAACGAAATAAATAAATCAAGATTTCAAGTCTTTATTGAGACCATAAAACCAGGCACACGTACGTGGTAACATAAACAAATATAAACAGTCAAACCTACATATAACAACCACCCATGGAAACCTGAAAATGTGGCCTATATGAGAAATTTCCCTGTATAAACAGTCAAACCTACATATAACGGCCACCCATGGAAACCTGAAAATGTGGTCTATATGAGAAATTTCCCTGTGTGAACAGTCAAACCTACATATAACGGCCACCCATGGAAACCTGAAAATGTGGCCTATATGAGAAATTTCCCTGTATAAACAGTCAAACCTACATATAACAACCACCCATGGAAACCTGAAAATGTGGCCTATATGAGAAATTTCCCTGTATAAACAGTCAAACCTACATATAATGGCCACCCATGGAAACCTGAAAATGTGGCCTATATGAGCACTTTCCCTATATAAACAGTCAAACCTACATATAACGGCCACCCATGGAAACCTGAAAATGTGGCCTATATGAGCACTTTCCCTTTATAAACAGGTTAAGATTATATGCACTATTCATTAATGGACAAAATGAGTCTACCCTTTATATAAATGAGTCTACCCTTTATATAAATGAGTCTACCCTTTATATAAATGAGTATACCCTTTATATACAGTGACTTGTTATATAGTGGTGTCCATTAATGCAGGTTTGACTGTAATACAATTCATGAAGTACTATCTAATATACAAACCAACTTCGTTCGGCAAAGATGAAATCCTAGCTAACCACAGATCATTCGCGTAGTGGCATAAATCACATGTGGATTTTGAAAAACTCTAAAGATCTTTTGGATAACCTGAAATCAAGATCTTTCTCTCAGGTATCCTCCATCAAAACTTTTGATTTTTCAACTCTATATACCACCCTACCGCATGACAAATTAAAAACCCGCTTAAAAGAAACAATTCATAAAGCTTTTAGTCATAGAAACTATGGCTCAAAATTTGTTGTGTTAGGCTACAATTCCACATATTTTTCAAACAATATTCAAAAAGGTAAAAAATGCTACTCCGAAGAACAAGTGATCAGTATACTGGAGTTCCTCATCAATAACATATTTGTCTCCTTTGGAGGGACACTGTTTCTGCAGGTCGTCGGCATACCAATGGGTACGAATTGTGCCCCTCTTCTAGCCGATTTATTTTTATACTCATATGAGTCGGAGTTTCTTCAAAAGCTTGTAAAATATAAGAAAATTCATGAGGCTAGAGCCTTTAATTTCACATACAGGTATAATGATGACGTTTTATCTATCAATAATTCTAGATTTGCAGAATTTCTTCCATTGATATATCCTCCAGAGCTGGAAGTTAAAGAGACCACCGATACAGCTTCGTCCGCATCATTTTTGGACTTATACCTCGAATTTGACGACAGTAGTCAACTCAGTACTAAAATTTATGATAAGCGGGACGACTTCAATTTTAAAATCATAAATTTTCCAAACATGTGCAGCAATATACCAGCTTCTCCTGCATATGGTGTTTACATCTCGCAATTGATTCGCTATGCAAGGGCCAGTAGCAATTATTCTGATTTCCTGAAACGTCATCTTCATCTGAGAAACAGGCTACTTGACCAGGGCTATAAAAAGATTCGCCTTACTCGATCTCTTAAAAAGTTTATATTCCGATACCAATATCTTGTCGAAATATATTCCGTCTCTGCAGAAAAAAATTATAAGCGATGCATTTTCATATAGTGAAAATGTATAAAGATAAAGAAGTCAAAAAACGTTAAGGATTTTTTTTTGTCAATGTGTGACGTGAAAATATTTTTGACATTTACGTCACCGAATATGGTACTGCTTTGACAACTATTTTACCTATTTTGTTCCTGTATTTAAATACTGTTATAGTGACAGCCGGAACCTTTGAACCGTAATGAGAGCGGGAGGTTTGGCGCCTTACAATCTGATTCAACCCACCATTTCTTTAGAAATGCCTGTACCAAGTCAGGGTCATTACGGTTTTCAGTTTTCCGGTTGTTGACTGATTTTGTCTGTTTATATAATTATGAGTTTTGACTTTCCCTTTGTAAGATTGTTCGGAGTTCGGTAATTTTGTTATTACCCTTATTTAAATGACCTTTAGGTTATTGGCTCTCTCTGAAATAACGTTTGAGAGAACTTTTGCACATCAAGGACTGCTTGCCATACCTGAGTCCATCCTCGGTTGTAGTGGGCTTCGTGTTGGACTGCTTGCCATACCCGAGTCCATCCTCGGTTGTAGTGGGCTTCGTGTTGGACTGCTTGACATACCCGAGTCCATCCTCGGTTGTAGTGGGCTTCGTGTTGGACTGCTTGCCATACCCGAGTCCATCCCCGGTTGTAGTGGGCTTCGTATTGGACTGCTTACCACACCCGAGTCCATCCGCGGTTGTAGTGGGCTTCGTGTTGGACTGCTTACCATACCCGAGTCCATCCTTACCATACCCGAGTCCATCCTTACCATTCCCGAGTCCATCCTCGGTTGTAGTGGGCTTCGTGTTGCTCACTCTTTAGTTTTCTGTGTAATATGTTTTGTATATCATTGTATGACAATTTACAATTTCTTCTTGCCCCTTTCGTGACTTCAAACTTTTATGTATCACGAATATTAAACGTACATGTATTATGTTTACAGTTCAAAGATTAGTAAGTATTTTGTGTTCAATATTGCAATGCTTCTCATCCAGTTGTATGTGAAGGTTGGCGCTTCACTCACATGTGGAAAAAAGAGCTATGTGAACTCTTCCACTTTTAATCAAATTCATATTCTAAGCCAGAAAAATGAGCGTCATGTATATATGTTTCTGTGTAGTTTTTCCGCATTGAATATACATATCAATTAATACTTTCATCACATTTTAATGCAATTGTTTGACAGAACCCCGTGATATAAAAATATGTCCTAGTTTATCTACTGTGTCAACCCATTGATATTTCATGCAAGATGTTATTTTAATACTACTCACCTGACAATCCATCATAAATGACCTACATTGTAGCATTGTATAACAATAACTTGCATTACCAATGAATGACAACGGCATAATTTTATTAATGAATGTCTCGGGATTTAGTAGAGGGAAGTCCTTAATCCAAACTTTATTATTGTTTTCGCTGGTCACTTTCCAATTAAATCACGGTTGCTATCCAAAGCCTGACAATTTCAATAGATTATGACATGACTATGACATTCATCAATAACAATAAAACTGTCTGGTATAATGTTTTGTGATTCCTAGTACACATTACAATATCTAAAGTACACCAATATGACCTTGACATTATCCATGATCAGCTGTAGACAATTTTGAAAACCAAAGCTTGAATTATTTAAGGTTAGTTCTTCTTCCTAAGGCTATCAGTTGTCCACCAGCACTTTATGATTATTTACAGCTTTACATCAAACAAAGTTGCAGTTGTTTTGTTTTCATTATTAATATAAAACAAACTATTATATGGAATTAGGGTTGTAATTATTGTAATTTTATAAGACATAAATCTTTTCTCTAATTAATCTGTTGGGGAGCAGTTGTATCTTGTGCGGAAGAACTCTTTGTCATTTTTTTCTATTCCCAAAGGTTCAATTTAGGATTTCCATAAAATAATAATTGCCTCTTTAATATTTTCAATAATTTTTCGCATGGAGGGAGCATCACTATATAGACCAAACATGGGTTGAGATGACATTAAACCAAAATAAATATATCTGAGACTAGAGTGCAAGTCAATAATTGGTGATATGAAATCTGGCATAATGATCTATTTATGATTCGCCTGGGACTAATTTATGAATGAATTTCGAAGAAGTAGCAAAAATTTAATATATTCAAGTGTGCATCCTATTGTGATTGTATATTGTCCAGCAATTAATCACAATGTATTGTCATTTGGTTAAATAATTTATGGGGGCAAATCTAACAATTCCTTTAACAGACAAATTGTCACAAAAAAAGCACAATCCCTATAAATACACAGTTCTTTAATGTTTAAAACTATTTTTAAATATATTATAATATTGTTGAAGCAATACAATCAGACGAAAAGTACAACATTTATCCTAGTATGTATTTTCATTTGTAAGCAAATTATCTAATCCGATTTTCAAGCTCATTTAAATTGTAAATGTAGGACTTTTTACATGTGAATTAATTGTTACGTTATTACATTATAGTGTTATCCTCTAATTCAAATATCTACATCGCGTGTGTAGCAATATCGAACATATATGGACCAAATACAAGCGGATGAGGTTAAAGTGTTGATTTGTGTAGGATGTTAAATTAAAAATGGAAGTTAAATCACATTTAATTTGTGAACCTAACATTGATCTAGATTATAGACAACACGATGACTGAATTTCAAATATGCATTCTTATGTTCTGTGTCAGAATAGTAATGAATTAGCCATTGTTGTTAAACGCACAGTAAACGATTTTGTTACTTATATCATGGCGAAAAAAGTATTACATTTTGAAGAGATTATGGCTATGTCTGATGTGTACTATACCAGAATGTGTTATTGTGCTAGCTCTCTATAAACAACATTCCATACGATTCATTGATATATGACACCAAATTTAGCAGTATTTCAGGTTTAAGGTTATGGTGTTTAACACCACTTTCAATAATAATTCAGTTATTTCGTGGCGGTCAGTTTTATTGGTGGATGAACCCGGAGAAAACTACCGATCTGTCGCAAGTCACTTATATATTTTATCACATAATGTAGTCTCGAGTGGGATTCGAACTCGCAACGTTAGTGGTGATAGACACTGATTGCATATGTAGTTATACATCCTACTATCATACGATCACGTTCACGACGACCCCAGCAGTATTTCAATTATATCGTGACGTGAAAACATTTCTAAATTAATTTCCTCAGCTACAAACCCTTAGAAATAAGACATATTTGTATATAAAACAATCGAGTATGTACAAATAAAAAAAAACAAAGTTAAAACCATATATAGAACATATATAGATGGTAAACTCGATACAAAATTATACAATTAATTACTCTTTATAAGGTCAATATCAGGAACTATGGAACCGAGGACTGTCACTCGAGGTGACCTCCCCTGACCGAGGCCAACGTGTGTATTGTTGTAAATGTGACATGTATGATTTCACGTTTTGAAGATGGCGGATCCTTGCAGTTGAACCCATGGTAGATTGAGAATTTTATGTAGAATAGTAACCAATCAAATCCGAAGATACAAATTCTAGAATCTGAGCCATTTTTATATGCGCTGAGTTCATTTTGCTAATTAGCGAAAAATTGTACCTACATATAATAGGACACCTTACAAATCAAATGCTTTATCGCAGAGGTAATTCAACTGAGGATGTGTCATATTGCATCGTCAACGAGAGGAACGACAATATGTAATATTATATCATACGCTGATCCGTTCCCCTCCGAAAGAGACGTTTCATAGTTGTGCGGACGAATCATATGCACAACTTGACCAGCCTCATTTATCTTACGACACGTCACAGAGGCTCCTGGTGAGCACATTTTAATGAGACGTCGTTCGTAGTCTGTTGTGCGACACCATCGAATACCTGATAATCTAAACAATCCTTCCCTTGGTCTATACCTGTAACACCTTTCGCTTAATGCTTTTTTTATAAATTTGTCCTCATACGAATATAGCTGACATTCTTCTCACTTGACGTTAAACAGCAATCCATTTACCAGTCGTATTAGTTCACAGAAGAACGGGCAATGGTATACATGCAGGAAACTGTTTGAAGATATCAAAGGGGTAATCAGATGACGCGAATGGAAAGAAAGGAAATACAGTGGCCAAAATGAACAAACAATGATTTACACAAAAAGACACAGAAAACCAAAGATCGTACAACAAAGCTTAATTCAAATCATGATCTCTAAAAACGTACAACAAAGCTTAATTCTAAACATGATCTCCAAGAACGTACAACAAAGCTTAATTCTAAACATGATCTCCAAAAACGTACAACAAAGCTTAATTCTAAACATGATCTCCAAGATCGTACAACAAAGCTTAATTCAAATCATGATCTCTAAAAACGTACAACAAAGCTTAATTCTAAACATGATCTCCAAAGACGTACAACAAAGCTTAATTCTAAACATGATCTCCAAGATCGTACAACAAAGCTTAATTCAAATCATGATCTCTAAAAACGTACAACAAAGCTTAATTCTAAACATGATCTCCAAAAACGTACAACAAAGCTTAATTCAACACGTGATCTCCAAAAACGTACAACAAAGCTTAATTCTACACGTGATCTCCAAAAACGTACAACAAAGCATAATTCTAAACATGATCTCCAAAGACGTACAACAAAGCATATTTATACACGTGATCTCCAAAAACGTACAACAAAGCTTAATTCTACACGTGATCTCAAAAAACGTACAACAAAGCTTAATTCTACACGTGATCTCCAAAAACGTACAACAAAGCATAATTCTAAACATGATCTCCAAAGACGTACAACAAAGCATATTTATACACGTGATCTCCAAAAACGTACAACAAAGCTTAATTCTACACGTGATCTCCAAAGACGTACAACAAAGCTTAATTCTACACGTGATCTCCAAAAACGTACAACAAAGCTTAATTCTACACGTGATCTCCAAAAACGTACAACAAAGCTTAATTCTACACGTGATCTCCAAAAACGTACTACAAAGCATAATTCTAAACATGATCTCCAAAAACGTACAACAAAGCATAATTCTAAACATGATCTCCAAAGACGTACTACAAAGCTTAATTCTACACGTGATCTCCAAAAACGTACAACAAAGCTTAATTCTACACGTGATCTCCAAAAACGTACAACAAAGCTTAATTCTACACGTGATCTCCAAAAACGTACAACAAAGCATAATTCTAAACATGATCTCCAAAGACGTACAAAAAAGCATAATTCTACACGTGATCTCCAAAAACGTACAACAAAGCTTAATTCTACACGTGATCTCCAAAGACGTACAACAAAGCTTAATTCTACACGTGATCTCCAAAAACGTACAACAAAGCTTAATTCTACACGTGATCTCCAAAAACGTACAACAAAGCTTAATTCTACACGTGATCTCCAAAAACGTACTACAAAGCATAATTCTAAACATGATCTCCAAAGACGTACAACAAAGCTTAATTCTAAACATGATCTCCAAAGACGTACAACAAAGCTTAATTCTAAACATGATCTCCAAACACGTACAACAAAGCATAATTCTAAACATGATCTCCAAAGACGTACAACAAAGCTTAATTCTACACGTGATCTCCAAAAACGTACAACAAAGCTTAATTCTACACGTGATCTCCAAAAACGTACTACAAAGCATAATTCTAAACATGATCTCCAAAGACGTACAACAAAGCTTAATTCTAAACATGATCTCCAAAGACGTACAACAAAGCATAATTCTAAACATGATCTCCAAAAACGTACAACAAAGCTTAATTCTACACGTGATCTCCAAAAACGTACAACAAAGCATAATTCTAAACATGATCTCCAAAAACGTACAACAAAGCATAATTCTAAACATGATCTCCAAAAACGTACAACAAAGCATAATTCTAAACATGATCTCCAAAAACGTACTACAAAATCGAAGAACAGATAATACAATGGTCAAAAGGACAAACAATGATCTACGACACCTTACATAGAAAACTAAAGATATACACGTAGCAACACGAAGCCCTCTAAAATCGGAGGTGAACGCTGACACCCTAGAAGGGTAAGCAGTTTCTGCTCCATTATTGGTACCTCAGGAATGTGACAAGAGTGTATTGATTAAAGCTCATTTAAATAAAATTCAATAAAACATTTTTTTATTGTGAAGGTATAAACACATGTACTAAGTAAACGAATAACAAACAATGTGTGAAAACTAGGGTTTCATTCAGTTAGTATATAAACATGTTATACAATATGATATACAAATGTTTAGTCACGTTGCAGTGGCCATGTGATGTATTTAACACAATATGTGATGTATATAAACAATCTAGGAACGTTTCAATTAGACATTCTTATACATATAAATGGATATTGATCTTGATCCAGGTGGGTAAAATGACGTATTTTTGTTGTTTTGAATTTGCTGTTGGAATAAACGACTTTAACATGGTTTTTAAATGGTTTAGTTTAGTTTAAACGTATTTTATTTGTCACAAAATAACAAATTGAATAGGACACAAGTACAACGTACTTACGAGGTCTTCTCCTACATACAATTTTACAACAATACTAAGCATGCAAAATGAACATAGTTTTAAATATTACTGATATTTAGACGTTTATACCAAAATTTGAAAGAAGAAAGGAGAGTAAAAATAGTAAAAATGGTCTTGAAACATGGCTAACATATACATTTTGTATATAGATTTTAACAAAAACAAACTTAACATTTTTGTTGAGGCATGTTTCGACCTTCATGTATTTATGAAACGTGAGGTCGGTGGCATTTTTATGGCCATTACTACCAATCCTAATAATATTGTGTTCATGGTAGTAGGCAATTGTAATTACCCTTCTTAAGAAATATGACATTTTTATGTTTCTAGTTGTTTAGCCGATATGGGAAGGAGATATGTGACATATTAACAAACATAGTCCAACTGTTTCATTAAAAGAATGGCCAACGTAGATACAAGTACCTTGTCTTAGGATAAATCATACAAGTACCTTGTCTTAGGATAAATCATACAAGTACCTTGTCTTAGGATAAATCATACAAGTACCTTGTCTTAGGATAAATCATACAAGTACCTTGTCTTAGGATAAATCATACAAGTACCTTGTCTTAGGATAAATCATACAAGTACCTTGTCTTAGGATAAATCATACAAGTACCTTGTCTTAGGATAAATCATACAAGTACCTTGTCTTAGGATAAATCATACAAGTACCTTGTCTTAGGATAAATCATACAAGTACCTTGTCTTAGGATAAATCATACAAGTACCTTGTCTTAGGATAAATCATACAAGTACCTTGTCTTAGGATAAATCATACAAGTACCTTGTCTTAGGATAAATCATACAAGTACCTTGTCTTAGGATAAATCATACAAGTACCTTGTCTTAGGATAAATCATACAAGTACCTTGTCTTAGGATAAATCATACAAGTACCTTGTCTTAGGATAAATCATACAAGTACCTTGTCTTAGGATAAATCATACAAGTACCTTGTCTTAGGATAAATCATACAAGTACCTTGTCTTAGGATAAATCATACAAGTACCTTGTCTTAGGATAAATCATACAAGTACCTTGTCTTAGGATAAATCATACAAGTACCTTGTCTTAGGATAAATCATACAAGTACCTTGTCTTAGGATAAATCATACAAGTACCTTGTCTTAGGATAAATCATACAAGTACCTTGTCTTAGGATAAATCATACAAGTACCTTGTCTTAGGATAAATCATACAAGTACCTTGTCTTAGGATAAATCATACAAGTACCTTGTCTTAGGATAAATCATACAAGTACCTTGTCTTAGGATAAATCATACAAGTACCTTGTCTTAGGATAAATCATACAAGTACCTTGTCTTAGGATAAATCATACAAGTACCTTGTCTTAGGATAAATCATACAAGTACCTTGTCTTAGGATAAATCATACAAGTACCTTGTCTTAGGATAAATCATACAAGTACCTTGTCTTAGGATAAATCATACAAGTACCTTGTCTTAGGATAAATCATACAAGTACCTTGTCTTAGGATAAATCATACAAGTACCTTGTCTTAGGATAAATCATACAAGTACCTTGTCTTAGGATAAATCATACAAGTACCTTGTCTTAGGATAAATCATACAAGTACCTTGTCTTAGGATAAATCATACAAGTACCTTGTCTTAGGATAAATCATACAAGTACCTTGTCTTAGGATAAATCATACAAGTACCTTGTCTTAGGATAAATCATACAAGTACCTTGTCTTAGGATAAATCATACAAGTACCTTGTCTTAGGATAAATCATACAAGTACCTTGTCTTAGGATAAATCATACAAGTACCTTGTCTTAGGATAAATCATACAAGTACCTTGTCTTAGGATAAATCATACAAGTACCTTGTCTTAGGATAAATCATACAAGTACCTTGTCTTAGGATAAATCATACAAGTACCTTGTCTTAGGATAAATCATACAAGTACCTTGTCTTAGGATAAATCATACAAGTACCTTGTCTTAGGATAAATCATACAAGTACCTTGTCTTAGGATAAATCATACAAGTACCTTGTCTTAGGATAAATCATACAAGTACCTTGTCTTAGGATAAATCATACAAGTACCTTGTCTTAGGATAAATCATACAAGTACCTTGTCTTAGGATAAATCATACAAGTACCTTGTCTTAGGATAAATCATACAAGTACCTTGTCTTAGGATAAATCATACAAGTACCTTGTCTTAGGATAAATCATACAAGTACCTTGTCTTAGGATAAATCATACAAGTACCTTGTCTTAGGATAAATCATACAAGTACCTTGTCTTAGGATAAATCATACAAGTACCTTGTCTTAGGATAAATCATACAAGTACCTTGTCTTAGGATAAATCATACAAGTACCTTGTCTTAGGATAAATCATACAAGTACCTTGTCTTAGGATAAATCATACAAGTACCTTGTCTTAGGATAAATCATACAAGTACCTTGTCTTAGGATAAATCATACAAGTACCTTGTCTTAGGATAAATCATACAAGTACCTTGTCTTAGGATAAATCATACAAGTACCTTGTCTTAGGATAAATCATACAAGTACCTTGTCTTAGGATACATCATACAAGTACCTTGTCTTAGGATACATCATACAAGTACCTTGTCTTAGGATACATCATACAAGTACCTTGTCTTAGGATACATCATACAAGTACCTTGTCTTAGGATAAATCATACAAGTACCTTGTCTTAGGATAAATCATACAAGTACCTTGTCTTAGGATAAATCATACAAGTACCTTGTCTTAGGATAAATCATACAAGTACCTTGTCTTAGGATAAATCATACAAGTACCTTGTCTTAGGATAAATCATACAAGTACCTTGTCTTAGGATAAATCATACAAGTACCTTGTCTTAGGATAAATCATACAAGTACCTTGTCTTAGGATAAATCATACAAGTACCTTGTCTTAGGATAAATCATACAAGTACCTTGTCTTAGGATAAATCATACAAGTACCTTGTCTTAGGATAAATCATACAAGTACCTTGTCTTAGGATAAATCATACTACCTTGTCTTAGGATAAATCATACAAGTACCTTGTCTTAGGATAAATCATACAAGTACCTTGTCTTAGGATAAATCATACAAGTACCTTGTCTTAGGATAAATCATACAAGTACCTTGTCTTAGGATAAATCATACAAGTACCTTGTCTTAGGATAAAATCATACAAGTACCTTGTCTTAGGATAAATCATACAAGTACCTTGTCTTAGGATAAATCATACAAGTACCTTGTCTTAGGATAAATCATACAAGTACCTTGTCTTAGGATAAATCATACAAGTACCTTGTCTTAGGATAAATCATACAAGTACCTTGTCTTAGGATAAATCATACAAGTACCTTGTCTTAGGATAAATCATACAAGTACCTTGTCTTAGGATAAATCATACAAGTACCTTGTCTTAGGATAAATCATACAAGTACCTTGTCTTAGGATAAATCATACAAGTACCTTGTCTTAGGATAAATCATACAAGTACCTTGTCTTAGGATAAATCATACAAGTACCTTGTCTTAGGATAAATCATACAAGTACCTTGTCTTAGGATAAATCATACAAGTACCTTGTCTTAGGATAAATCATACAAGTACCTTGTCTTAGGATAAATCATACAAGTACCTTGTCTTAGGATAAATCATACAAGTACCTTGTCTTAGGATAAATCATACAAGTACCTTGTCTTAGGATAAATCATACAAGTACCTTGTCTTAGGATAAATCATACAAGTACCTTGTCTTAGGATAAATCATACAAGTACCTTGTCTTAGGATAAATCATACAAGTACCTTGTCTTAGGATAAATCATACAAGTACCTTGTCTTAGGATAAATCATACAAGTACCTTGTCTTAGGATAAATCATACAAGTACCTTGTCTTAGGATAAATCATACAAGTACCTTGTCTTAGGATAAATCATACAAGTACCTTGTCTTAGGATAAATCATACAAGTACCTTGTCTTAGGATAAATCATACAAGTACCTTGTCTTAGGATAAATCATACAAGTACCTTGTCTTAGGATAAATCATACAAGTACCTTGTCTTAGGATAAATCATACAAGTACCTTGTCTTAGGATAAATCATACAAGTACCTTGTCTTAGGATAAATCATACAAGTACCTTGTCTTAGGATAAATCATACAAGTACCTTGTCTTAGGATAAATCATACAAGTACCTTGTCTTAGGATAAATCATACAAGTACCTTGTCTTAGGATAAATCATACAAGTACCTTGTCTTAGGATAAATCATACAAGTACCTTGTCTTAGGATAAATCATACAAGTACCTTGTCTTAGGATAAATCATACAAGTACCTTGTCTTAGGATAAATCATACAAGTACCTTGTCTTAGGATAAATCATACAAGTACCTTGTCTTAGGATAAATCATACAAGTACCTTGTCTTAGGATAAATCATACAAGTACCTTGTCTTAGGATAAATCATACAAGTACCTTGTCTTAGGATA
Organism: Bathymodiolus brooksi; assembly: GCA_963680875.1. Taxonomy (NCBI): domain Eukaryota; kingdom Metazoa; phylum Mollusca; class Bivalvia; order Mytilida; family Modiolidae; genus Bathymodiolus; species Bathymodiolus brooksi. The sequence continues at coordinate 127,330,640 of OY804579.1, read as the reverse complement.
AATCATACAAGTACCTTGTCTTAGGATAAATCATACAAGTACCTTGTCTTAGGATAAATCATACAAGTACCTTGTCTTAGGATAAATCATACAAGTACCTTGTCTTAGGATAAATCATACAAGTACCTTGTCTTAGGATAAATCATACAAGTACCTTGTCTTAGGATAAATCATACAAGTACCTTGTCTTAGGATAAATCATACAAGTACCTTGTCTTAGGATAAATCATACAAGTACCTTGTCTTAGGATAAATCATACAAGTACCTTGTCTTAGGATAAATCATACAAGTACCTTGTCTTAGGATAAATCATACAAGTACCTTGTCTTAGGATAAATCATACAAGTACCTTGTCTTAGGATAAATCATACAAGTACCTTGTCTTAGGATAAATCATACAAGTACCTTGTCTTAGGATAAATCATACAAGTACCTTGTCTTAGGATAAATCATACAAGTACCTTGTCTTAGGATAAATCATACAAGTACCTTGTCTTAGGATAAATCATACAAGTACCTTGTCTTAGGATAAATCATACAAGTACCTTGTCTTAGGATAAATCATACAAGTACCTTGTCTTAGGATAAATCATACAAGTACCTTGTCTTAGGATAAATCATACAAGTACCTTGTCTTAGGATAAATCATACAAGTACCTTGTCTTAGGATAAATCATACAAGTACCTTGTCTTAGGATAAATCATACAAGTACCTTGTCTTAGGATAAATCATACAAGTACCTTGTCTTAGGATAAATCATACAAGTACCTTGTCTTAGGATAAATCATACAAGTACCTTGTCTTAGGATAAATCATACAAGTACCTTGTCTTAGGATAAATCATACAAGTACCTTGTCTTAGGATAAATCATACAAGTACCTTGTCTTAGGATAAATCATACAAGTACCTTGTCTTAGGATAAATCATACAAGTACCTTGTCTTAGGATAAATCATACAAGTACCTTGTCTTAGGATAAATCATACAAGTACCTTGTCTTAGGATAAATCATACAAGAGTACCTTGTCTTAGGATAAATCATACAAGTACCTTGTCTTAGGATAAATCATACAAGTACCTTGTCTTAGGATAAATCATACAAGTACCTTGTCTTAGGATAAATCATACAAGTACCTTGTCTTAGGATAAATCATACAAGTACCTTGTCTTAGGATAAATCATACAAGTACCTTGTCTTAGGATAAATCATACAAGTACCTTGTCTTAGGATAAATCATACAAGTACCTTGTCTTAGGATAAATCATACAAGTACCTTGTCTTAGGATAAATCATACAAGTACCTTGTCTTAGGATAAATCATACAAGTACCTTGTCTTAGGATAAATCATACAAGTACCTTGTCTTAGGATAAATCATACAAGTACCTTGTCTTAGGATAAATCATACAAGTACCTTGTCTTAGGATAAATCATACAAGTACCTTGTCTTAGGATAAATCATACAAGTACCTTGTCTTAGGATAAATCATACAAGTACCTTGTCTTAGGATAAATCATACAAGTACCTTGTCTTAGGATAAATCATACAAGTACCTTGTCTTAGGATAAATCATACAAGTACCTTGTCTTAGGATAAATCATACAAGTACCTTGTCTTAGGATAAATCATACAAGTACCTTGTCTTAGGATAAATCATACAAGTACCTTGTCTTAGGATAAATCATACAAGTACCTTGTCTTAGGATAAATCATACAAGTACCTTGTCTTAGGATAAATCATACAAGTACCTTGTCTTAGGATAAATCATACAAGTACCTTGTCTTAGGATAAATCATACAAGTACCTTGTCTTAGGATAAATCATACAAGTACCTTGTCTTAGGATAAATCATACAAGTACCTTGTCTTAGGATAAATCATACAAGTACCTTGTCTTAGGATAAATCATACAAGTACCTTGTCTTAGGATAAATCATACAAGTACCTTGTCTTAGGATAAATCATACAAGTACCTTGTCTTAGGATAAATCATACAAGTACCTTGTCTTAGGATAAATCATACAAGTACCTTGTCTTAGGATAAATCATACAAGTACCTTGTCTTAGGATAAATCATACAAGTACCTTGTCTTAGGATAAATCATACAAGTACCTTGTCTTAGGATAAATCATACAAGTACCTTGTCTTAGGATAAATCATACAAGTACCTTGTCTTAGGATAAATCATACAAGTACCTTGTCTTAGGATAAATCATACAAGTACCTTGTCTTAGGATAAATCATACAAGTACCTTGTCTTAGGATAAATCATACAAGTACCTTGTCTTAGGATAAATCATACAAGTACCTTGTCTTAGGATAAATCATACAAGTACCTTGTCTTAGGATAAATCATACAAGTACCTTGTCTTAGGATAAATCATACAAGTACCTTGTCTTAGGATAAATCATACAAGTACCTTGTCTTAGGATAAATCATACAAGTACCTTGTCTTAGGATAAATCATACAAGTACCTTGTCTTAGGATAAATCATACAAGTACCTTGTCTTAGGATAAATCATACAAGTACCTTGTCTTAGGATAAATCATACAAGTACCTTGTCTTAGGATAAATCATACAAGTACCTTGTCTTAGGATAAATCATACAAGTACCTTGTCTTAGGATAAATCATACAAGTACCTTGTCTTAGGATAAATCATACAAGTACCTTGTCTTAGGATAAATCATACAAGTACCTTGTCTTAGGATAAATCATACAAGTACCTTGTCTTAGGATAAATCATACAAGTACCTTGTCTTAGGATAAATCATACAAGTACCTTGTCTTAGGATAAATCATACAAGTACCTTGTCTTAGGATAAATCATACAAGTACCTTGTCTTAGGATAAATCATACAAGTACCTTGTCTTAGGATAAATCATACAAGTACCTTGTCTTAGGATAAATCATACAAGTACCTTGTCTTAGGATAAATCATACAAGTACCTTGTCTTAGGATAAATCATACAAGTACCTTGTCTTAGGATAAATCATACAAGTACCTTGTCTTAGGATAAATCATACAAGTACCTTGTCTTAGGATAAATCATACAAGTACCTTGTCTTAGGATAAATCATACAAGTACCTTGTCTTAGGATAAATCATACAAGTACCTTGTCTTAGGATAAATCATACAAGTACCTTGTCTTAGGATAAATCATACAAGTACCTTGTCTTAGGATAAATCATACAAGTACCTTGTCTTAGGATAAATCATACAAGTACCTTGTCTTAGGATAAATCATACAAGTACCTTGTCTTAGGATAAATCATACAAGTACCTTGTCTTAGGATAAATCATACAAGTACCTTGTCTTAGGATAAATCATACAAGTACCTTGTCTTAGGATAAATCATACAAGTACCTTGTCTTAGGATAAATCATACAAGTACCTTGTCTTAGGATAAATCATACAAGTACCTTGTCTTAGGATAAATCATACAAGTACCTTGTCTTAGGATAAATCATACAAGTACCTTGTCTTAGGATAAATCATACAAGTACCTTGTCTTAGGATAAATCATACAAGTACCTTGTCTTAGGATAAATCATACAAGTACCTTGTCTTAGGATAAATCATACAAGTACCTTGTCTTAGGATAAATCATACAAGTACCTTGTCTTAGGATAAATCATACAAGTACCTTGTCTTAGGATAAATCATACAAGTACCTTGTCTTAGGATAAATCATACAAGTACCTTGTCTTAGGATAAATCATACAAGTACCTTGTCTTAGGATAAATCATACAAGTACCTTGTCTTAGGATAAATCATACAAGTACCTTGTCTTAGGATAAATCATACAAGTACCTTGTCTTAGGATAAATCATACAAGTACCTTGTCTTAGGATAAATCATACA